>OZ009939.1:4342405-4729991 GCA_963932045.1 Caenorhabditis sinica | reverse complement strand
ATCCACCACCTCCACGGCCACCTCCGTTGAATCCTCCGTTATTGTTTCCCCAGTTTCCTCCTGACAAAAGCTTAGTTTAGAATAACAGTAGGAAGCCGAACTTCAGAAAAGTACACTGAAAACATGTTGGCCTTATCACAAAACAAGATGCCTTATCATAGAACAAGATCAGCTTTTAACTTTAAACACATCGAGCCTCGGATGTTTGGCTACTATGGGCTTTGCAGATCTTAGAAATAACCGTCTACTTAGATTTCCATAACTTCTCTAAACTCACCATTGTTCCCCCCGAATCCTCCTCGTCCTCCTGGTCCACCTCCATTATTCCATCCTCCTGGTCCACCTCCGTTGCCCCATCCTCCTGGACCTCTTGGTGGTCCACCTCCAAAACCACCTGGACCTCCACCGAATCCAGGTCCTGGACCCCACTGGGATACACTGATACCCAAAAGGGCGATAAGAATGAAGATGGACAATTTGTACATACCGGAAGAAAAAACGGAATTTTGTAAAGTTTCTTAAAAAGGCAGGAAATGTCTCAAAAGTTGAAAATATATTTGGAAAAAGTCCAGGTTCAATCAAGTTCAAAAAAGTCAACTAAAGTCATAGGACGGTCACAAATGGTCAATATCATGAAAACTAAAGTGGATGATAGAGAGAACAAGGAAACAATTTTCGCCTTTGTTCATTTCTCAATGTCTCGATAAATTTCAAGAAACAACTTCCGCCCCTTTTCTCTTTTTTCATGTTGTTATCTGTCTTTTATATCATCTCTCCTTCTTGTTAGAATTTTGAAGGTCGGCGTGACCCGACCTAAAAAATTGAGAGAAAAGTAGGAGAAAGACTGAAGAATTCTCACACGAAGACACAAAGTAACAAAGTTACACAAATGAAGAAAATAGGCAAGGTTGAAAAATGAAGTTTTGACCTTTTTTCTTTATGTTTTGTGGGAAAAATCAAAATGAGAAGAAGGGGAAAAGTCAAACAGGACAGGATCAAGTTTAAAAGAAGTTAAGGAAAACTCTGAGGCAATTCAAGGGTCCGGGACATTTCACCCCTAGTCATTTCGCAACTACGAAATTTTGCAACTCTGTAAACTGGTCCACTTTACGTTCATTGAGGATGTATGGGATTGAGCGTGTTGTGACCTATTCCAGATTATAGGCTACCTTTGAAAATTTATGATTTTAACGTGAACTTACTACAAAAAGACCTGGATTTCGTGATTTCAAAATGACGTGGTTGCGAAATGTCGTAGTTGCGAAATTGACGTGGGTTGCGAAATGTCGTAGTTGCGGAATGATGGTTCAATATCTCAAAACATTTCCCCCGGTTTCCTTATCAAACTTTTTCACTCTCTCCTTGTTTTTCACCATCCCACAGACCTCCTTTGCTCTTTGGCCTGGGTTTGGCTCTTGTTTTTGAAGTGATAAGCCTACTATAAAAACCACTCCAATTCAAAACATGATCATCATTCTCAAAATGAAATTTCTTCTTCTTTGTTTTGCTCTCTTCGGAGCCTCTTCTGCTCAATTCAGTGCTTCTGCCCAGGCAGACATTCTCAGTGTTCACAACACCTTGAGATCACAAGTTGCAAAAGGAACTTTTGTGGCACAGGGGCAAACACTACCTTCTGCAGCGGACATGTCTAGAATGGTAAGTTTTTCAAAACAATGTCTTGGTATCGAAACATGTTTTTTTAGCAATGGTCCACCCAACTGGCTTCCACTGCTCAAACCTTTGCCAACAGTTGTCCGAGCGCGCCGTCGGGAAGTGACAGTTATGGAGAGTCACTATTCTACGCGTGGAGTAATACCAAGCCAACGAGTTTGGACAGCTATGTAGGTCACGTTACGATATTTAGGAAAACAGTCTTATTTTCGATTTCAGGGAAAACAAGCCGCACTGTCTTGGCAAGGTGAATTCCAGCAGTGGGACTTCTACAATCTCTACGATGAAAACGCGATGGAATCTGGACCAGGAGAGAACGTTCAAATGATCTGGTCGACTTCTTATCTAGTCGGTTGTGGAGTTAAGAACTGCGGACCCGACCCGCAGACCTACACAAAAGCTTACAAGATCGTTGTAGTCTGTCAGTACTTGGATAAGTGAGTTTCCGTTTAGAAAAGTCCGCAGACACCGAGTCTCACTTTGTTTATTCCGACAATAGCTCAAAGTTGCCTAACGCCCGAAACACTTTCCAGGGGCAACAACTTGGACAGTAATGTCTACGAAGAGGGGCCTACCGGATCGGACTGTCAAGGTTTTGCAGCTGCCAATAAGACTACTGGCCTTTGTCCATAATTTGAACTTGATGTTGTTCGTATAAAGCTTATCAAATGTGTTCTTTTGCAAATGTGCTCCATCGAGCAATCACTGTCAACCATACATGTCGCGGGCCGGGCCGGGTCGGTGGAGAAATTTCTACCGGCCCGGCCAGGGCCGAGCCGGGCCAGGCCGGGCCGGGCCGAGATTTAGCAAGTATGCTGTCAACAAAACAGTAAAACAAATTCATTATGCATCAGTTTGAGATCTCGACTTCAAAATGGTCCGTGTCGCCCATATCGCAAATATTATGGTGAACAAAACTGCTACAGCAAGATGGTAGGCAGAATAGACGGCGAACTGAAAACGAGCTTCTTATAGTTATTAAAATTTCAAAAAATCTCACCTGCGCCCTGATAGCCAACTTCTCCGCATCTATAACAATAGCTGTGAGTATCGACTGGAGCACCAGCGCCATAAAAGTATTAATTCCGAACAGTAATCCAAATAGCCTAGAATCCAAAGACAACGCCAGGGTGGACTGTGCTACTGTAGTAGATAACTGATAGATGACTCGATAAATAATATAGCAAATGTACAGTATGACGATTTGATGAGATTGAGACATCCAGAATAACAAAGCGGCTTGTATTAGGGATCCAACTGCTAGAAATGGGTCTCCCCATTTTTTCCAATTTACGTTCAGCTGGCGAGTGATAAGGTCAGCGGGGATGCCCATAAGGGGGACTAGGGCTTCAGTGATTCCGTTATATTTGTTTTGTTCCTCAGGGAGGGTACCCCAAAGGGTTTGGGTGTAGTTGACTATCTGAAAATTTGTAAGTTGGAGAACCTATGTGTCACCATAAAACTCGAAAACTAACCTGATAAAATATACAACTACTCAACGCTGACCACACCGACCACTTTAGTATCAACGGATTCCGATAAATCTCATACAAATTCTGATGCAACTCCATGAAAAATAGCTTCAAGTAGTCCTTATAACTTGCATCATTGACCAAACTCTCCAAATCAGTTGGCGAATTGTTATCTTCCAGTTTCTTCTGATAAGCCTTTCGCCATGATACCATTGGGAGAACAGCTGCTAGTAAAACTGCCAGGGTCATGGTGACCAAACTGATAATGTTCAAAGTCATGTAGTCCGCCCAGGAAAGTCCAATGAGTAGCTGGGCAAGAGCGTAAGATAGGAAGCGGCCAACTAGAAGAGCCGCTCGAGTATAGGCCGTGGCTCTGAAAACTGATATAAGGTAAAAAATACGGATAATAATGAACTTACGACTTATACTCACTCCTTGGAACCATCACATAGATGTACGAAAAATATGCGATCTCGGTGGCCGTCGCCCAACCGTAGAACATTTCTAGAAGCTGAAACACATTTCAAATTTTTCGATCTTCGATTGAAAAAAAATCTCACCTGCATAGACCATACTGACCTTCCAAACACAAAAATACACCAACATGAGAAATATGATAAGGCTTCAACGATAAGGATTGGTTTATACAGTAATACATCTGTCAGGAGAAAACTTGGAATAAGGGCCACCAGGTAACTGTAAGTCCAGATTGGGTAGACCTGAAAAAAAAGTGGGACTAGTTTTATAACGCATGAGTTTTCTAGGCCACCAGCCTGCCAAGGAGTTTTAAAAGAGATAAGCTGTATTTTTATTAATTTCATCAATTTTTTTAAATAACGCGTTTGGGACACTAACTAGGAAGATCGCCCTAATATTCAAAGATGGTCTAACGTTTCTGGATTAGAGTTTTCTAGACCACTTATTGCTTACGGTGGCCCAACTTTTGTTTCAACAAAAGCCTTGCTTTCTAGGCCACCACACCAAATCCGACAGAAATGACCCACCTTACTATTCAAAGTGTGCTCGGACATATTGAGCACATTATGCTGATATTCGTACATATAGGGCTCAGTGGGTCTAAATTCCTTAACAGCGCCATAAAGGCATATAAGGAACATGATCTTCCACTGATCCATTTTTTGTTACCCTGAAAAAAGACAAAATAAGAGAAGTCAACTGTTCTGATGGAAAATAAACAAATAGTTCAATTTCGAAAAAGTTTCCTTTTTCAAACTTTTACCGGGTTTTATAGGGGCAACCACAGCAGCACAGCGCGCCAATTTTCGCCTCTTATCATCACTTTTATTATCTGTCTGTGATAATACATAATGCAAACAATTGCCGCTTCTCGACGCACAAAATATACTTTCTTTGTGGTTACGGAAGGAAAAAGAAAACAGTTTGGTGTTGGAACTGTGAACTGCGTTTATACAAAAAAAATAGGTTGAAAATATCCCAAAAATGTATACACATGTAAAAAATATTGAGCACCAAATTAATACGGCATTATCAAAAAAATCCAAAAAATTAGTTTCCAGTTGCTGTAACTGTAAATAACTGCATCGGCGCCTTATTCACCACAGAGTTATGCGTAGTGCTCTTCAACGAACACCATGCCCTTAGTTTCTTTTTTATTGGAAGGTTGCTGCATATCATGAGCAATGGGAGAGACATTTCTGGGAGGCAATTGAAGATCCCAAAAAAGGAAATGAACGTGATTTGAAATGGGTAGTCATCGTACCATTTCATAAGGGCTAGAGCTTCGTAGGTAAGGTAAAAGGTCTGAAAATGAGAAAAATTGGTCTTAAAATTTCAACTTAATCTACACACCACATATAGAATCGTTGTCACAAAAAGTTGCCCAAACACCTTCTCCTCCCCTTGGCACTGGTTATTTGACTTTGCGAATGCTTCCTTTGCCCTTTGGCGAAGATGAATATACAGAATAATATAACATACTATGGATGCCACTGGTAGCAGAAAGAATGTTCTATTGATCATCTGGAATTTCTCGAAATTCAAAGTTCAGTAATTCAAAAATCTTACCACTCGGTACCCCTTATTCGGTCCAGTGTCTACGATTCCCCATTTATCGAGAAAGTTTCTATGGACCTCAGAAGTCAAGATACTATTAATCATTCCAAATATGGCAACTAGGACGCTAAACATTATCGGAATAGCCACACGAATACCATCGAAAATTTTTGAATTCAAGTCTTTGGCAACAAATAACAGACAACGATTGAGGGACATCCAAAAAGTAATAGTCAAGGAGAAAAAATTGCACCAGTAGTCGATGTATAGAGAAGATTGAAGGAGGCAATTTTTGGTGGATGATTCCGGATTCCATAAATATGCACTGATGGAAATGGTGATAATGGAAAATGAGATACGGAAGGAGGCAGTGAGAGACAGGATGCAGAGCATGGTGAAAAAGGGGGTCTGTAAAAATATGGTATTGTCTAAAGTGGTACTATGGTTGTATGTGATGGCCAAAAAATTTTGGGTAGTACATTTTTCATGAAACCAGTGCACTTGTTTATTTTCATGAGCCTTAACCAGCAAACAAGATTAAAAGTCAAAATGAATAGCTCAAAAGGACATATGAGAAAATAGTCATATATTTTCTCCTCTACCGGAGATTCCGTACTTCTCATCTCATGACAAACTTTATGAAAATGTTGCCTCAAACAAAAAGTGCCTATGCTATTATAGTCACCAGATAGGTCTTGGAATCTGAAGACGAGAGGAAGAACGTTCATGACTCGAGGCAGTTTAAGAGAGGAATTCCAGTTATAAGTTGTGTTCTAGGCGTACTAGAGAAGTATCGTTAGAAAAATTGTGTTCTTGATAACTTTATCTTGAAAACGTGAGGTTTGAAATGTTGAGCACAACGAATTTTTAATGTTGAAAATGAGTTATTTGAACTAGTAGCAAAGAACCGAAAATATCAAATGCAAAATGTTAGAAAACGGCATTTGCAATGCCAAATTTCTTTGCTCCGCTAAACTTTGCAGCCGGTCATTTCGCAACTACAAAAAACTAAGCCACACGCGAAATGACCGGTTGCGAAGTGTCGCGGGCCCCAATTTTTTTAATTGAAACTCACTTCTCTCCTTGATCTCATCTTCCGCATTCTGCTAAAATACAACCACAGCATTAAGTTCAACATCAACACCGACAAGCCAAAATAGTATTGTTTCATCCATATTGGCATCCTGTGATGATATGGTACCGGTGGGGGAGGTGGCTCTTTATCAGGATCTCTGTTTTTGAAACAGCGACGTTCAAAATCTTTATGGACACAAATTTCCGAGGGATGTACGAATGAGTCAAACTGTTCGTTAAGTAAAAAGTCCGGAAATACGTAAGGGAGAACGTTCATTTTTGCAATAAATGAAGGGTGGAGGAGGAAGCAAAAAGTGGTTATATAGCCAAGAAGTTGTGGGTGGAAGCAGCTTTTGACGCGGGAAAATGTTACTTTGAAATTATTTGTTAATCATGAATTTTTGAAAGAGCACATTTTTGAAATGTTGATCTTTTGAAATGCGAGATCATTGTAAAGTTTCATGGTGTGACTGATCAGGAAGACATAATTTGCCGAGTGAGAAATGTTAAACTTTTGCTTCCATTTTCCGCAGTTTTTGGTAAATAAAATCGGAAACTCAAATTTAATGTCTTGAAGACTTTGCCTATAAAATTAGGTTGTCACGCGCCGCTCTCATGTTTGAATTTTAAGTTTTACGCGAGCCCACAACCTCTTCAAACGTTTGGATAACTTTGGAGAATTTTCTCAATATCAAAATGGTGTTCTGTTCGAAATGCGATGGTTCAACGATGATGTTCACTCCAGGAACGTTTCCATGTAAAGATATTGATTACGGAAAACAGGTATCGTTGATACCACTCATTGCACATACTTTGGTGACACTACTCAATTTGATTCTCCAAACATTTTGTCTATATTTGATCATTAAGAAAAAACTACTCAAAAAAGGATCATATTATATTATGCTTTTTGTATTGTCACTGTCTATATTTCTACGAATCATTTTCTATATATTCTCAGCTGTTGTATTCACTTATTTGGGAAGCATTGAGTATGTATCAGGAAAAGAAGCCCCATTGATTTGTCAGCTCTCATACTACTTTGAACACATTAGTGATTACTTTTCACTGACCATGGTATTCTGCATGTCATTAAACAGATGTTTCTGTTTTGTGCTAGAAAACTGGAATTCGAAAATATTTGAAAATTTTCGCATTGCCATTCCCATAACGTGCAGTGCTATAATCTCCATAGTTGGCACGATTCTCGACATTTATGTGTGCAAAGCAGTACGCTATTTTATTACCGGGTATGGGTTCATATATATATATAGGAAAGGGCTCGGGCTTTGATCCACCACCAAGGGTAAGAAAATGGGCTCCGTGACATTTGGAAACATGAAATTTCGCAACTGTGACATTTTGCCACTCATGTCTATTTCGCTACTGTGACGTTTCGCAGTTCCCTGCGAAAATCCACAAAATGACAGTCAAAATCACGCTGAACACAAAATAAACTTTTGGATATGGATGATATCATGAATGGATACAGCAATATACTAAAAACTCAACTGTCAATGATGTGCTAGATTTTCGAAAATAGTTGCGTAGTGACTGGTTGCGAAATGTCACAGTTGCGAAACGTCACAGTTGCGAAACGTAACAGTTGCAAAACGTCACAGATGCGAAATGTCACAACTTTGAATTCGACGTGAGTTGCGAAACGTCACAATTTCGAAAGTGCACGTGGCAAGCCAGAAAATGACAACAACTGTTCAGATCTCACGTTCCGTGTTTTTTAGACAGTCAATCAGCTCTTCATTATTTTCCCTGTTTCTTCTATTATCTGTTACATGGTCTTGTACAAACATATAAGAGCAGAGAACCCAGGAAGGCAGTCTCAGCCGACGATGAGCCAATCTAATAGAGAACGAAAAGTTTTTATTCATCTATTAATGACTACTGTACTTTATCTAGTGAGTTGTTAAACTGACAAACTCAAGGTAAATATATGTATTATTTGCAGATCCTTCTGATCATTTACGAAGCTGGTCAGCCAATGCAACTACTTTTTTATGGCTCTATCAACGATTTACTCCTTGTTTCTGTTCTGAAAATTGCCAATTGCCTTCCGGAGATTTGGTTACCGGCGTCTTTAATATTTCGAAAACGCTTAGATCGGATTTTCATGTTTCCAAGGGGACAATCTGTGCATGTGGAATCCAATAACAACACTGCACCAACATAAATTTTCGCAATTTGAGAGAAATATTACCGTATGAATTCCGTGATAAAATTGTATATTTTGTACAAAATCTAATGTTTGATCATTGAAACTGATCTTCTAATTCCCTAGAATATTTTTCAAGTGTTTATAGGTTGAATTAGTGCACCGAAAAACACTTTGAAGCCTAAACAGCTTGCTTAGATTCTGCAGTTACACTTTTTCATTCATTCATTTTCTTGCACTAGTCAACTAGCCATGATCTTCATACTATCCGAAAAAATAATTGGTCCACCCACAGTTCACAGATACTATCCAGAAGGCACTTGCCATTCAGCTAGCTGTCAACCGCCAACTTACTACACACTTATAAATTTTGTACAAATTGGAGTGGTTTTGCTCAATTTGATTCTACAAGTGGCTGGTGTTTATACAATTTTGCATAAGAAAATGTTGAAGAAGGTGAGATTCATCGTTTGAGAGAAATGTTGAAGAAGGAGGATTCTGGTCAAAATTTTTTTTGTTCAACATATGTGAAATTTTGTGCTGAATCCGAATATAATAGTGAAAACACTCTAAAATCTCTCTAAAACCCTAAAAAATCGCTTCAAAACTACCCTTTTTCGGCCAAACGGTCTCCTGGGGCCGTGGCCAAACTCCCGGAGTTTTCTCTGCCACCTGACTCAGCCACCGCATTTTCAGATTTTTTTCACCGTTTTTTCAGGTTTTTTTGTGAAAATCATGAAAAAATCTTTGTTATTTTCCTTTTTCGTTTGGTTTTCACAAAAGAAACCTGAAAAATGGTGAAAAAATATAAAAATGCGGTGGATAAGTCAGGTGGCTGGGAAAACTCTGGGAGTTAAGCCACGGCCCCAGGAGCCTTTTTCGGCCGAAAAAAAAACGTTTTGAAGCGTTTTTCACAGTTTTAGAGAGATTTTAGAGAGTTTTCACTATAATATTCGGAATCAGCACAAAATTTTACATTTTCCAAAGCAAAAAAAAATTTGACCGGAATCCTCCTTTAACTTTTTTAGGGAACATTCTTCATTTTTCTCTTCATCCTGTCTCTGACGATCATTACCCGAATTGCCCTCTATATTTTCTCAACCATCTTTTATATCTCCACATTCAACATACAGCGTGACTTTCGTCTGATTCCAGCACAGATCTCATATTTCTTTGATTATGCTAGCGATTTTTTCTCGTTTAGCATCATATTCTGTATGTCTCTCAACAGATGTCTATGCTTTGTAAAGGACGCCTGGAACGCGAAAATTTTTGGAGGAACTCGTATAGCTTATAATGTGATCTCATGCGCTATAATGTCTCTAGTTTTCTCAATTGTCACTATTTGGGTGTCAGCAGGACGAAGGGAATTCAAAACGGACCAAGGATTTTTGGATGTCGGAAAAGAGAACTTGGTGTCAGAGGTGATAAGAATCTCGCATTAATTAAAAGTAATGAATTTCAGATAATAAACCAAGTGTTCTTCATTTTTCCGGTAGCCTCCATAATATGCTATATAATTTTATATGTATACATGAGGAAGAACTCGTGTCCAACTGCTGTGAATCATGCTCACGGAGACCAGAAGGTGTTTATACAGCTGCTAATGACCACGATTTTTTACCTGGTTAGTTTTTTAAACTTTTAAAAAACCTTGAATAAATTTCAGCTTCTTTTTTTCAATTTACGAGATTGGAACTATTCTTACCGAAAACAGGACAGACGCTCAACTTCAGGAGTATGCAAACTTTATAACGTATCTGAAAATCGCCAACAATTTTCCGGAAATCTGGCTTCCTGTCTCGCTGATATTCAAGGATATCATTATAAAGAAGAGAGTACTTCCACGACGTGAACCTATGATTTCATTACAACCTGCTAGAGATTCAAAAACTTCGATAACCGAAATTCGTGTATGACTTTATTTTCTGAATGTTAAAGGAAGAATCCGACCAAATCTTTTATTGCATAAAAGTTTGTAAAAATGTTTGCTGATTCCGAATATCATAATGAAAATGCGTAAAATTCGCTCTGAAACCCCAAAAATCCGCTTGGAAAATACCTTTCCTGTTAGAAATCGTTTTGTGAAGACCGTGACCGACCTCGGGAGTTTTCTCGGCCACCTCATTCTCAGCAACCTATTTTCTAGCTATTTGAGCCATTTGTTCTGGGTTTTTTTGTTAAAACGGAAATAAAAAGTAGAAACTTAAATAATTTTCAATTCTTTTTTCAGTATTAGTCAAAAAACTAGAAAAAAATGACTAGAATCGCCAAAAAAGATGGCTAAGAATGAAGTAGCCTAAAAAACTCCGGAGTTTGGCCACGGTCATCTAAGACAATTTCTCCAAAAAAATGTTTTTTTCAAAGCCATTTTTCGGGGTTTTAGAGCAGTTTTTCTAAAGTTTCATTATGATTTCCGGAATCTACACACAGTTTTACGTTTTTCAAAGCCATGATTATTTTTGTCCGGAACCCCCCCCCCCCCTTTAATGAACTTTTTGCACTGTTTTCCTCGTTTTGAGAGAGATACATTAGTTTGGATGTTGAACCAGGCACCATCATCAAAACTTTGAAATCTTTGGACACTGAATAAATGTCAATTTTTCTCCTGGCAACCCCGTAATTTAAAAATTGATAT
Organism: Caenorhabditis sinica; assembly: GCA_963932045.1. NCBI lineage: Eukaryota > Metazoa > Nematoda > Chromadorea > Rhabditida > Rhabditidae > Caenorhabditis > Caenorhabditis sinica. The sequence continues at coordinate 4,718,932 of OZ009939.1, read as the reverse complement.
CATGAGGAAAAGTTTTCAAACATATGCGCCTTCTCTAAACATTCCAGTCGCACTAACCGCCTAATGGTGTTTCTTTTGAACGAAACGTTTATCGGGGGAACGACCGTTTACAATAACTTACCTTCATGTCCAAATCCATGCATTCCCAACATTTACGAATCGCCTATAATTTATGCTCAAATAGCAGTAGTGATCATTAATTTTCTTTGTCAGGCAGCATGCATTTTTGAAATCATCTATAAAAGACTTCTCAAGAAGGTGGGTTCCAGTGTAAATTTTGATTTTTATTCCAGTTTTTCCGTTTTACAGGGTACTTTCTACATATTTCTATGCACTTTATCCACTACCATCTTTTTCCGTATATTCTTTTATATTATCACTGTCTTGGTTTACAGTATGATTTCTAAGATTCAAGTATTAGTTCAGATTTCTTATTATCTTGACACATTCAGCGACTTTTTTTCGTTTATCATAGTTTTCATGATGGCCCTGAACAGATGCTTATGCTTTGTAGCGCCAGGATGGAATTCCAATATTTTTGAAAATTCAAACACTCTATATCCAACTCTCGCTAGTGGGTTTTTGTCAATAACAAGTGGATTGTTAGCAATCATCACATCGGAAAGTAAGCGACATTTCGTGTTTAGAATTGGTTTTGTAGATTTTGGAAATGGAGGTTTATTGCAGGTAGTACTGTAGAGTATTTTCAAGTTTATTCTTTTTTCGGTTTTTCAGATTATTAACCAACTTTTCTGCGTATTCCCAATTCTAAGTATTGCTTGTTACATCATACTCTACGTACATTGGAGACAAAACACCCAAAGGACCGCCAACCAAGTTCGAGGGGAACGAAAAGTTTTTATTCAGCTCTTGGTGACCGCTGTTCTGTATTTGGTAAGATGTTTTTTCGGGGCCCACTTCACAACTTACGACAATTTCAGACCCTTTTGTTTATCTTCCAATACATAACGTATCTATTCACATTTCCAGTCAATCCCAATGACAAATATTTTTACATTATATGTTTGAAAATTGCCAACAATTTTCCTGAAATTTGGCTACCGGTATCAATATTTTTCTGGGATCTACTAGAGAGAACAACTGTGTTCCGGAATGCTACAGTACCAAAGCAGCCAAGGGCTATAACTCTATAACTCTTGTTGAAATGTCTAACTCACAACTTATATTTATTCATAAAATAGCACTAAACTTCCCAATTTCTAATTTCCCACACACAACCTTCTTCACCCCATAATTATATGTCTCGTGAAACACTCTCTATACCACTCTCTCAAGTTTTCAACCCTCATTTTTTCCCCTTTACTAGGTTCAACAAAATTTCATCAATTTCAAATCATGAGCAATATGAATAATGACACATCGACAAAAAAATATTTGCATCAGAAAGGTTGGAGGTAGTGGGCGAAAATTCAACAAATAAAGCTAGCGTTGCACTAAAGCTGAGGAATGGAATGTACTCAAAAATCATAAATTAAATAAATTTAGAAAACAATTATTGTTGTACTTGTCGGATGATAGTGGTATTAAAATGCGTATTCTGCTTCAACTCCTTCTCTCCAATGATGACGGACTCGTCTGATTGGGGAACGATGTAATAAAGAGTTCGGGGTCGGACAGACAGGAAATCGTATAAGCCGTTTTGTAGGGTCAGGACTTGCTGAAAAATAAGAAATTAGATGAGATGTCTTAAAACAAGGTCGGCCGAACGGTCTCCTGGGGCCGTGGCCTAACTCCCGCATTTTCAGATTTTTTTTTTTTTTTTAAGGTTATTTGTAAAACCACACGAAAGTGAAATAACAACGAAAGTTCATGATTTTCACAATCTAAGCCGGGTTTTCACAAAAAAACCTGGAAAAACGGGGAAAAAAATCTAAAAATGCGGTGGCCGAGAAAACTCCAGAAGTTAGGCCACGGCCCCAGAAGTCCGTTAGGCCGAAAAAGGGTAGTTTTCAAGCGATTTTTCAGAGTTTTAGAGAGATTTTTGGGCTTTTTCTCTATCATATTCGGAATCAGCACAAAATTTTACATATTTTGAAGCAAAAAAAGATTTTGACCGGAATCCTCCTTTAAGTCTAAAATCTCAGACTGTGCCCTGATATCCAAAGTCTATCCCTGTTAGGATACGCTACCCCAAAAATAAAACAACTTACATTGAAATCCCCATAAACGGCAAATCCTCGTTGCAGCTCTCTGTAGAAATCTTGTCGTGGCTCTCTTTTCAGCACGCAATGATGCAGGTTCTCTTTTCCACAGTCCGTTGGCCGAATAGAATTGAACGGGCAAAATGTGAATCCGTCGAGGGCACACTTTTCAACTTCGACTTTGTACACATGTCCATTTTTCTTGAATGTGGCGGCGGGGAATTCGTAGTACTGATAAGAGTCGTCTTTGATTTCACCAATGTCGTCACACTGAAAAAATAGGGAGAGTTTGAGGGAACTGAGGAAAAATTCGGTGTACAGGGAAAGTCATCAAAAGAATTTGGCGTTCAATGAAACTGAGAAAAAATTCTGAGGAAATTCCCAATGACTCACCAGCTCGAGCGCTCTTCTCTCAACTTTTGGAGTCCTTAGTTTGAAATAGAGCACAACTTGAGAGTCACGATGGTATGGAGAACACTTCACGCTTGAAACCTTCACTTCTGAGAGAAGCTTGCCATTTTCTACAGGGATTCGTTTTTTGATTTTCTGAAATTTCTTTGTTTTTGGGCTCAAAATCTAAGCAAAATTCAGCTTACCTCCAGAACAATAGGATGGTTAATCAGTATATCCGAAAGGTGATTTTTCTGAATCAGCAATTGAAGACTTGTTCGGAAAGTTTGCTCCAGAATAATATCCACATGGTCATCGGTTTCTTTGTTCACCACGTTCTCCAAATTTTCCCACACTTCTTGAAAATATTTCGCACTTTTGGGAAACTTCACTTTTTCCATGGAAGGGCTGACATGATTCAAATTCTCCACAACATGTTGAATATCTTCTAGAAACTCAGGGTTCAGAAATTTTTGGCTCTGTCGGTAGAAGTTAAAAAAATATTTGTTGAGACGAAAGGCTCCACCGCGAGGGGAACGTTTTCCTCGTCTACTAGATGATGGGGGTTCTAGAAAAAAGTTTAGAAAATAATGAGTTTCGAGTTAAACCCTCACCTCTATCTCTCATCCCACACTCTTCTGCTAAAATCTTGGTGATCGGAATATGGTTGAAATTGAGACCAGAATCGAAAATTAGCTCCACAGGTTCCTCGTAAAATAGGGTATTGTCCGGAATGTACCTAGAAAACCAAACATGAAAAGTTAGACCCACCATATTTTGAAACCTACGTTATCTTTTCATTCCGACATGCTTTTCTCTCCTCTGGAAGGTGAGAATGTTGAACTCCAGTAGTGAGAACTGTGAGGTAAGTAATAAAAAGAATAATAGACAACATTTTAAAAAGTGTGTGGATTGGAAAATTGGTTGGTAATGCCTAAGTTCCTCCATCTTATAGAGTGTTATGAAAAGTTCGTTTTCCTTACGTTTTCCTTAGGGCGAAAGGAGCATCGTGACGAGTGATAAGAGAAATAGACAGCAGAGCAAACAGTCGGGAAAATGAGGAAATACAGCAGGTGTCTCCGAGTGGTGAAAATACAGGTTTTTTAAATGAGGAAACACTATTTTCGGGGAGTTTGGAAAGGTCATGATCGAGTTGAGGGGTGTTTTTTGTAATATGGTGAGATTTCATAATAAAGCTCCGAATCTTTTGACTCATGAGTTTTACAGGCTTGGACTGAAAGTTTTTCCACGCAATAATTTAGCAAGAAAGGTCAAAAAGTAGTGATTTTGAACAAAAATTATCAACTTATTTGGAATGACTCTCAAGTGTTCTCTCTGTAATGAGCCATTCGAAAGAGCATGAAAAGTTATGTACGAATCTGTCAAGACACTTTTTGAAGAATCATTAGTTCTCGAGAAAAGCGACTTTTAGTGAATTTTCGAACAAAAAAATGAAACTTGCAGCTTCAAATCGTCATAACTTCTCAATGTTCGGTTTTGAATGATAGGTAACATTTTGAAAATGTGTTCGATGTGCATAGTCAGTGATGTTAGAGTTCACCCTTCTATATAGTGGGCGGCCGGCTCCATGGCCCTCGTGAACTGCGGTCATTACGGTCGTGGCCCATAGTCAAAGAAAATACAAAAGTTTGATGAAACATCTTTGATCATAGTGAAGTAAATAACAGTGAACATTTGTGAATATAATTTGATTTTAGTGTCTACGGAAGTACTTCTTATCCCAAAACATCTCTTACATATTTCAAATGTTAGGCATTTCATAAATGTCGGTTTGGACACCAAGCCACATCACCTGATATTAAAGCTTCGAGAAGTTTTTCTCGCAAATTTTCTACTTTCGCTCACTTCATACACATTGCCACACCAAAGATTTAGTTTGTCATGGTTTTCTCGTTTGTTGGAAAATACATCCCAGAAACTGTAATTAAAGTCTTAGATCCGAACAAGCCTGTCCCGGAAACCTCAAATTTTAGGCTCATTATTTTCACTGAGATCATTGTTGTTATAGTAAACTGGGGTTTTCAAATAGCTTGCCTCTACTATCTGTCAACGAAAAAATATTTGAAGAAGGTAAGAGTAACACTTATAACTCAATCCGGTTAAAGTTTTAGGGAAGTTTTTACGTTCTTCAATTTGTGTTATCGCTATCAATCTTCATTCGTATAACACTTTACATATTCTCGTCTATCTACTATTTCACAATCAAAGGTGCAAGTGACAACTTTGGAGGAAAAACTCTCGTTGTTCAATTGTCCTACTATGTCGACTACTTTAGTGACTTCTTCTCCCTAACCCTCATTTTTTGCATGTCACTCAATAGATGCTTATGCTTTGTAGCCCCAAGTTGGGACACTATGATATTTGAGGGGATTCGGATAGCTGCTCCAATTATCATGAGTGCAATTTTATCATTAATTGGTTCGGTTGCTTCTATTATCACATCGAATGGAGTGAGATATTACGCCCTTCGAAAAGGGTTTGTAGACGTGGGGGAGGATGGTGGGTTCCAAAAGGTGAGCCGTAGAACAGAAAGAATTTTGAGCTACTCGAGATATTCAGATAGCAAATCAATTGATATCTATGTTTCCCATTCTCTCTATTATTTGCTACGCCATCCTATTTGCACACATCAAAAAACGAGGCAATGCAGGCGCTAGAACGTTTCATCAAGTTCTAGGAGAGCGTAAAATTTTTCTTCAACTCTTGGTGACAACTATATTATATACAGTACGATATTTGAATCCGTTCTGCGCTATATTTATACATTTTTCAGATTTTGCTTGTAATCTATCAAGTGTCAAGCTCTTTGAAAGACGTAACCGGGAACCAAGGCCTTTTCTCACACTTGGTTATATCTTTGAGAATTGCTAACAACCTTCCAGAAATCTGGTTACCACTATCTTTGATTTTTCGGAACTTTTTGGACGGAAAGTTGGCTCTACCTCGGACCCAAGGCATTCCACTGCAAGTTGTGGCAAGTTCTGAATCAACGACGGCAACGAGGACGTAAATAATATGTGCAAATCATCTTTTTTGCTGTACTTAGCTTTATTATAAATTTGAAGTCTGTTGCCACACGTTGAAAGAACTTGTAATTGTTTTGAAACACATTTCGTTACGTGTTGATTCACTGTCACGCCAAGAAAGAAGTTCTTATTCTGATGTCGAACATTCGACGCGGAAGAAGATCCATTCGTGGCAAGATATCTTCAGAAACAATTACTTGTTATTTTAAAATCTGCCAACAAAATACAAATTCATTATATTCAATATTAAATAATCTTATTTTCTGTTCCCCAAGTCAAGTTGTCTACTCTCTGATAAGTTTGTTCATAAAGAAATACATTACGAAATTATAAACGAATCCGGTTGTTTATTTATTACATGAACCGCCGTTTTCTTAATTTTTTTACTGATAACAAAAAGTATATGTGAAAAGCTACATGTTAGTCAGTCATTCTCTCCCACTCTTCCCCACTGCACACTATCAATAGCACCCACCGACAAATTATCGTTAGCATTACAAAAAATATGAAAAAATGACAGATTCAATGTGGTTTCCAATTCTTTTCACATCCAACTTTTTCAGGCGATTTACAATGCATTCCATCCTCTCCGCGTACTCTTTTTTACGCGTATTCAAACGATTTGAACGCAGAGTTTTTTTCGCATTCGGTTGGTTATGTTTATGGATATGATAACCCATTTTCTCACTATGCCAATATAAGATTTGACTCAAAGCAACCAGACGAAATTCAGTATTGGGGTGATTTCAAGTGAGTCGTTTTGTTTTTTTCTGGATTTAAAGATATAGAAGGAGCTCATGCCTGCATCTTCAGTTCATGGAATAGCTCTGTGTTTTCTCATCTTCCCAACTCATCACTCGAATTCTCCGACACCAACACCGGAAGTGATGTGTTGGAAGTTATTCAACATTTCTTAGATAACAATCAAGTCTCCCTTTGTGGTGCCGTGATTCACATTCTACTGGAGCGTTGTCCAAACGAAACGGACGTCGACAAGTTGGTCTCCAGAATCCGTGAAAATGAGATTGTTGTAAACGTCGTAATCCCGACAAACTCTTCTGGAGGTCTTCATTGCCAGACGATGTACGAATTGGCTACTAAAACAAATGGCCTTGGGTTTTTCGCAACGGACGTTGGTTATGAATGGGTATGATTTTTCTGAGTTAAAATTTTTGTTTTACCAACCATTTTTAGGCCGAAGAAATGTTGAATTTTAAAGGAACACCTTTTTTGGTCTACTCTGTGAATGTTAATGTCACAGAATCAGGCTCAATGACTCTACCATCAATGTATTTACCGTCTGAAAGCTACTGTTACTTTCACATTACAATTCAAGACTCCAGTTACTGTCCTTATCAACACCATGAGCTCATCGTAGTTCTTTTCAGAAGCACTATCCAGCTTTCAAGATCTACACTTAAACTTCACGAGCCCCACACACTCCTACTCTTTCAGCAGTGAGAACAGCGATCCTACAGTAAACGAGGCAAGAACAAAAATCTTGTTTCAGATATTCATTTTACAGACTATGACAAATTTCATTACCAATGGGAGCCCGTTTTCTTCTGGAAATTACGCGGCTGCAATAGATTTCAGTTATTCCGATTCGAGATATCAAACTCTTCAATTTAGAGTTTTCTCTGGAGGGTGGGTATTATTTTTAACAATCTGGTATTATCAGTCACTTTTCGCGGTCAGCCGCCGGCCGGCCGCGGCTTTTAAAAAATGAAAATTTACGTTGAAATTTTCAACTGAAACGTAAAATTTCCAAAAGCCGCGGCTGGCCGTATGACAGCCTTGGGTATCATTTTAAAAAACCTTTTTCAGCCCAACCTACAGCTGGATCCCATACGCAAATTGAAAATTTTTGTTATTTTGCGAATAAATATTTCACGCAGATCGTTTTTCATTTAATGAATGAGAACTGAAAAACTTGGCTTTTAGGCTGCCGCAGTTCAAAAGTCACAATTAGTCATGCTACTTCTGTTGTGCGCTGTTCCACAGATATTTAACTTTATTAACGTGGAAGTAAAACGAATTTTCCCAAACCGTTGTTGCAAGTCACATAGATATGTTGTGTTTTGAAGTATCCTCCTCATTTAAATCAAACGCCTATGTTATTTGTTGAATGATTATTTTTGATGTCATCAGTTGTTAAAGTCCCACATTATCGTAATTCATATGTTTAAGTACATCACATGTTATGAATCTTAAACAGTGAAACTACGTCAACAAAAGCTTCTCCTGCATATGGATGAATTTGAAAACATGATTCATGTTTCCCCACTTTTCAATACATCAGTTCTAAAGTTTTGTGTCCAAGTTAAAGTTATGCTTCAGAAATCACGGTACAACCTGCAATTAGAAATGCAACATCGCTGTGAATGTCGAATCCCAACATTAGTCTGCATTTTTTTAGTATAATTTTTAGTTTCACTTTTTCTTAGCTCTAACTATTGAATAAGCTTATTATTTTCTATCCTGTCATAACAATTAGAACAGTTATGGCATGGTCTTATCCAAAATCGTTTAATCTTGCATTATATGAATCTTATACGTACAACGATAAAAGCATCTATTGCAATACAGAAACTCCATGGATTGCATGTGAATTTCCTCGTGTCCAGGAAGCCAGAAATCTATGGCAACATATATTCAATGGTTTAAATTTATTGGTGCAACTGATATGCATTACTTATATCATCAAGAAGAACTTAGTTGCAAAGGTAGTTTTTTCAATGACTTGATTCTAATACTAACCGTTGTTTCAGGGATCGTTTTTCATTCTCCTGTTAATCTTGTGCATTTCTGTTACGGTTCGGATTGCTATTCACGTCATTATCTTGTTTTTAGCAATGATACTCATTAATCCACAAATCATTGTAATACCGATGCAAGTATGTCTCTACGTGGACTACTGGAGTAACCTTAACTCAATGTCTCTCACATTTTTCTTATCCCTAAACCGTTGTGTTTACTTCATGTCGAAAAAATGGAATAGTTTAATGTTCAATGGTGCTGGATTGTTTCTGAACACATTGTTTAGTGTCAGCATATCAGCATTAGGCGCCGTAGGAATAATTGAAACATCATACGTGTCCAGAGCTTACTATTCCGGTTTCGGTTTTCTCGATACCGGTCCCGACGGAGGGTTCAAAGTGGTAAGTTTCTAGTGAGCAATCTCATATTTTTTACAAAAATGGATATTACAGTCTATTAATCGATTTTTCACTATCTTCCTAGCAGGTTCAATATTATCGTATCTTATTTTATTCAATCACCTGCGAAAACAGAGCAAACTAGTTTTTCAGCAATCCAAAATTATAAAGCAAGGAAAACAAAGGGTGTTTGTTCTGCTTCTGGTGACAACTTTTCTATACATTGTGAGATTTTTTAAGTATCACTTTCGTTTTCATCATTTTCAGATTCTCTACGGCGTCTACGAGACTGTTGTGTCAATTGACTGGACAGATCAAGATACCACATTGAGGACACTTCTTGGAGTACTTTCTGTTGCCAATATGCTTCCTGAAATGTCGCTTCCTTTGTTATTTATGGTGGATAACTTTAATTTGTTTGGGAGAATCAAAAAGCTTTTTGGGCCGGCAACTGCATCACGACAGATATCTACCTAATTTTTGTTGTCTTGCGAGAACTTTAAACAATTATTTAAATATTTCAAAACTTCAGTGTCCACTGACTATAGCATTGAGCAAAACAAAACTTCTCCAGGAAACCGGCTGTAGCTTAAAAAAGAAGTGTCAGTTGAAAATTTGAAAAATTGCAACACTTGAATTCTCTAAATTTTGACGTATTCAATAGAAAATGACATTTCTAAAAAGCCACAAAAAGTGGGCACCCTGGCGTTTCGCAACCAGTCTTTTCGCAACTCACTTTGATTTTGCAACCACGACATTTCGCCACCGCGACAATTCGGCAACCACGTAATTTTGCAACCAACTAATCCAGTTCACTTTCAAATCAAAATTTTTCAAAATTAGATGACAACCAGCATTGGTTGATGATATCCATAATTACATGAGCCCATATGAATAGAAACTGGAGTACTTAACAAAGTTGCGAAATGACTGGTTGCAAAATGTCTAGTTGCGAAATGTCATTTGTGGTTGTGAGACGGATATCTATGCACATAACATTCTTTTTAAAGCAAGTTTTCTAAATATAAAAATTTGTTGTGTTCAACTGAAATATAATTTGCAGATTATCTTTAAAATCTACATATAATTGAACAAAAAAGGACAAAAATTTAAAATGATTCCAATGGGCAAATTAATGAAAATAGGACGTTACGATACATATTCCTCTATCCCTCAATAGCCTCACTACAAAACTTTTCATATTTCAGCCCGCAACTCCAACCCACACACACTTATGAATGATAAGGAACACATAGTTTGTATTTACCTAGGGCGCCCTTTTTATTGCAGGGAGAGTAGAGTGATGACATCAACATCGTCCCCCATCATATTAAATTATCAGCATCATTTTGTATTACAAACTCTGTCTTTTTCTCTTGTATTACAAACTCTGTCTTCTTTTGGTCACTTGGTAGTTTGAACAGATTTTTAGGGTTTTCCATGGCTCACTGATCTGTCTTGTTTCAGTTTGCTAATTTTTTTTCACTTTTACCCCTACTAGAGGGCTATTCTTGACTGATGTTCACCAAGAGTCATGTTGTATTTCTAACCGTTTTGACAGCCATTTTCATTTTATTTTTGTTGGTGACCGAGGATGAAAATATGCAAGGCTTAAGCAAATTTGGAGTTTGTAAGATTTCTTTGTTTTGAATTTTTTTCAAATTTCTGTTTTCAGCTCTCCTTCTTTCCTTGCCATCACAGAATGGAACCAATTCTTCAAAGTTTTTGAGTTTTGATGATTTCTCTAAAACTAGATTTGCAAATGATACTTCATCTTCTGAACCACCAACATTTCGACCAACGTTATCAGACACGGAAGATGAAGTACCGGATACTGGAGAGGATGAAATGATAGCTGGAGAAAAAGGGATCACTTTTTATAGGAAGCTGGCTAACAGATATGCCGGGAGCGGAGTAAGTTTTTTTCAAATTTATGAAAACTAAAATATGATCTTCAAAAAATTCTGAGATTCTGAGATAAAAATTTTCAGGGAAACTCCCCCCGCGATATGCAAATCTTCTCTGCCTACCATTTCAAGGACCACTTCGCTGCAGTACTAGCCATCGGCCGGGCAATAAAGTATCTCCAAAATTACAAATTTCATCTCACACCAAGATTTCAGCTCTGTAGTGTTCTGCAGATACATTGGAAAGGATGGAAAAGAAAATGCTGAGCCAGTAGAAACCCGAATCTATCCATGGTTTGTAGTATACTGTAGTCGTCGAGCCGGCACCACTATGTTGGGCGTTACGAGCAGGAAAACGGACCCCTTGACAACAATGAATAGTGTGAAGTTGATAAAGAGAAAGTTCAGGGGTAAGATTTCATCACATGGGATTTTTAAAAAATACAAAAAATTTAAGAGCACCAACATCACATCTCCTTTTGCATGTCTCCAATCTACGGTGACCAGCCAAAATGGTTGCATTTTGTAGAGCTCGTGGAGCACTACAAGCTTCAAGGGATCCATAAGTTTTTCGTTTACATCCAGAAGATTAGTAAATATGACAAAAAGCTGGTAGATAGTTATGTGCAGTCTGGAGAAGTAGAGATAGTGGATATGTCAGCGGTACCGAAGGATAGAGCTGTTGTTGTACAGATGCTACATGTGGCTGTAAGTGACAGGGTACTGTCGTCAAAAACAGAAAATGTATTTTCTAGGACTGTCATCTGAGGAGCCGTACATTTTCGAAATGGTCCATATATGCTGACTTGGATGAGAGGTTGATCATGACTAATGAGAGTTTAACGATTGATGGATTCATACGGTACGTTTTTGAAAAACTTATGAAATTGGCTAATATAACATGAATAAGTAACTTGAGAACTAGAACTATCATTTCCAAAAACAAAACGATTTTTCAAAAAAAATCTTATCAGCGATATTACCCAAGGGGAAACGCGCTTCATCGCAAATATGAAATTTGAATTTTCAGCTTTCCAGCCGTTTTGAAAACAGTGAAACATGTTTTGGTGGGTGCGTAGACTCCTCGTGGACAACTCGGGCAGCAGTCGAATTGTCCACGAGGAGTCCACGCACCTATCAAAACATTGTTCGCTGTTTTCAAAACGGCGGGAAAGCTGAAAATTCAAATTTCAGCCAATTTGCAATGAAGCGCGTTTCTCCTTGGGGAGTATCATTAACATTACAGGTGTCCAAAGTCCTTAATCCGTCCTCCAGAGCAACATCATAAAATTTTTAATTTTTCAGAAATCTCAACAACGAAACCATTGCCTCCGTGGTCTTCCCACAACGATGGATCAAAGTTGAGAACCCAATGCCCTCAACTTTCGCGAACGACCAACAAATCATGGACACCCTCCCAACACGTACTTGGCATGAGACCACCAGCGCTGCTATGAAAGGCCACCCAAATTGTTATGAGCAACTGAGTTGTTGGGCGAAGAGCATTGTGAATAATGAGAAAGTACGTTTTTGGCTCTGGGACATTTCGCAACTCATGTCGATTTTGCAACCGCGACAACTTGCATACAAGACATTTCGAAACCAGACGTTTCGCAATTCTATATACTAGTCCACTTTACGTTCGTTAAGGTTGTATGAGATTGAGGGTATTTTGAACAACTTCAGGTGCTAGTCTACATTTGAAAAATGTTGATATTAACTTGAACTTCTTCGAAATGTCATAGTTGCGAAATTGACGTAAGTTGCGAAACGTCGTAGTTGAGAAACGACTTGTTGCGAAGTGTCTCGGAGTCGAGATTTCGCCTTGATAATGTCGTTCAGAATCATCAACTTTTCAGACCATCCGACTACAAGTCCATGAAGTCGTTGAGTTCTATCCAGGTTATACGGAATGGTTTCTGGACCCATCGATAGGGTACATAAGGTAAGTGTCAACTTTGCAAATCTTGAAACAACTATAGCTCCTAAGTTTTAGACACTATCGAGGAGACCCTGAACACTTCTGGAAGTTTTCAAATCTGCAAAAGATGAAATCATTTGGCCCGTTTTCTAACACATCGTATCCCACATCACTTGGAGGAAAATTATTGAAAAATGTACTTGATAGACTTCATAGGGTATATGATTGAACTATCAATAACGGGTTTTGCTTATTATTTGTATCTCAAGAATTACGGTTGTTATGTTTCAATGAAAATGTTTGAATATAAAAAAATCTTATGTTACTTCGATGCTACGTCCACACCAGAAGTCAAAAAGGAAAAAAGAGTCTGATTTCTAAAGAAATTTTGATAACAAAGTACAAAATGTTCAAGTCTTGAATGGGAAGTACACCTGCTGAAACGGCAACATTTGACAAGGTTTGGTCGTTTTTGCTAATTTTGATAATTTCGAGCAATTTTGACTTTGGCTGAAATTTAGTCAGGACATGTAATTTCGTCAGAACTTTACGCCTATATAACTTTTAGAGAAACATTTCATTTTTTCTGCCAAAAATTAAACATTTTGCACTTTGAGACACCCATATCTCGGCTCCGGATGTCTGGAGAAAAAATTGTTTCAAAGGTGTAAAGTTCCGTTTCTAGAAGGTGCTCATCATAAGATCAAGTTTTCAAAGTGTAAACCTAGTCAGCATTCAGCCTGTTGAAATGCTAATACTCTACCACTAGTACACATTAACATCATTTTGAGTTGTGTGAACTTTCAGATACACCACTCTGCTCCACCTAACCATTAAGTTTCACACACCGAGAAATTTTCGAAATTTCAGTTTCTCTCCTACATATATTTCTCCCTCAAGCCGAGCATCGCTGTGAAATCCTAAAATGAATTTGGTTTACCTTCGCACAGTTGTTGATGATATTGGAACTACGATGGAGATGGGTCCGTGCTCGAATTGGGGTTGTGGTACAAGTGGAAACGATAATAGTGTAAATTTCACTATTTTGCTCCAAAATGTTGGCAACAGTGTCAACTTATTCATTCAAATCATGTGCATTGTGTTACTCGTACATAAGTGGTCTAAAAATAAGGTAAACCCAATGCTGAACTAGGAAAATGAATGTTCGGGGCATGTGTTTTCCCACTCCAAATGGGAATTTACGGGGCTGAGGGGATGGGTGATGGGGTTATTCATTAGTTTTAAAGAAACAAATAAAAATGCAGTTTAATTCAATTCATTAGTTGTTTTTTGATTAGTTTATCGACAATTAAAATACAATTAATCGACAGTGGCTTTGCGGGACCCAAAGGCTGGCTAATTAGATGCGCCTTTAAGAGGCATTCCATGAGAGAATGGATGAGACAATGGCATTTGGAAAAATCATTTTAATGGAGTTCTTTTTGTATTTGGTGAGTGTAATATACATAAAATTCTAAGGTTTTTGGCGTTTTTAAATTTTGGCTCCGCCCCCTCTGCCTCAGAATACGGCCTTCTGAAGTTTGCACTTTCAAAAAAATGAAAATGGTCCTAGCGACCCAAACTTTTTTTGAATTGTAGGAAATGATTTGGTGATTCACTTTGTCAACTACAACTTTTTTCCAACTTCTCATCTTCCCACTTTTTTTTCTGATTTTTTGAAGTTTTTGTCACTTTTTTGCACTTTTTTCACTTTTCTGAAAATTTTTGTACAGGATGACATCAAGATATTCACAGATTCAGATTCCTCATGCTTTTTTAGTCCAGAAAAAAGCAAATTAAAGAAAAAAAAAGGTTGAGGTTTTTTGCAAAATGACAAAATGTGTGAAATCACATAAGGGTCCCCCCTTATAAAAAATGTTCTGAAAAAACAAATTTTGAGCTACAGCTATGATTCATATACCAAATTGTAAATAAACTCCAGCGCTACAATTGTTATAACTACACCAAGTTAACAGCTATTCATCTTCACTATGAAAAACGTGGTGGGGCGAGACACCTTGAAAATTCTTTTTTTTTAAAGTCAACTTTTTTTGGAGTTTTTTCACTTTTCTGAAAAAAATTTGTACTGGATGAGATTGAGATATTTTTAGATTCAAAATTGCCATTATTTTTGATCTAAAGCATAAGTTAAAAACAGAAAAAAATGGTTGATGTTTTTTGAAAAATGACAAAATGTGTGAAATCACATAAGGGTCCCCCCTTATAAAAAATGTTCTGAAAAAATAAATGTTGAGCTACAGCTATGATTCATATATCAAATTGTAGATAAACTCTAGTACTATAAATGTTATAACTACATCAAACCACGAGTTAATCATCTTCACCCTGAAAAACTCAATGGCGCGAGGTGACTTCAGAATCACTGAAAAAAAAAATTAGCCTGAATTTTCAAGGTGTCTCGCCCCACCACGTTTTTCATAGTGAAGATGAATAGCTGTTAACTTGGTGTAGTTATAACAATTGTAGATCTAGAGTTTATCTACAATTTGATATATAAATCAAAGCTCTAGCTCAAAATTTGTTTTTTTCAGAACAATTTTTATAAGGGGGGACCCTTATGTGATTTCACACATTTTGTCATTTTGCAAAAAACCTCAACCTTTTTTTTCTTTAATTTGCTTTTTTCTGGACTAAAAAAGCATGAGGAATCTGAATCTGTAAATATCTTGATGTCATCCTGTACAAATTTTTTCAGAAAAGTAAAAAAGTGCAAAAAGGTGACAAAAACTTCAAAAAATCAGAAAAAAAAGTTGGAAGTTGAAAAGTTGGAGAAAAGTTGTAGTTGACAAAGTGAATCACCAAATCATTTCCTACAATTCAAAAAAAAGTTTGGGTCGCTAGGACCATTTTCATTTTTCTGAATGTGCTAACTTCAGAAGGCCGTATTCTGAGTCAGAGGGGGCGGAGCCAAAATTTAAAACCGCCAAAAACCTTAAAATCTCATGTATATTACACCCACCAAATACAAAAAGAACTCCATTAAAATTATTTTTCCAAATGCCATTTTGTTTCCGTTTTGGTCGATTCTCTCATGGAATGCCTCTTAAGATTTAACGTTAATTTAAAGGCGCATTTAATTAACCAGCTTTTGGGTCCCGAAAAGCCATGTCGATAAATTGTATTTTAATTGTCGATAAATTATTTAAAAAACAACTAATGAATTGAATTAAACTGAATTTTTATTCACATTTTAATCAACTGAATAACCCCATGAGAGAGTGTGCAGATCGAGGAGGCGCAGACACAACGAGAATGTTTTCTAGTGATTTTTTTTTGCATTTTGAGCCGTGTACGCGAAATAAGATGTTAAAAATCATCAGAAAAAATCACCTTTTTTTACCCACAAAAGTTTTTTCTCAGACCAAAAATTTCCCTGCCACCCTTCTCGGTTTGCATGCTGTTTGTTTTCCATATATTCTTCCGTAAATTTGAACGCCGCTGATTTCGCTGCGGAAATTGAACATCCGCGGATATGTCTGACTAGAAAACATGATTATTTTCAGGGACCATTTTACACCATACTTTTCATTTTCTCTTTATCAATTTCCTCACGTATAATCTTCTATTCCATTATGATTGTTACATTTATTAATAGCGAAAAATGGCCTCGCACTTATCAAACGCTTCTTACCCTATCCTTATATACTGACTACTGTAGTAACCTATTTTCCGTTACCATCACTTTTGCTCTATCACTGAACCGATGTCTTTTTTTTGTTGCGGAAAAGTGGAACTCAAAAATTTTCGAAGGGCATCGTGTGGTTTTCCCTATAATTGTTTGTGCTGTTCTATCCATATCTGGAGCTTTTGGGATAATTATCAGCGCAACAGTTACTAGGTACTATTTTCAAAACTTGGGATTATTGGACACGGCTATCAATGATGGGTGGAAATCGGTAAGTTGTCCACGGTAATACAACATTTCTTACGAAAAACTGTTTCAGACAATTAATCGATTTTTCAACGCGTTATCCATCGGGTCCGTGATATGTTACGTTATTTTGTTTATTCATCTACATATGGAAAACAAGGCTTCCAAAAGTAAACTGTTTTTCATGAAAATAGGAGAACAAAAAGTGTTTGCTCAACTCTTGATAACTTCTGTTCTCTATTTGGTGAGCTCTTGCAAACAATTTTTGCATTCATATATCATTAACTTCAGATTCTGAACGGACTTTATGAAGCACTTATCCTCAAAGTTTTGAACACCACTGTTTTCTGGGTCAAAACTCTAGCTATCTTCAATTATCTCCCGGAATTCGCGTTGTCATTTTCATTTATTCTGGATACTATGCACTTTGGAAATATGGTACGAACGTTAATTTTTCCAAAAAATAAACCAGAAAGAGTGACGCCTATCACAGTGATCAATGCATGATATTTCATTTTTATTGCAATTTTTAGATTTTTAAATTTTGTTTGGAGTTATGTC
Organism: Caenorhabditis sinica; assembly: GCA_963932045.1. NCBI lineage: Eukaryota > Metazoa > Nematoda > Chromadorea > Rhabditida > Rhabditidae > Caenorhabditis > Caenorhabditis sinica. The sequence continues at coordinate 4,701,894 of OZ009939.1, read as the reverse complement.
AAGATCTCTGACTTCATGAATCGTTAGGTCGAAAATCTTTCGTCTATTTTACGTTATGCCACTTGTTTTTTTTTTTTCATTTTTCACTTTCCATGTTGAATGTGTTATATTTTTCATACTTTGATCTACACGTTCATCATTTCTGCCTGAAACTGAATAAACTTTTAAACAACTTACAAATGTCCTGAGCACTGAAAATGTCGCTTTGAAGTGCAGGTTCTAAGAAATTCCTAAATTTATGTACATAGATTGATGTGTCAGTTAGTAAAACGCAACATACACTCGGTCTCCAAATTCTTCACTTTAAAGTTTGATTTCAAAATGCAGTTTCCTAGTTTAAACTGATCGTCGTAAAGCTAAACAAAATGCTCGTCTATCCGCCTTTCTTCGAATTGAACACAGGAGCAATAGCTGAAATGAAATGTAACAATCTCAAAAATTGTGATCATGGAGATCTCATTGACGTACAGTCTCCAAGCCTTCACATTTTGCTGCTTGAAAAAGTTGTCAGTAGTTTTAATCTTTTCATACAAATTGCATGTGTAATTTATGTGATAAGTAAAGGTTTACTAAAGAAGGTGAGTATTTTTTGCAGTTGTGTTAAAAACTACCTTATATTACTTTTAGGGACCATTTTACGTTATCTTGCTAATTTTCTCAACGAGTGTTGCATTTCGAATAATCATGAACACTTCATCTCTATTTTTGGCTGTTTTAATAATCAAACCGGACTCTTGGATCAGACAATCGTCTACTGTAGCTTCATTGTATATCGACTACTGTAGTAACTTATTCTCCGTCACTATAACTTTCTTTTTATCGCTGAATCGATGCCTGAACTTTACTTCAAAGAAGTGGAATAGCGAAATTTTTGAATCTAATCGTATCAGCCTCATCCTTATATTAAGCGGACTTAGCTCTATACTTGGAGCCATTGGAATCATATTAACTTCTGACGTGAAAAGAGATTATTATCCAAACTTTGGGTTTATAGATCGTGGGCCAGATGATGTTGGGTTCAAAATAGTGAGTGCTGTAAGAAAAATTCAAAAGGATTTCATAAACACTTTTCAGTCTATCAACCGAATGTTCAACTTATTCCCTATCGGATCTATTATGTGTTATTTAATTTTATACCGATTCTTGTACCGTCTTAGGCGGAGCACCTCCACTCCAACAATGTTTCTGAAAAAAGGAGAACAGCTAGTTTTCTCACAAATGATTATTATTTCAGGACTCTACCTAGTGAAAGCTTCTATTTTGCGCGTTTGCATCATCGATAAAATTTCAGATAATGAATCTAATGTATGAAACAATCACAATGGTGACATGGGATCTTGGTACTAGCAACTTTATTCCGTGGATACAGGCGTTAGCAATTGCCAATTATCTACCGGAGTTGACCTTGCCACTTTTATTTCTAATGGATGCTCTGAATGTTAAAAGAAAAGTGATGGACTGGTTAAAATGTCGAAGAAAACTCCATCAAGCTGCTCATATGGCTACAACCGTGATGTGAATTGTGCTTTTTTTGTGTGACATCAATAATATCAAGATTTCCTGCGTCGCCCCTGATTGTACTGTTTGTTACATGATTTCTTTTTTATTTGTATTTTTAACTAAACAGTTTGCCACATATAATAACTATAATAAGAAGCTTGAGTGAATTACTCACTATCAACGTTTCAACTTTGAGCAACATTTGCTTTTACTCAACATTTAAATTTTGAGCAAGATTTATGTTTGATTTTTTGAGCTTTTGGTAGGTAAATGGAGTTTGGATTCTAGCCAAACCCACAAACACCAGTCCCAACAAAATGCCATTCTGAAACACTTCTACTGAACTTGAATGAAAATGATCATAAACTAGCGTGCCCTTGAGTAAACTTAAAATTTTTGGCAACCCTATACTAAAGGCCTATAAAATGTGGAATTCAAGGTTTTACAAATCTCAAATGATGTGTGCACTTATATTCATGGTCCTTTCCAACGTTCTTTCCGAAAAAAGTTTATTAAAAGATTCATAAAACCAAGAAACCAAAGAAGACTGAAAATGAAGATCAAATGTTATATAAATATGGTAAAAAAAAATTATCAGCTCGAACCGAATGAGTGGAAAATAGTTCTCATCAAATGACTGCTGTCGGACCACTCTCGTTTGACTAAACGGGTGTAAAAATTTTACCAAAACTTTTTCGATTTTTACAGTATCTAATTGTAAAACAGACATTAGAGATAGTGAAATCTTTGGAAAATAGTTATCTTCGGGAACTCACCTTGCCACTTTCATTCCGCTTGGATGCTGTAAAGGTCAGAAGGAATATTATTATATTTCATGGAAAAGAAAAGAACTAAGGGAACGGTCGACATTCCTTAAAAGCCACCATTTACATCCATCAGCCTACTCGTAGTATTTCCCAATTTTTAAGGTCACCAAATTTCTAGTTTACCACATATCATTCCGAAAAATTTCCACACTCCATTTTCTCTTACAACCTCGCTATACAACTGGATTTTGGATTCTATTCTGCACACAATGAGTTACACGTTTGACACTATTCCAACACTTGCTCCAGTCGCGCAGCAGCAGGGTAATCTCGGCCATGACTTGTGTCCGAGATTCAGATGTACTGACGAGGAAATGGACGAGTTGATGAAAGAGTATGTTGACTCGGTGAGCTCTACACTTGGGAGCAATTTTACCGCCGCAGTTGTTCTTCAAGATGGGATGAGTATTCTGAATTTGGTGGTTCAGTTGTGCTGCATACGCTATATTCTAAAGCGGAACTACTTTAAAAAGGTAATCACATTTTTATAACTATGATTATTGGGTACCTTTTTAGGCTTCTAAATCTAAATCCATTTCACGAAGTTAGCATGTTATGTTACTGATTTCCCATTTTTTTCATTATCCCATCTTTCTTCAAAGATGCGGGTAGCAATTCGTTCGGAGATTTTGTTGGAGATTGAGTATGCATTTTTGCGCGGCGCCCATAGGAATCCGCCACCGGTTAGACTCCACCTGGGCTCCCTAATGACAAAATTAGAGACAAACAGTTTTTTGGCGTCCCACCACATTCTGCTTCTGCTGTAGTCAGCTGCTCTATGTATGTGAATCTAGTACAACTTTTGATCTTGAGTAACCTTTAATTATGTGAGTACATAAGGGTTTACTCTCACTCACACATTCTCTAGATTTTATTATTCCCTCTCTAGAAATCTTGAATTTTGAAAGTTCCACTTGATTTCAAACTTCTCATTTCCAACGACTACTACTGCTTCATGCTAGAATGAGCACATCTTTTGTTCTTCCTGTGGAATTTGTTCACAATCCCACCAATCAAGTGACAGGTGTAAATATCGGATGCCTAGTGGGCATACCGTGTACAAACGCAGCTCCGATTCAAAATTCTGTACATTTGACGTATTTTTCTCCGTCGATAATCGTGCAGAATCTTGTATTAGTACTGAATTTCGTAGTCAATATTGCTTGTATCAGGTACATCTGGAGAGACAAGATGTTGAAAGTGGTGGGTGCTCAAAATCGAAAATCTTCATCTCGGAATCCCTCAGAATCTTAGAATCTAGTATAAAGCATAGAGATCAAGACTTCACTTATGTAGGTTCAATCGAGACCAACTTTTTTTGTTCTCCTGCAAAATCAATAGATCAAAATTCTCAGAATTTCACAAAAAATGTGGCGGCTCCTCCACCCACCAATTGTAAAAATTGTTTTCGAGACGAAAATGACAAGTTTCAAACTTAAAATTTACATATGATTTCAACTCGAGACTTTAAAACTTCGATATTTCCAAAATTTTCAAATTCACTCTACATACCAAAATTTATCTATCTGAAGACTGAAAAAAATGCTCCCCCACCAAATTAATGCTTCATATCAAACAGTTGACACAAAAGATCAAACTAGTCTTTTTTCCTGTAAAAATCATGAGATAAGTGAAAAATGTCAAATTGATTTTAGTAAAATTTTTGAGTCTATTCTCATTTTGATAGGAAATATTTTAATCTACAATATTTTTAACTATTTGAATTTCGCGGTGCAAATTTCCTGTATCAGGTTTATTGTGAAGGGAAAGTGGTTGGAGAAGGTAGGCTTGTGCATATGGATCTCTAGGGTTATTGTAGCAATTCATAGTTGAAAGAATTTCAAAAAAATTTTCAGTCTAGTATAAAACATAGAGATCAAGATTTCACTTATGTAGGTTCAATCGAGACCAACTTTTTTTGCCTTCCCGCAAAATCAGTAGATCAAAATTCTCAGAATTTCCCGACAAAGGTTGAGGCTCCTCTACCCACAAATTTCAATTATTTTTCGAGACAAAAATGACAAGTTTCAAACTTAAAATTGACATATGATTTCAACTCGAGACATTAACAATTTCATATTCTCAAACATTCAAATTCACTCTACCTGCTAAAATTTAGCAATCTGAAAACTGAAAAAGATGCTCCCCCACCAAATTAATGCTTCATATGAATTCGTCAGAATAAATGATCAAACTAGTACTTTTTCCTGTAAAGATCATGAGACAAATGAAAAATGTCAAATTGATTTTAGCAAAGTTTTTGAATCGATTCTTATTTTGATAGCGAATATTTTGATCTACAATATTTTTAATTTTTTGAATCTCGCGGTTCAAATTTCCTGTATAAGGTTTATTGTGAAAGGGAGGTGGTTGAAGACGGTACGGTTACTGTAACATCCCTAGGGTTACTGTAGCAATTCATAATAAAAAATGTCATTAAAACAATTTCAGAGCACCTTCTTCGCCATCCTCTTCATTCTCTCCCTCACTATCTCCTTCCGAGTCCTATTCTACACCGTCGCCATCACCACCACCGCAATCTTATCCAGCTCCAACCCCATCGCTCAAATCTTGACTACAGTATCCCTCTACACGGATTACTGTAGCAACTTTTTCTCCCTCGCGGTCACATTTCTAATGTCGTTGAATCGATGTCTCTGCTTTGTATCCCTATTATGGAATCAACGAATTTTCGAAGGATTTCATGTTGCTTTTCCATTGGTTATAAGTGCAGTGACATCCATTTTGGGAGCGGTTTTGTGTATTCAAAGTTCAGCTATTAAACGTCAGTTTTTATCAGGACTCGGATATGTGGATGTTGGATCAAGTGGCGGGTACAAAGTGGTAGGTCATCACGAAAATTGGTAGATCAAATATGGTTTTTGAAATTACAGCTCATCAACCGAATCTTCTTCATCTTTCCTATTGGCTCGGTGATCTGTTATATTGTACTATTTCATGTCCTTCGTCGCCAAAATAAGCAAGTTTTGACAAGAAGTTCTAATCGAAACAAGGGAGAGCAAAAGGTCTTCGTCCAGCTTTTAATCACCACTGTGCTATATGGAGTGAGTCTCTTTTTGCAAATGCGCTCCACCGCCAAAATTTTCTTACAGATCATGGCAATCCTCTATGAAGTCCTTACCATTGTCCAGTGGATTGATACCAGTCTTCAACTCACCTTTATCTCGATTTTTAGTGTTTTGAACTACCTCCCAGAAATTTCTCTACCATTATTATTGATCTGTAGTAGTGTCCAGATCAGGCAGAAAGTATCAAAATGGATTGCGCCGAAAAGTGAAAGGACTATGGTCACAGAGCAGCCGAAAACTGTTACCACTACTGCTCAAGAGAATTAATTTGGTTTTTTATTGTTCAAATTGTTTGTATTCGGTTCATAAAGTTATTTTTCTACAGAGTATTTTAAGATCTGCTTCGTTTTTAAAAGGTAGATCAAATTTCCGGTTATAGATCAAAATCAGGCTGCGGACAAGCCCCCCCCCCCCCTCACAGAACAATGGGAGGCCACACCCTCTTTCGTTTTGTGTAGACCCACCTTTTTATCTCGTCTTCCTCTCCTGGTATTGATCTACCACCATTGTATTGTATGGCGCCAAAGGGGGTGTTGTGATCCCTTATCCTCCCCCGCCCCCTTGTACTCTCATTCCTGTTTCATTTCTTGGTTCTGGTGTGTATAGGGGGTTTTATCGATTTTCCATTTTTAACATTTTTGAATCGTAAGCGCTTTTGATTGATTTTTGCTCTTGTTACTCTGTTGAATTGCTCTGTATCTAAGTTTAAAAACTTGATATTTTTCCAGGGTATCGGCTCCACGTCACAATGACCGTCTGCGCTCGTGGTTCGTGGAGATTGGAAGCCGCGGATATGGTAAAGGTGCGTTTTTGGAATTCTCAGAACCCGCTGGCAAGGAAGACCGCATTGAAACTTGCTGAAAACGGGTACCCTGGTAGTTTCGGACCTCCTAAACATGAAAAGCAGGTTTTTAATCCCGCAATATTCACCGTTTTCGAGTTATGAGTTTTAAAAAAATTGTAGAAGAATTGTGGAACTAGAAAGTGAATTTCGTGTTCAGGAGGTCCGAAAATGCCAGGTCACGAGTTTTCAGGAAATTCCAATACGGTCTTTTAACCGTTTTCAAGATGCGGTTAACAATATGCCTTATTAACCTTATTCTTTTGCAGGAATCGATCGATCGTAGTGGAACGAAGGAGAGTTCGGCGCTATGGTGCGAAAACGGTGTCGATAGGACGGGCAGTGCCAATGGATTTCGGGTGGAGATGTCGTCGTGTGGATGGCTCCGGATAGGAACACGGTATGTTGTCTCTTTTTCTCTTCTTCTCTTTTAGTGCCCCTGGAATCGCTTTTCACATCTAACTCTTTTTTGGAAACTAGAAAGCGAGTTCCCTTCGCGGGATTTCCTTCTCATATATGGGTTGTCAGTATTTCTCTTTTTCGAAAACTAGAAAGCGAGTTCCCTTCGCGGGATTTCCTTCTCATATATGGGGTGTCAGTATTTCTCTTTTTCGAAATCTAGAAAGCGAGTTCCCTTCGCGGGATTTCCTTCTCATATATGGGTTGTCAGTATTTCTCTTTTTCGAAAACTAGAAAGCGAGTTCCCTTCGCGGGATTTCCTTCTCATATATGGGTTGTCAGTATTTCTCTTTTTCGGAAACTAGAAAGCGAGTTCCCTTCGCGGGATTTCCTTCTCATATATGGGTTGTCAGTATTTCTCTTTTTCGGAAACTAGAAAGCGAGTTCCCTTCGCGGGATTTCCTTCTCATATATGGGTTGTCAGTATTTCTCTTTTTCGAAAACTAGAAAGCGAGTTCCCTTCGCGGGATTTCCTTCTCATATATGGGTTGTCAGTATTTCTCTTTTTCGAAAACTAGAAAGCGAGTTCCCTTCGCGGGATTTCCTTCTCATATATGGGTTGTCAGTATTTCTCTTTTTCGAAGACTAGAAAGCGAGTTCCCTTCGCGGGATTTCCTTCTCATGTATGGGTTGTCAGTATTTCTCTTTTTCGGAAACTAGAAAGCGAGTTCCCTTCGCGGGATTTCCTTCTCATATTTGGGTTGTCAGTATTTCTCTTTTTCGAAATCTAGAAAGCGAGTTCCCTTCGCGGGATTTCCTTCTCATATATGGGTTGTCAGTATTTCTCTTTTTCGAAAACTAGAAAGCGAGTTCCCTTCGCGGGATTTCCTTCTCATATATGGGTTGTCAGTATTTCTCTTTTTCGAAAACTAGAAAGCGAGTTCCCTTCGCGGGATTTCCTTCTCATATATGGGTTGTCAGTATTTCTCTTTTTCGAAAATTAGAAAGCGAGTTCCCTTCGCGGGATTTCCTTCTCATATATGGGTTGTCAGTATTTCTCTTTTTCGAAAATTAGAAAGCGAGTTCCCTTCGCGGGATTTCCTTCTCATATATGGGTTGTCAGTATTTCTCTTTTTCGAAAACTAGAAAGCGAGTTCCCTTCGCGGGATTTCCTTCTCATATATGGGTTGTCAGTATTTCTCTTTTTCGAAAACTAGAAAGCGAGTTCCCTTCGCGGGATTTCCTTCTCATGTATGGGTTGTCAGTATTTCTCTTTTTCGGAAACTAGAAAGCGAGTTCCCTTCGCGGGATTTCCTTCTCATATTTGGGTTGTCAGTATTTCTCTTTTTCGAAATCTAGAAAGCGAGTTCCCTTCGCGGGATTTCCTTCTCATATATGGGTTGTCAGTATTTCTCTTTTTCGAAAACTAGAAAGCGAGTTCCCTTCGCGGGATTTCCTTCTCATATTTGGGTTGTCAGTATTTCTCTTTTTCGGAAACTAGAAAGCGAGTTCCCTTCGCGGGATTTCCTTCTCATTTATGGGTTGTGTCGCGGGCCGGTTAATGAGCCGGTGAAACTCCCTGCCCGACGAATATGTAGAGCTGATTGATGCGTGTGATAAGCGGTGTATGGTAACAAATGTATCTTCCAACTTCCTTTATTGTATGGATGGTGGTTCATATGTGAGTGGTTCAGTGGCTAGAGGTGGTTGCTTTGGAAGCGAGAAGTTAATGGAAGTTACATGGAAGTGGGTGGCAGAGCGAAGTGAAGTGAAAGTGAAGTGATTACGAAATGTTCTGGAAGGTTTACGAGTGAGTGTGTGAGAGACGCAGAGAAAGGGGGAAAGAGCGTGTACAACAGGGAGAATTAGGTTTTTGTTTCATTGATCTTTGGCGCTTCCTTGAGTGTATACAATTGGCTCGAGTGCGGTGGGGGCGAAAATACCATTGCTGGCCTTGATGTTCCTAGTCCTCGGCCATCCATATTGTAGATGAAGAATGCCAGAAGATGTAGAATCCTTTGGTGGGAATGATGAGTGAAATGGTAATTCACATTTGCAGAAGGTCGTGGATAATGTTGGAAATAGGATCCGCGACACTGGGCGGCGGAATTGATGCTTTTTGTAAACGAAAGCATGAGTTCATCATTCCAAGCTTCCTGTCCGATGTGAATATCCCATTGAACCAAAGTTGTTCCTCCTGACTTCCTTTTGAGAAGCGACTCCAATTGGTGTCTTCCTTGTTGTTGAGACTGCTTTGGGAGAAGAAGGCGAAACACTAAACAGCAAAGTAATGCCCTCAATCGGCTCTTCCGATATCAGACATGACATTCACTATTTAGTAAAGGGTCGAGGAGAGTACTCCTAGTAGGATCCGCGACAGGTTGTCAGTATTTCTCTTTTTCGGAAACTAGAAAGCGAGTTCCCTTCGCGGGATTTCCTCCCTTCTAAATCCCCCACTCCCCTTTCCCCTCAAGTTCCCATACTCTAACAATGTTAATTTTTTCAGGTCGTTTTTGGTTCCAACTGCTTTGCTCAGAAGTTTCTGAGTTTGTTTGGTAGTCGTTGTACGGACCGTGCTCCGTGCTCCGGTGGTTTACGCAAGGGGCGCAGATTTAAATATATTGCTGAATAAATAATGTTAACTCTGAAAATAAATATGGCGTATAGTAATTGGAATAGAGTGGAAATAAAGCAAAACATCCAACAGCAGAATTGGCGTACAACTATAGTTTGCTATCCAAAAATTCTAGAAACTTGCGAAAATTTATGGTAAAAGTTTCTTCATTCATACTGAAGTGTCGTTCTGTTAGAGACTGTCGCTCTATTTTTCAAATCTCAAACTCAACCGGCCATTAAGGACACCCTAGCTTGATGAATTTCTAGTAACTAAAAAGCAGCTAACAAAAAACTTTATTCACAAAACAGTTCACTCAAACAATAGACACCAGCACTTCTTCTTTTGTTAACTTCTCATCCTCTCCATCTTCGAAAACTTTCTCGGCTTTACTTGACTTTCTGTGTGTCATCATCAAAAACACTGGCAAGAAAACTTCTGGAATACATGTGATCAAGTTGTAGTAGTTACTGTAGATAGTCGAGATTGCAAAACATATTCGCCAATTCCTATTTGACCAGTTTCTTGCCGTGGGAAGATAAGAGAAGAACGAATCGAGAGAGATGATCATCTGGAGAAGTAGATAATGATTTAGAGAACATATTTGGGGTCTTACAATATACAAAAGTGCTGTATTGTATACTCCAGTACGCAGTTTTCTTGGCTGCACTAGATTCGGTTTTTCAGAAAATGTTTGCCGAGTCCAAGAATAACCAAGAAGGCATCCAGCCAGAAAAATGTAGCAGATTCGGTTGAAAAGCTGAGAATTTTTGAAAATGTTGCAATTGCGCTCCATTGACAACTTACACTCTGATAATAAGAATTGCTTTCTTTAGTCACTGAACCTTCAAAAAAGGACCTTCGGAGATTTCCTTTTTCGATAGCAAAGTAGGAGCCCAAGATAGAAAACAAAGCACAAAACCCAATTGATACCAGTCCTGTATACTTTGGTATTTTGCCAGTCATAGTTGAAACTATTTGAGTCATGATAACAAAAAGTGCAGCAGGGATAAAATAGTTGGAATAGAAGTCAATATAGAGCCAAACTTTGGATCATATTGGTTCCATGAAGTGAGGAGAATAATGTTCAGAAATAACGTTGTTTTCGAAAAGTGTTACTCTATAGTTTTCGAAAAATGGAAGTAGAGGGATTTTTGTAAACGGAAAAGCACGTTTGACACAAATTGTGGCTGACAAGGCAAGAAGAAGCATGGAGGAAGAGCTCTGAAGATTTTCTGGTATTTTTCTTTTTCATGTTGGCTCACCATTTTGGATAGTTTTCCACGTTTCAAAATCCAAACCATAAAAACGAATTGAACCAGGAGGACACATAGTAAAGTTGAATACTCAAACTCGGAGGGTACTGATGGAGTAAGTAATTTTGGCTTTGGAGGTCTTCGGATCAATGAGCATAGACCGTTTCTGCGTTTGAAGGCTATTGGGGCTACACCAACTGTCATTGCAAGCCCCCCAGCGTCAGCCAAGCCCTAGAACAATATTAAAGTGAAGTTGGTGAGATTGAGAGGCTCTGCAAGTGGGCGTGGCTCACAGAAAAGCTGAAAATAACATTGGGCTTTGTTCGGTGTGACTTCGAAAGAAGTCAGGTGATAGGGAAGGAAATTAGATTTTGTTCCGAGTGGAAGTCATGAGTTTTGGGGAAAGAGCTCTTCAAATGGGCGTGATTTCATAAAATCCGGATACGGTAGAAATAAGAAAAACTGGAGGCAATCAAAAAATTTCATGGAAATTTGCAGAGAAAGCTGAAAATAGCGTGGGACTTTGTTCAAGGGATACGTGACTTTTCGGGTGTCAGGTGACCAGGGAGGAAATTAGTTTTTGCTCCAAAAAGTAATCATGTGTTATGGGAAAAAATAGATTGTTTTTGGTTTTCAAGGCTAGAAGATCAAATGAGCAGACCCAACTTGGAAGAGCTGAAATTTTTAGTTTTGAGGATCTCGAATAACGGTTCGTGCAAGTCAGAAAATCGACTTGGCTCTAGTCATTGTCTCGAAAAGAAATGAATAAAAGTTTTTATTCCGAGAAGAAAATACAAAACATCAACAACTAAATGAAAGATGAAATGAGATTTCCTCTTTTTTTTCTCAGCTGGTTCTACTTCAACTGGCTCAACGTCCACTTTTGGTCCCCACTCTGCCTCACACTCTTCCAGGCCAAAAGAATCAAATTTTGGTTTTGAAGGACAAATCAGAGGACAAATGCAACCCTCTTATTACTCCCTCTGAATTCTAAAAGTTTCAAACTTTTAGATTCTTGGCATTGAAAGTTTATAATGGCTCTCAAACTGCAAACAACAATTTTCTGGTATATAAACTTCTGAAATCTCACTCTTTCTACTTTCTATCGCTTCAGTAAAAACCATGATTCCCATTCCCCTCGACTATACCGCTGAAATCCGGTCCAATGCGACTATTCAACATAGTTCAGCACCCTTTTACACTTATGAGGATTTGGGATGTAAGCCCTCTGACAATGAATGTTATGTGGAGAAAATTAGAGAACTCAATAGCTATTGGAATAGTCCGGAATTTCCTCAGGATGCAAGGGAGTTTGGTGCAATGATTGCCCAGGTGGTATTCATGGCTTTTTTGATATGGTCCAACTGTAAGAAGAGCAAGAAGAAGGTGAGATTATATAGTATTTTAAAGACAGGTCTGCAATTTCATTTTTTCAGATTCCGTTTAACATCTTTCTCTTCGGCTATTCTTTTATCATCCTTCTCCGCACAGTTTCCTGGTTCCTTCGTTATGCAGCTCAATACGGATTACCCTACAGCACCAACAAAAAGCATATATTGTTTACGGTTTCTTTATACAGACTACATTTCTTCAACTACTTTTATTTGCTCATAACACCAGCAATGTCTTTTGAAATTTCTCTTAAAGTTCAGTTTAAGTGGACAAGATTACCGACCGTTCTACTTTTGGTCACTATCCTCCTGTCTATTCTTTTTGCATGGATCACTGACAACTCTCAAGACATTATTACACCGATTTACGAGGTGTATAACTGGGATCGAAACGCGTTTCTTTTGTTTTTGATTGGAGTATGTTTTTACTGCGCGAAGCGTGCTGCGTTGCGGTTTGTAAATTCTTATTTTTTAACATGTTTTTCTCTTCAGAAACACAATTTGGCATATTTCCTTCCGCTGTTTGTTACTGTGATGACTCCAATAGTCTCACACCTTTTTCAAAAAAAATTTTTGACTGAAAAGTTCTCCAGCCAAGACTTAGCGATGCTGGCAATGGTTATCCTCACTGGAGTCTTGTATACAGTAAGATATAATCCTACATTTTTTGAAAAAGTCGAAACAATTTTTCAGATCCCAATCGCTATCACTTACGGCTACATAAAGAGAATGATTTCTTCAATGACGATATTTATTCGAATCGATGATTACCACTACGTTCCAGAGGTGTTTTTCCCAATCGCTAATACCATTTGGATCCTTTTGGGGCATTATAAAAAAGAAGAAATAGCTCCTACCGTTCCAGTGAAAAGCTGGATCCCTTAAGGTAATATAAGATTCAGATGAATTCATCCGATTCTAGAATTCCATCATCGCTATTTCAAAGTTGTGTTCCAGAGTTTTTTCTCCTGATATTTTTGTCAAGATTCTACAGTAACCTATGCCATATTTATGTGAAAATACAATTTTTTGACCCATTTTGTTTTCCTCATGAAAAGTATTCTCATTGGCAAATCAAAGATCTCTGGAGCGCTTCCTTCAGAATCTTAGAACTTCAGAGTTCTCTCTTCTGAAATATGTCTGTAAATGTGCTTTTGTGCTTTTCTGGTTTAGCACAAAAACTGTTTTCTGACACAGAAACTGTTATCGTTCTTATGCCGCCCAAAAAAATACCATCCCTATTCTTTTTTTCCTGTTGGAACACCTGTTTACCTGACGTCAACATCTATCTTTATGACTCCTCCGACCGTTTCACACTACGCAACTTGTACAAATAATTCCATCAATTTCGAAACTCCAATATGATTCAAGTCGTTATCAGTTGACTTTTTGATCTCCCTCCCACCATTACTCTTATCGCGTTTGCTCCTTTAAAAACTCGTTTAATTGGCATTGAACTGTTTTTTTCTCTTACCATCAAAATGAAATTTATCATTATTTTATTTGGTTTCTTGCAATTCACTTGTGCACAACAAGTAATTTATCTGAGAAATCTGAAAGGGGGAAATCTAGAAAATCCAATAAATTCTACGGCCCCATATTCTGTGTATGTTTCTGCGAGTGAGGATTCAAATGAGATTTTGAGCCAAATTTTTGTGAAAACTTACGATAATCTGTCCAGGAGGTAAGATTTTCGAGCAAAAAATTTTTGAAAAAAAGAAAAAGTTTCAGTTTGTTAGACCTCAAAAACTCAAAGGCAAACCTGACTTCTGGACTTTTGACGCCTTTCAAAATTTCGACCAATGCTATTGTGACATCAGTGTTAACAGATGAAAAATTGAGTACTCTAACTGGATTTTTGTATGTAACCACGACGAAACAATCGAATGGTAGGAATTCGATTCTTCCCAGATTCGTCACTTCAAAATTTCCAGACCCAATATTCCAAGTGTACGATGTTGACCAATCTCAAACTATACAAACTCACTACAATGCCAATCATACTATAGTTCTGCTCAACACACATCGAAATATTTCGTCTAGTACGAAAATGAGCAATTGGTATCAAGACTATCGGGCTTCTGTATCCATGTTCAAAGGATACCCAAAAGATCAAGAAGAGCAACAAGAAGATGTACTGTTCGCGAATCCGGCAATGTACTTTTTCAAGCCAGTGTGAGTTTTTTCTCATCATTCAAGAATCTCAAAACCAAATTTCGCCTTTTTTCAGATTTGTGCCTAATGTTGAAACATTCAGTGTCAACTTTGAAATTTTCTATTTCAAAATTTTCGCCCCCGTGAGTTTCACCATCTCTCCCACTCTCTTCGATCTCAACGGCTACTCCACCACCGCCTACAAAACCACAGGATTCTTCCTGAAACCAGCTGACAGTAATCAAACCGCTGAAATTTCTTGCCTCCATGATTCCCGCTATAATGGAACTGTTGGAGTGCTCATCGGAGCAACCGGCCACAATCCTCATGCAAAACTGATCCTGGACACAGTTAAGGATAATGGGAATAGCTACCGAGACCAATTGGATATTGCCATTGGGGGAATTATGATTGGGATGATACCGAAAAGTTTCACGATTTCTACAAGTGATACAGATGGTGTGGAGGTTTATGTACAGTACTTCGTGTTGCAAGATCAGTTGATACCACCAACCACCACGACGGAGGCACCAGAGACAACTACAAAGTTGGGATCTGGACTTGGGGTAGCTGGAGTTATGATGCTGACGTTCTTGTTCCGGTACTTCTAAATTCTGGTTCTCAATAAAGTTTTCGATGTTGATTTTTGATACCCGATCATATATCATTTGAATCCTTGATCTCCTCCCACATGTTTATTCAGATCTCAGTTTCTAAAGTTGAGAAAATTCTTCCAACCCCCAATTTTGTGCTCGATATTTGTCAGTTGTCACGTTTGCAAACTTCCATAATTTTTTTCTCCAATTTTGCTCTTTCACTTCCAACTCAATCTACTGACTTCTGGTGACAAAAAATGGTCCTAATCCTCATTGACTATTCCGGGCCGTGGTCTGATATTGGTTGGCCTGTGTGGCCTGAGAATGCACACACTCTTGATCTACTAGAACTTCCAAATTTCGCTAGATATTCGACAGCATTTGTGTCCTTTTTGTGTCAGATGGTGTTCTCCGGGTTTGCTCTCAAGACCAAGGAAATCAAGGTAAAGTCTAACACATACAAAATCTAGAAAACTTATCTGAAATTTTTCAAGGGAGCTCTCAAAATCCCACTGCTCTTCTTTTCGGTTACTGTTATGATACAAATTGTTGCTTTATTCTTCCAAGTTCCCTATCTTGCATTTCTGAGAAAACTGGACAGAAGACAATTTTGGTATCCAGTTTCCCTTTACATTGAGTTTTATTCAAACTTCTTTCAAATCTTCTAAATTTTTGTGATATCTATGGTTCAACGTTTTGAGAAACTTCAACAGTCCCTAAAACCTATACTGATTCTGGTTTTGCTGACTATTGGATTCTCCGTTTTTGGGTCGATGATTTCTATTGAAAAGTCGGAAATCCAAAGATTTTATCATGTGAAATTGATTACCCAAGGTGGTGAGCGATTCTATGAGCAGGTCGGTAGCAACCTTTCTTTCTCCAAATGTTCAAATTGTCTTGTTTCAGTTAATTAGTCGGATTTGCTTCATTTTTCCCATCGGATCTATGATTTTGTACTCCTTTCGTCATTTTAAAAATCAAAAAGAATCGACGAAAAATCGGACTGGAAGCCAGATAAAATTCGGATTATTTGTCACATCCATCCTCTACATGGTGAGCTTCTAGCAAATGCGCTCCAATGAGAATTCCTTATACCTTACGATGTTCAGATTCTCCTGATTGCTTACGAGATCGCTCAATTCATTTTAGAACAGATATTCTGGTCTAGCAATTATTCGAGATTTCTGTATAATTACCTCTCGGCTTTGAATTCTATCCCACAAATTTTCTTGGCCATATCGATCATTTATGGTGTCCGGAAGAAAATTGAATTGAGCACAGAAAAAAGAGCCTCTGTGGTTTTTGTTAATTGACACATTTTTATTTTTTTTCTGTGTGCATATAAGGATTTCCACATATTTTGGCTTATTTTTTGCTCCCGGACATTTCGCACCCAGCCATTTCACAACTAAGACGTTTCGCAACTAAAAAATTCCAGAACTGGACGTTTCGCAACTTAGAAATCTGTCCACTTTAAGTTATAGGATACATGGTATTGTGAGGGATCATCTAAATTTGAAAAATGTTGATTTTAAAATGGAGCTCTTACAAGCATCCTGGATTTCATGGTTTCGAAATGGCGTGGTTTCGGATAGTCGCGGTTGCGAAACGACGGGTTGTGAAATGTCGTGAAGCCATTTTTCTCGTAATGTTTTGTATAACTTGATCTTCTGCACTTGAAGAACTTTCAAATTGTTCTAACTCTTCCAAATATCACTAAAGGACAATTGGGACTCGTGATTTTTGCAAAGTTTTGGTTTTCTAAACTTAAAAACTTCGAATTACATGTTTAATATCAAGTTTTCATGACATTTTTCACCCTTCGAATGCTGACCTTCTTGGTATTTTTTTTCCAAATTTTGATTTCTTGAAACTCGTTTTCTTTCTCCACCCACATATTTTTGTCACCTGACAAAGTGAAAGCCAACCCCTAATAAACATTATTTTTCATTTTTCACACGAAAAAATGGCCCCGCTCATCCCAGATTATCTCAATGAAACCCGCCAAAACAGAACTGTCTTTTATACTTCGCTTTCCGGTGTGCATATAATTTGTAGTTACCATGAATTTGACTGCATCCGAAAAGCTCAAGAAGAATATATGGAACGTTTCAGTTATTGGAATAGTCTCGAGTTTTCTAGAGATATTTGGGAAGTTGTGAAAGTTCTAGTACAAGTTTTGTTCATCGCTTTTATTATTTGGTGGAATAAAAAGAAAAAGGCAAGTACCGGTTTGCAATAGAGCGCATTAGCTGATCAAGGTATGTTTCAGAACCCCATAATCATCTTGTATTGTTTCTACTCTCTCAACAATATCATCTCTTCTATGATCTGGTTTTCGCGAGTTCCGTTTTTATCCAATGCATCTCACTCACGTTCCTTTTATTATTTGTATTTTGTCACTTACATATATTTATCGGTATTCAACAAAATGTTTCAATGTTCTATCATTTTTGGAATGTGCATCACTTTATGTTTCAACTTGGTGAAAAAGGTTCTAGCCTTTGCAATCCTGGTGTTGAGTATTATACTCTCTATAACAATTTCAATGTTTTTTGCTGATGATGCAAAAGAACGTGCCGACAATGGAATATATAGTGGTCTCGGAGAAATCGTCTCATATGTAGAAGTAGGTCAAAAAACTTGGCTTAGGTCAAAAATAGTCACATATTTTAGAAAGTTTCTAAACGAACTGTTTTCATTGTACCAATTTTTCCTGTACTCATTGTGTTGACTTCAGTATTCTGTTATTTTACTCATAAAAGTAACTTCGAAAAACATTGGAAGCTATTGGTAGTGTTTTGCATAACAGAAGTCATGAATACTGTAAGTCTCATACTCTTTGATCCTTTGAATGTCTATTATGTGCAGGGCTTGCTCTTCATCGACTCCGACGACTATCCGATTTTT
The DNA here is from genome assembly GCA_963932045.1 of Caenorhabditis sinica. Lineage (NCBI taxonomy): Eukaryota > Metazoa > Nematoda > Chromadorea > Rhabditida > Rhabditidae > Caenorhabditis > Caenorhabditis sinica. The sequence goes on along the minus strand of OZ009939.1, from coordinate 4,684,317 downwards.
GTTTATTACATTCCTGATTTATTTTTGACAATTTCAGTTGTGTTATGTTTGTTGAGCAGGGAGAAGAAAAGAGTAAATGTTGATACTGCTGCAGTAGTAGTGAAATCAACATGACTAAGGTTAGCTAGACCTGTAATATTTGCAATTTTTAAATTTCGAGTTTTTGCCGGATCCGAGACATTTCGCAACCAGTCGTTTCGCAACTACCACATTTCGCAACTTTTGTCAATTTCGCAACTACAAGATTTCGCTACCTGTCATTTTGCCACCGCGACAATCCGCAACCACGCCATTTCGCAACCACCAAGTTCAGGATTTTTGTAGAAAGTTCATGTTAAAATCACAACTTTTCAAATGTAGAATATAACCTGGAGTAGTTCACAATACCTTCAATCCCATACAACCTTAATGGACGTAAAGTGGACTAGTTTATAGAGTTGCGAAACGAATCGTTGCGAAACGTCCAGTTTCGAAATATCTTGGTTGCGAATTGTCGCGGTTGCAAAATCGACGCGAGTTTCGAAATGTTGTAGTTGCGAAATGACTAGTGGCGAAATGTCCCGGAGCCTTTTTGACATCAGATACATTTTTTCCTTCAAATACTGTTGTTCTTGATATTTTTCGAAATTTCAATTTCTTGAAACTGTTACATGTTTCTTTTCTTTTACAGAATTTTCAACACTAGTCCTAGTTCAAGGTGTGTCTAAAAAATATTCATGTATACAACAAAAAGATGCATCTAAATATGTAATACTGACCAAAACGCGAATAAAAATATTAGTTACTGCATGGCTGCTCCAAAGTCCACTCCCATAATAAGAGTAGAGCCTCCATCGGCCACAATAGACTGTCCAATGATGTATGAAGACACGTCACGATCAGCCAAGAATGCAATTACATTGGCGATGTCCTCCGGCTTACCGGCAACGAGAGCAGGGATCCATTGCTTGTTGCTGGCGAGTTTTTCGTAGAACTGAAAATGTATAATAACTTGAGAATAATCGTGGTAAGAAACCAGTATGTCCTGCACTAAGTACCAAAAACGAGAACATACCTTCTTCGCTGACTCATCTTCCAATCCAGCAGCTCCAATGAACCCGGTAACCACAATTCCAGGACTGACAGAGTTTACACGGACTCCGTGTTGAATAAGATCGATAGCAGCACTTCTGGTGTACTGGTCTAATGCGGCTTTGGCAATGGAGTAGTAGAGGAAATCGGGTTGCTGAAATGTGTTGGTCAGAATTGAAAGCTTCGGGGAGTGAAAGTCATAATTTGCTAGTCTCATGGAGTTTCCAAAAATAAAGTTTGAGGATTTTTAACACCATAAACCTGTACTTTAAAATTTGAACGCCGGCGCCTAGCTCAGCCAGAGAAACGCGCCTTCAGGTTTAAAGGAGGACTCCGGTCACAAAATTGTTTTTGCTTCAAAATACATAAAATTATATGTAGATTCCAAAATGTAAAGACTAGCAGGGGGCTAGTCTCCTTTTGGTGTGGGTAAGAGGTGGTTCAGTGGTGGTAATAAAGGATTTATTGAAGATATAAAGAATATAAAACAGAATACAAAGTATAAAAGAGAAAGGGAAGAAAGAGGGGAGAGAAATGGGGAGAGCTTACGTCTCCCAAGTGAGTATGAGGATTCCCATACAGTTAGTATGAAGAAAGGAGGAACGGATAGAGCTTATATACAAGACAATTAAGGCAGTATTCCTGTTCCTAGCAGCATCATCTCCGGTTCTCCGTGTGTCCTTTGTAGATAAGTTGTTTGCACTATTGCGAAAGGTGTTCTTCCGCGCATCGTCATCTAATCGGAACGGGATAAGTGTTCCTTCACGCATCTCCATTAAGGTGGAACGGCATCCCGTCGTGTAATTGAGGTGTCTTCTTCTAGTCGTAGATCTATGATCGCGACATTCCGGGGGGCCGCAATGGCATCTCAGGTTGATGGGGTCATCGGTAGAGAAGTTGCGCAATGAAGTCAATTGGGAGCGGTGTGCAGTTGAAAGCTGGATGACTGATGGAGCAATTGAAAAGTGCGTTCTTGACCAACTGGCATTTGAATCGAAATTGCATTTGGATTGATTGGGTGGATGACACAGATTGTTGCCATTGATGTGGTCCGAGCAAGTGATAGGAAATGAATGGAACCAATGAAAAATGGAGTTTTCGGCATTCTCTGAAAAGGGCATTGGACATGAGAAGGGGGAGGGGGAGAAAGAGAAGATGAAATGACGGTAACATTCCGTCATCTTCCGGCGCCACGAGATGTGACGGCAGGTGCTCAGCTTGACTTGGTCTATTGCTGTAGTATCGATAAATTGTCCGATGAAACGTTTCGACAGTTCCCATTGGTTACTAATAGGGATATTCGCTGATTCTGATAGATCTGTCCTAGTGAATGTTGCAAATATGCTGAGGATCAGTACAGTTATCTCGAGACTCCAAAGAATGGGGATTGTAGTAGGGTTTCTGAAGAAGTACTTATGTTTACATTTACCTTTCGTTTGGTAATCATGTTTGTTTAAACCATATTCCACTGCTTCGTGAGCTATGTTTATTGGTTTTTCAGAATAAGATGTTTTCCATGGAGAAAATGTAGAAGTCAAGTGCCAGTTGACTTCTTTTCTTTCATTTTTTAATGTTTCGATTTTATGTTTTTCGAAATTTTCCTTTGAAATGTTTTCAAGTCTGTTTTCCGAAAAGTATTCGCCGTTTTTTAATGCGTGTTTGTCGAGAACTTCGGCCGTTAATTTGGAGGTCGCGAAATTGTCGGAGGAGACCAGGTCTGGGCATCCTCCTCTTCTTATGTCTCTTGAAAGAGGGAGAATAATTTGATGTGAGGAAATGTCTCTCGAAAAGTTTTTGTGGGTCATTTGAAAGGTCTCAGACGTGTTTTTTCGATTCAATCTGAGTATACACTCCTTTACTAAATGTAAGTTTCTATCAAGCAGAGTCAGTGTGCCACCACTATCTGCTGGATACGATGTTAGCTCTGACTTTGAATAAAGTATTGGCTTTTCACATAGTTTAGTAGCCATATGACGTTGGTCTACAGTTCGGTCTGATAGAGACTCTTTAGTTGCTACATCTAAGAGCTTGTTTTCCTTAGGGTTTTCTTTAATCTCGTAGATTACTTGATTCAATCTGATCAAGAGTTTTTCAGCTAGCGTAATCTCATCTAGAGTCAGTTTGCCACTACTTACTGCTGGATATGATGCTAGTTCTGGGATATGATCCCCTATTTTCGACTTATTCGTGTCGCTCAGTTTTGTGTAGATTCGGTTTTTGAGGAATCTGAGCACAAATACAGTAATTGATTTGTTTTTATCTAGATTGTTTAATTTAGTAAGTGGAGAAATCTTATTCTCTGGTTCAGAGTAGTTCTTAACTTTGGCTACCATTACGCTAGTTGGTTTAGAAGAATCCTCTGTTTCGGAAATTTTCGGAACTTCTAATTTGTTATTTTCCTTACTATCAGGATTATCTGGATGATTCGTGTTGGACGGGAGTGAGAACGGAGTGAGCGATAGACCTTGATGAAGGTTCTTATTCAACCTAATTTCTCCTGTCTTTTTGTTTGAGGCATCAAAAACTGTCCCAACCTTGGCTGTATTGCCACTAGTATTAAATATTTGGTTTTCTAGTATACAAAGTCTAGCATTTGGATCGTTAGTAACTTGCTCAATAAAACTGATTTTTTCCATAGTTTCAAAATTGTCCTTCAGGACTTGCCATGCGTCTTTTCCAAACGTGGCTGAAAATTGTTGACTTAGTTTACAAAAGGCAACATCTTTACTGTCAACTATTTTGTCTTTTTGACCAGTTTTCCAGGGTAAAGATATAATGATTCTTTTTGAAATTTCGTCATACTTGATTGTTGGATTGAAGTTTTCAATTACTTCCTCCTTAGTTGAGTCTTCTATTGCGTCAGTGATTCTGATGCTACTAGGCTCGAAATATTCTCCCAAACTGGCTTCAGTGAGAGATTCATAGGAATTGTTTTTGATTCCTGCAAGTTTAACGTGTGTGCTAGTAGTGGAGTCATCTTGACGCCCACATATAGTCTTTTGATTTCTAGATTCCAAAATTTCTTTATTTTCTGAGCTAAGACTGATTGGATCGAAACGGTCAGTAATAGCTGGTACAGTTAATGATTCAACTCGAATATTTGAGTTGTTCTTTTGATTTGTCAAAATTTGAGATTCGACTTTGTTAACGATGATCGCTGTTGGATCTTTTTCAAAAGCGTTAACAGTGACTTCGAGGTTTTTCTCGATGGTTTTCTTATCCTTCTGTTCGGCGAAATCAGATAGAATAACGGATTGGTCTGCGCCAGTATCCATGAGTACGGGGATAGTTTCGATTTTATCCTTTTTAATGATTGGTGCGTTTGCAACTATCAATGAAGTGTGATAAGAGCTTATCGCGTAGCTATTACTCTTATTTTTGTGGTAAGGAGACTGACCTTTGTTTTCCTGGAATCCAGATTGATTCTGTCCATTGTTTTGTTTTGATCCGTGGGATTGATTACCCTGTCCATACGAATTTCCCTTGCCATGGGATTGTTCGTTTTGATTATGGTTCCTCTGCCACTGAGGATTGCCATTTTGATTTCCCTGTGATTGGGAGTTGCCATTGTTGTTTCCCTTTTGCTGGGATTGTCCATGATTGTGATTCTGGTTCGATTGACCATTGTTTCTGGAATTATCATTTTGACGATTTTGCTGAGGGCTTTTTCTGTTTTGTGGGATTTGGGAATTTTTTGGACAAATGGCTTGATGATGCTTCGAGTTGCATCTTTTGCATCCTGCGTTTGTGCAGTGCTGCGTGCGGTGGTCGCTTGACATACAGTTGTAACACATGCGCCCGAACATGAAAGCTTTTCTTTCATCAATACTCGCGATAGTTTTGCACTCTATGGTGCTATGATTAGATTTCCCACAAAATTTGCATCCTTTCTGATGCTGTTTTGTCTTGGCAGTAAATGCCGACGTGTCTCCTTTTTCGGACAATTCGGATCTGCGGGCTGATTCTTCAATTCCCGCCATTTCATCTAGGGCTGTGAGTATAGCGCTAGTGCTGCTTGGATTCTTCATTAGAATCATCTTAAGCGTATCTGTTGGTATTTTTGATTTGACCAACGATTGAAAATTTAGTGCCTCAATATCGCCATGTTTCTCAAGACTGCGAATTGTCGCGAGCAATTCGTTATGGAGGGTTCTTAGACCTTGCGCTGTATCCTTAGGTTTGCGGATTTTTACTAGCTTGCTCCATAAGTAGTCGTACTGAACTTCATCTGTGTTGTACATCTCGATGAGTCTATCTAGGGCTAACTTGAATTGCGTACCATCTGTAGCGTATGATTTTATCAATTCAAAAGGTGCGCCTTTACAGTGTTTTCTCAAAAGAGTATGCTTCATGAAGTCCTTAATTGTTGAGTCCTCAACTACTGCTGCTTTGAAAGTCATATAAAAAGCGGGCCACTCAGCTATGTCTCCGTAAAAATTTGGTAGGTCCATATGGCTCAGGCTTAATATGCTTTTTTGCGTGTTGTAAGAACTCACTGCTGTTGCGTTTGGATTGGCTGGTGCTCCGTTTCCGGATGACGTTACCAATAATGGGGTGGGCTTCGGTTTGGTCACGATTGTGTAGTCCGTTGAAGCTAGTGAATGAGCGCCGGCTGCCACTGCCATCTCATTCAGTTTGTCGTGTCTGGATACTAACTTTTTCTCTAAGGCTTCGATTGCTTTCTTTACCTCCTTATCTTTTCCGTATAGGGTGTTCACCATTCCTTGAGCGGAAGTCGCCAGGATGTTTCCTGCTTGGATGGAGCACAGGGTAGCTATGGTGTCGTCATATTGTTTCCTATACGTCTGGAATTGAGAACGAATTTGATCCTTTTCAGATAGTAGTTTGATACCATAGGTATTGATGTAGTCCTGGTTGGAGAGTCCAGCAGCAAGTGCTTTGGAAGTGTCCGGAGACTCTCTCAGTGCAGTACTCACAGCACCGTTGGCGTTGGATATCAATTCTTCTTGAAGAAAGGTAAGGTCTTCGTTCCATTCTTTGATGTGGTCAAATGTGACCGCCATTTTCTGTAATATTTTTCAATAAACTTCAATAAAGATATTTCTTTTTCGTTGAAAATAAATTTGTTCAGATCAAGTCTAAGACAATTTTTTCAGGTTTTCGTTTTCAGTGGGATACTGTAACGATGAGAAAATTTTGGATAGGTTGTATCCTTTCAGATGGGTGCACTACGGCGAGGTTTTGCAGATAGGATATGGAGGTCCCTTCCTTGCTAATATTTGCAGATAGGATATGGAAGTCCCTTCCTTGCTGGGGGCCGATTAGTCAGGCAAGCCGATTATGATAAGCCGAGGCTTAATCAATACTTGGCGGTTTCAAAGCAGTTAACAAGTAACGCTTTGTCAGTACTTACCTTAGCAGTCGGTCCGAGTCCGTAGGTACGTCGATGCACCATGTAAAGACTAGCAGGGGGCTAGTCTCCTTTTGGTGTGGGTAAGAGGTGGTTCAGTGGTGGTAATAAAGGATTTATTGAAGATATAAAGAATATAAAACAGAATACAAAGTATAAAAGAGAAAGGGAAGAAAGAGGGGAGAGAAATGGGGAGAGCTTACGTCTCCCAAGTGAGTATGAGGATTCCCATACAGTTAGTATGAAGAAAGGAGGAACGGATAGAGCTTATATACAAGACAATTAAGGCAGTATTCCTGTTCCTAGCAGCATCATCTCCGGTTCTCCGTGTGTCCTTTGTAGATAAGTTGTTTGCACTATTGCGAAAGGTGTTCTTCCGCGCATCGTCATCTAATCGGAACGGGATAAGTGTTCCTTCACGCATCTCCATTAAGGTGGAACGGCATCCCGTCGTGTAATTGAGGTGTCTTCTTCTAGTCGTAGATCTATGATCGCGACAGTAGATTCCAAAAATCATAATGAAAATGCTCGAAAACTGCTCTAAAACGCCAAAAAATGGCTTCGAAATGAGCAAAAATCACGGGAATGGTCTCCTGTGGCCGTGGCCGAGTTTCCCGAAAAAGGGGCGGAGCCAAGCGCAGTGATGGGCTGCCGCACGACTGCAAAGACGCTCATTGGCTAACTCCGCCCCTTTTTTTGAAAAACTCGGCCACGGCCCCCGAAAACAACTTGAAGTCCGCCCTTTTTCAAGAAACTCGGCCACGGCCGCCGGATACAACTTCTGCGATTTTTGCTCATTCCAGAACCATTTTTCACCGTTTTAGAACGATTTTTGAGCATTTTCGTTATGATTTTTGGAATCTACCCCATCCTTACTTATTTTATAGCAATAAAATTTTTTGACAGAAATCCTCATTCAAGCATTTTCCCCCCTCTTGACTTCCACCTTACCGCATGTGGTCCAGCGCCAATCGTCGAGACATTCACTATTTCTCCCTTGGTTTCCATCAAATGTGGTTTCACTTTTCTAGTCATCTCGATTACAGATTGAAGATTAAGCTGCATGTTCTTATGGTACAAGCTCATATCCTGATCGACACCAGAGACACCAGTATGGTCCATGATGGAGGCACCGGCGTTGTTGATCTGAAAGCTTTTTATTTTTTTTCAGTTTCTCGAAAACATGGTTAGGTCTAGGAAATCATGGGTTGGATTCTCGGCTCCGAGACATTTTGCAACCAGTTGTTTCGCAACTGCGACATTTCGCAACTCATGTCAATTTCGCAACTACGACATTTCGCTACCGGTCACTTCGCCCCCGCGACAATCCGCAACCACGTCATTTCGAAACCACGAAGTCCACGATTCTTGCAGAAAGTCCACGGTAAAATCACAACTTTTCAAATGTAGACTATAACCTGGAATAGTTCACAATACCCTCAATCCCATACAACCTTAATGAACGTAAAGTAGACTAGTTTCTTTAGAGTTGCGAAACGTCCAGTTTCGAAAGGTCTTGGTTGTGAATTGTCGCGGTTGCGAAATCGACGTGAGTTGCGAAATGTCGCGGTTGCGAAACGTTTCGGATCCCATTTTTCGCTAGCATTGACTCACCAAAATATCAATCTTTCCAAACTTGTCCAAAGTTGTCTTTATCAACTGATCCTGTCCCTCCGAGCTCGTCACATCTCCGACTACAGTATTCACACGACTCTCCGGAACTCCCGCCTTCAAAATAAGCTGCTTGGTCTCCTCGAGGCGTTTCGAATCTCTTCCGGTTATGGTAACATTTGCTCCATCTTGAGCAAACATCAGGGCAGTAACTCTTCCAATCCCATTAGAGGATCCGGTGATGATCGCGGTTTTTCCACAGAAACGGGGCATTTTTTCGTGAAACTAGACAGAAAAAAAGTTACAAAACTTTAGTTTGACCTCTTTTTTATACTCCCCCCCCCCCTTTTTCTAAGCTCCGCCCCTTTCCAACACATGTCTCTTTCCACTAACATGATGATTTGTTTGTCATTGCACGTTGATTCTTGGTGTGAATTGAAACAATTCACCCGGAAAGTAGAGGGAAAAACAAACATAGAATTTTGTGACCGAGAGACCAAAAATTACATCCAATTTTTTGTACAAACATTCCCACAAACAAATTTGGATTAAGTTTGAGGTGCGAAACTTTTCTCTACTTTTTTTTAATGGGAACTTGTTTGGCGGTTTTTGGGGGTTTTATAGCAAATTTTGAGCATTTTCATTTGGTTTCCGCTTACAGTTTTACGTATTCTGATGCTAATTTTTGGAATTCCTAAATTTTCAAAGCGAACAAGTTTTATTCGGATTAAAAAATCGAAGTAAAGACAAAAAAAGAGAAGAGAACAGGGAATTGAAGAAGAAGCAAAAAATCATATCACAATCCAAAGAGACAGTTTTTAGTATGTATCACAAGTGGCCAGCGGGAGAGGGGAGAATGAGAAAAAAGATGAGGATTTATGTTGAAAAAAAAACATTATATGCTAATAGTAGAAATGACTAGAAGACATCAAAAAAAGGTACAACTAGTCGGATATGCTCATAAGGAAAGATTGAAGGAAGAAAAAAACCGGCGTGGCGGGAAATTCAAAAATTCAAAAAAAAAGTTAATGCGGCAAATTGGTGCCAATGGGAAACATGAGCACTTCCGACTGTAGGTACTGTAGGTCGGGAAGACGGTCGAGTAGTTGACGGGCGTCCAGAGACAGTACCTCAGGGGTACGGTAGCGAGGAGAAGTTCCATTAGCAGTGGAGCGCGACATGAGCGTCTCGAGGATGGAGGAGCTGAAAAATTTTTTGAAATTTTTTTTTCGAAAGTTTTTTTTTTCAAATTTTGAAAAAAAAAATTTCCAAAAAATTATTTTTTTCAACTTTTCAAAGTTTTTTTTGAAATTTTGAAAATTTTTTTTTTTGAAATTTTGAGAAAAAATGTTTACCCATTCGTCATCATTTTTCCTGCTCCAGATGCTCCATTATTCAACCCAAACTGCTCCAAATCCTGTTGAAGTGTACTCGTGTAGGCCGTCGCCACACCGTTCGACCCGAGAAAATCGACATCGATGATCGCGGAGCTTTGGTCTGCAAATGTGCTCCATTGATAAAATTTTGTATTTTTGAATTTTTTTGTTTTTGCCTATCCAAACGCGCTCTATTGACGAAAAAATCATAGAAATTTGTTTTCTTGGCAGCTGCGAAATCGCTCTATTCGGCAAAATCTTCAGAATTCGCACTGGAGCGCATTTTCTCATCTAGCTAGTATCACAAACGTGCTCTGTTGACAACTTGTTTGCAAATGCGCTCTACCGACAAAAAATTTCGAAATTCGGTTTTCAAAAGTGCAAGTGTGCTCCACTGATAATTGAATGAAAACTTGCGTTGGAGCGCGTTTCACATGCTCGAAAATGCGCTCTAACGTAAAAATAGTCGAAATTCGCATTAGAGCGCGTTCGCTGCTGGCCATCTCGTTTTGATAATGCAAGCGCGCTCCATTGATAAAAAGCAGGAAAATTCTCATTAGAGCGCGTTTGTCAACTCTTTAACGACGAAAATGTCGAAATTCGCATTGGAGCGCATTTGCTGTCAGCCTTCAAAGTGCAAGCGCGCTCTATGGACAAAGACTTCTGAAAGTGCATTGGAGCGCTTTTTCTGTTCACATGCTGGGTTAGGTAAGTATCCGTTCAAGCAGGTTAGGGGAGAGGCAAGTGCGCTCTATTGACAATTCTCTCAACAGAGCGCATTTGCATTGTTTTTTTTTGGTCGTGCTGGGTTACTGTAGGGGGTACTGTAGCTGAGCAAACAAAAAATCGGGTTAGCATTTGAACAAGTTTATGCAATCACACGTGGCACTTGACACATATTCTCCAAATTTTTGGGTCATTTCGCGAACGCGCTTACTGGCTCGATTCATCGGATTCGTCAGTCCCGACGTGTCCCAATCAAAGTCGACCGCGGGTACTGTAGGCGACTCTTCAACTGGTACATTGCCAGATGATTTTGGAGATTCTTGGTGATTCTGGAGCGGTGATTCTGATGAAGACGTCGTCGTCGAATTCGAATTCTGAATCGGCGTCGGCAGCAAAAGATTCGAAGTGTCGAAGATTGCAGCCGCCGTGGCGCGGGTCTCTTTTTTGACAGTAATCTGAAAATGGGGAATATTGCAAGTGTGCTCTATTGACAATTTTTGGAAATTTCTTTTGGAAATCGAAAAATCGACTCGAAAAAGTGGGCGGAGCCTATCCATAGTAGGCTCCGCCCACGTTTAGAGGGTCAATTTTTATGATTTTTCGGACAAAATTAATCATTTTTGGGTCAAAATTGGCTATTTTTGTGCCAAAAAGTGTGATTTGAGGATCGATTTTTATGATTTTTAGGTCGAAATTCGTCATTTTCAGGTCAAAATTCAAGATTTTTAAGTCGAAATTGTCGATTTTTAGGTCAAAATTTACGATTTTCCAGTCGAAATTCATGATTTTAAATAAAAAATTGTCGATTTGTGGGTCGAAATTCATCATTTTCAGGTGAAAATTGGTCATTAACAGAAAAAAATTGGTCATTTTTATTTTCGTGATTTTTAGGGTAAAATTTATCTTTTTGAATCAAAATTCGTCATTTTCATGTCGAAATGAATGATTTTTGAGTCAAAATTGTCGATTTTTGAGTTTTCATTCATGTTTTTTAGGTCTAAATTCATGGTTTTCGGGACGAAATAGACGGATTTTGGGCCAAATTCATGATGTTTGGGTCGAATTTCATGATTTTTGGGTCCAAATTCATGATTTTCAGGTCTAAATTGTTCATTTTTGGATCGAAAATGGTGATTTTTGAGTCAAATTTCATGATTTTTGGATCGAAATTCGTGATTTTTGGGTAAAAAGGTTCGATTTTTTCGGCCAAATTGTCGATTTTTGGGTCGAAAATGGATATTTTTGAGTCAAAATTGCCGATTTTTAGGTCAAATTCAATGATTTAGACTCAAAATTCGTCATTTTGAGGCTGATATTGGTCATTTTTACGTCGAAATTCATGATTTCTGGGTCAAATTCCATGATTTTTGGGTCAAACTTAATTATTTTCAGGTGGAAATTCATGATTTTTGAGTCAAAATTAATCAAAATTAGTCATTTTTCGATCAAAATGAATGATTTTTAGGTTAAAATTTATGTTTTTAGGTCAAAATTTATGGTTTTCAGGTGGAAATTCATGATTTTTGAGTCAAAATTAGTCAAATTAGTCATTATTGAGCCGGAATCCATGATTTTTAAATAAAAATTCATGTTTCAAGATCAAATCTGTCTACTTTTGCTTGAAAATTGACGGATTTCGGTTTAAAATTTGTCATTTTTTCGTCAAAATCAATGATTTTCATGTCAAAATTCACAATTTTTAGGTCGTCATTGATGAAATTTGGGTGAAAATTGATAATTTTCATGTCAAAAACGATTACTTTAAGATGAAAATTGTCCATTTTTGGGCCCAAATTCATCATTTTTTCGGTAGATTTTCATGATTTTTAGGTTAATTTTTGTAATGTTCAGCCAATTTTTAGCTCCAAAAAAAGACTCACCGGTTGAATTTTCAACGCTTTAAAATGATTCTTCTTAATTTCCGACTGTTTCCAGTCGAATTTCAACGATATCGCCTCCTCAATGACGCGAAGCGATAGCCATAGTTTCGAGTATTTTTGCTTCTCATTCTGGAATTCCTCATTTGACATCTGCTCCAAAGACTCCGAATCGAAAAGTGCGGGAATATCAAACGGAGATTCTGAATCCTTCCCGACGACGTCTTCTGAATCCTCAACGCCTTCCGAATATCCATCATCCCAGAATTGCTCATCCTCCAACATCTCCTCCAACGCCTTCAGATTCTCTGCTGGTGGTCCCGAAGGGATTACTGTAGGTACTGTAGTCGTTACTGTCGAGGAGGAACTGAATTCCGCCTGCCACTCGTCATCTGCGGAATTCGTTTTTTGTGGATTCTCATCAAACGAGCCCCATTCTTCTATACTCCGCTGGTGGTCTTGGGATCTCGACGAATTGGGGGCAGAGCCAAGGGGGTTCGCCGAGTCGGTGGAGGGGCGCGCCTGGTCGAATTCTCCCCACTCATCGTCGTCGTCGTCGTCGTTTTGGGTCATCTGGAGTGGTGGGATCTGAAAAACAGAAAATTTTGGTCAGTTTTTTCAAGTGTCTGCATCTTTGCGTCAGTGTGTCAAAAATTCGCGTTTGCGGACTAAGCATCAGATTTGACGCCAAAACTAAAAAAATGTGCTTCTGTGTGTCCGGATGTCTGTTTTTTGCATTTTTCAGTGAATTTGTGCATTTCTGCGTCAGTGTGTCAAAATCTCAAATTGCGGACCAAATATCAGATTTGACGCCAAAACTAAAAAAATGAGTTTCTGTGTGTCTGGATGTCCGGTTTTTCGTGATTTTTAGTGAATTTGTGCATTTTTGCGTCAGCGTGTCAGAGTTTTCAAATTGCGGACCTGGCATCATATTTGACGCCAAGTGACCTATTTTGGCTCAAAATGACCCGAAAAGTGTCAATTTTTCACTAAAAATATGCTGACCACAGTAATCTACAGTAGTTCACACAGACTGTCTACAGTAATACCGCTACAGTAGTAGGTTTGAAAACCACAAGACACTATAGTCATACTGTTGGCCGTCTACAGTAATACAGTAGTTCTACAGTAGTACCCTCTACTAATCACTTTTCAAAAGAAGTAATATTTCCTTCTTGCTGCTGCTGCTCCTTTCGACTTTCGACTCTCTTGTCATCATCTCTCTTTCTGAGTGAAACTAGCAAAAAGTCTCAATGGAGCGCACTTGCACCTAACTTCTACTAGTTTGATCTATTGGTACTCCTCTTATCCCTATTGACCAACAAAAGAGATGGGGGTGCTGCTACTCTGCTACTCTTCCCATTTTTCCAAATTTCGCTAGAAAAATTATCCTCCTTCGTCTCTTCAAATTTCCGCTACAGTTTGTTGCATTCCCTAGAATCTGCTCATCAGAATTCTTCTCTGATTTCTCTGCTCCTCCTCTACTATCTCTTTCTTCGAAAACTGTGAAAATGGCGTGGTTTTCTGTCTTTTCTGGGCGTCTCTCCATGTCTCAAAAGTCTCTTCTCGTCCTCTTTTCTCTAAGTCTCCACGTCTTCCCCACTATTTCCATCGTCCTCGTCCATCTCCAATCTAAGCTCCGCCCACCATCGCCACGTACTTCGTACCCCTCCGCCTCTCTCCGTGGACACTATATAACGGTCAAGATAACGACAGAATGCCTTGTCGTATGACGACTTGGGAGAGAGGACACAACATAGTGCCTCGCTTGTGTAAACGGGGGAAAGGGGTATTGATCGTTGTGTGAAAACGAAAAATCATCATCATGGTGGTGTTGATGGTGATGTTGAGAAGGGAAGAAAAAAACTTGCAAAAATACTTGTGCAAGGTCGTGTGATGTACAAGTAAATCGAAACAACTTGTTTAGACCATAATAGGCATAAAATCTCTTATTGTAAATTCACCCATTGTGTATAGTAGTGGTCATAACCAACATATCGATATTCCAATAGAGTGGGGAAGGCTAGTAGACACCTAGCCTTTAGGCTTAGGCCTTCTAGGGTTATTCAGGTTTGACTTGCACCTCGTAGGCCTACTCGGCTCATTTAGACCACATCCACCTTTTTAGACCGCATCCGACTTATGAGCCCTAGGACACGATTCGTTAGGCTTAGCCATGAACGATAAGCGATATCCTGGCTTAGGCTTAGGCTTGTCTGGACCTTCTATAGACACTCGGAACCTTTTTAGATCCATAAGAGCTTAGGCTCAGGCCTACTGCTGAGGAATAGGGGCTTGCTAGTCCAGTCGTCGCAAAGTAGGGTGTACTGTACCTTCTAGACCAACTTAGTAGCCAAATTCAGCTGATTGAGTATCAAACGTAGCGCCAAGTCTAATGGAGCGAACTTTCCCAACGTCTTGCAGACCTTTAGTATCTGTTACATTGCTCTAGCCAAGCTCCTGGAAACCAAAAAATCAGAATCACCTCCGATCACAGTTCACTTTTCGCACCTTGTGCCCCTCTCTCTCATTGTGTCTCCTCTTATCTCTAAAGCGTGTATCTCTCTGGTAGTGAGAAAGAAGAACATAATGCGATTCGTCTCTTTCTTCCATTGTCTCTTCTATTGCTACCGCTATATTATCAACCAAAAAGCGGGAAACTCGGTATTTGCGTACTTGTGAGACTACCAGCTCACCAAGTTTGGCACATGGTAGTCTAAAAAGTCCGCAAACACCAGGGGGTCCGGCTTATTCACAAGTACAGGAAGTTCTATCCAAAAAGTGAAATTTCAGGATGACACCTTCATCTCAATCATCAGCATCACCGAGTTCGTCTCGAGACCATGTCTGCCTGGTTTGTCAGGACTTCGCCGCCGGCTATCACTACGGTGTTCCGTCGTGTGTCGGGTGCAAGACGTTCTTCAGAAGGACGATTATGAAGAAGCAAAAGTACATTTGTCAGTTCGAGGGAAGCTGTCCCGTTGATAAGAGTGAGTTTATTGGGTTGCCGAATAGTTGGAAAGCGTTGACCGCTTCGTTGGTCGATCGGCGATCAGATGGTGGTCGCCGACTTTCTGGGCCGGATGGCGGTCGCCGACTTTTTTGGTCGATCGGCGGTCGAATGAAAAAGTCGCCGACTTTTTTGGTTGGTCGGCAGTCGAATGGCGGTCGCCGACTTTTTTGGCCGATCGGCGGTCGGATACCGGTCGCCGACTTTACCGTTCGATCGGCGGTCAGATGGCGGTCGGATAACGGTCGCCGACTTTCTTGGTCGATCGGTGGTCACCGACTTTTTCGGTCGACCGGCGGTCGGATAACGGGCGCCGACTTTTTTGGTCGATCGGCGGTCGGATGGCGATCGCCGACTTTCTTGACCGGTCGACGGTCGGATACCGGTCGCCGACTTTTTTGGTCGATCGGCGGTCGGATGGCGATCGCCGACTTTCGACAAAACCGCCGGTCCATCGGCAGTCGATCCTTATTCTTCATCATCCCTTTACCTCATCCCAACCCTTTCCAGCCATCCGCTGCGCTTGCCGCTACTGTCGCTTCGAAAAGTGCCTCAGCGTCGGGATGGACAAAAACGCTCTCCAACAGAGTCGCGACCCAATCGGCTACACAAAACGTACCAGACGACCCAAGAAGGTGTTGAAGACCACCGCTACAGTATCCGACGGAAGCAGCGACGAGTCCTCCTCCTCCACACAGGGATCCGTATCCCCTCTGCAGTTGTCTCCACCGCCAATTTCACCAAAAATCGACTGCTCACCACCGACCTACAGCTACACGCCCCTCGCCATTCCCAAACCACGAAAATGCGTTCTCCAGCAGCTGGAAGATCGCGAAAAATGCGCCAACGATCTTCGCCTCTCCGACTATCTCCCACTGCGATCTCTTCGCGAAGCGCTCTGCTCGCGGGCGCTTCTATCGGATCCAGTGTTCATGACGCAATACGGGCAGCCATCTGATAGGCATCAGATCTACGATTTGCGCTTCGTCACACAACAAGACTATCACTATTGGCACGAGAGGGACTGGTTCTTGTTGACCGAGTACGCGAAGACGTTCGACGTGTTCGAGGCGTTGGACTATCCGGATAAGGTTTGTTTTCGTCGTTTTGGCGTTTTGAAGTCTATTCGGGCGTTTTATAGGGGTCTAGAAGCGTCTCGAAGCGTCCAGGAACCCTCTGAAGCCTTCTGGAAGTTTCCGAAAGCTCTTGAACCTTCCAGAAGCATCTAAACCCTTCTAGTACCTTCCAGAACCTCCCCGACCCCTCTAACATTCCCCACTTTCCAGGCCGAACTAGTCCGTCACGCCGCAATCACCATCCCAGTCCTCGTTCAAGTATGGAACTCGCCAGACTATGGCCCAGACACCATCGTCTTCCCCGACGGTACCTATTTCGATAAGACGCCCGAGCCGACCCGGTAAGCTATTAGGCCTCCCATAGGCCTTTTTTGACCCCCTTTCCCGTCGTCTCGTTCCGCGTTGTGTTCAATCGTTTTAGGCCAGCCGGTCTCAACAGGAAAAAGTTGCAAATGCTGGATCTCGTGCTCAAGCCGTTTCGTGATCTACAACTCGATGCAACGGAGTTTGCCGCGTTCAAAGCGGTAACGTTTCTGAATCCAGGTCCGGGCGGACTCTTAAGAGCCAAACTTTCACTGTGATGCGATTCCAGACGCCGACATCACACTTCCGGCGAGGAAACTGATCAATAACGAACGCGTTCGAATCACCAAACAGTTGTACGCTTATATGGCGACTAAAGACGACGTCGACACGGCCATCGAAAGGTATGTCGCGGGTGTCTTGGGGGTGATTTATGTGTGTTTTGTGTCTTCAGAAGACGTTGTTAACATCATCTTCTGATAGATCACTTTTTGACGTCTTCAACATACTAGACATCGACAATAGCGTCAAAAAAATCGCTCCGAAACCTCAGAAAATGTGATTTGGCGGGAGCAAAAACAGTTTTGGTAGATCAGAGTAGTAGATCAGATTTTCTGGTAGATCAAACTGATAGTTTACTTTCTTCTGGTAGATCAAACTTGTAGTAAATCCCTTTCTTCTTCTGGGTAGATCAGATTTTCTGGTAGATCAAACTGTTAGATCACTTTTTTTGTGGTAGATCAAACGTGCAGTAGATCACTTTTCTGAGAGTATCCAAATTGATAGTAGATCACTTTCTTCTGGGTAGATCAAACTGGTAGATAAAACAAGAAGTAGATCAAATTGGTAGTAGATCACTTTCTTCTGGGTGGATCAAACTGATAGTAGATCAAATTTCATGGTAGATCAAATTTTTTGGTAGATCAAACTGCCAGTAGATCAAAACTTCCAAATTTCTACAGATTCGCACGATTGGTTCTGATGGGAACGTCCATGTCAAAAATGGCGTGCGAATCGAAAGAGGCCGTGTGGATTGCGGACTTTTTCGAGAATATCGGCTTCTCGAATTTCGCCCGCCAACTGTTTTTCGGTGATGACGTCGTTGGTAAGGACACAGAAGATGGAGAGAAGCAGACGTGGATTCAGAATTTGTGAAGACATTTCTTAGAAGACGTTGAAAATTTCAAATTTCCCAAAATTTTCAGATTTTTAATGTTTCGCCCTAATTTTCAGTAATATTATTGTCCCGAATAAAACTGCCCTTATTTTTCATTTGTGTGCATTTTTGCGTCAGTGTGTCGGAAATTGCATATTGCGGACCAGGCATCAGATTTGACGCCAAAACTAAAAACTTGCGTTTCTGTGTGTCCGGATGTCTGTTTTTTCGCGTTTTTTGGTGAGTGTGTGCATTTTTGCGTCGGCGTGTCAGAATTTGGTGTTTGCGGACCAGGCATCAGATTTGACGCCAAGTGATTTTTGGGTCGAAATTCATGATTTTTAGGTCAAAATTAATGATTTTTTTGGCCATTTTTTGTGATTTTTAGGTGAAATTTCACGATTTTTAGGCCAAAATGCATGATTTTTAGACCAAAATTCATAATTATCAGCTCAATTTTTTTGATTTTTAGGTCAAAATCTACGATTTTTGGCTCTTTTTTTTGTTAATTTTTGGTCAATTTTTATTAAATTTTCCAAAAACTCACAATAGGTGCCGGAGCCGCTGATACCGCCTCGCCAAAGTCTCCCCACTCATCATCATCGTCGTCGTTTTCTTCGGACGTCTTCTGGATTTCTTCGGCTTCTGGAGCTGACGACGGCTTCTGAATCTGAAAATTCAAAAAAAATTTAAAATCTCCAGAATCCGTTCTCACCTCTTCTGAATGGTCCCCCTTCACAGCTGGCGACACCGAACGACTTCTGAATTCTGGATTCTGGGGAAGTGGAAGATTCGAAGAAGACGTCGACGATTCATCTTCGCCATCGTCGACAAACGGATTCTTGTTGAAGGCGTCATCGTCGCTGTCGTCGTGATGATTTTGAATTCCGCCGCCACCGGATTCTGAAGTGCCGCCGTGGAATGGAGGAGGACCCCCATCGATTTCCATCGATCGGCTGCAAGAAAAATGAGTGAAATTTTAGGATTTTTTGAAGGAAACTCTTGTGAAAAGTTGAGGAAAAATGAGGATTTTTATAGTGAAATTTCGATGGAAAATCGAAAAAAAATAGGTGAAAAATGGGGGAAATTTTTACGAAAATTGGTTACTTTCAGGCGGGAAATTCAAATTTTCAGAACTCGCAATTTTCAAAAATTCACTCAAAACCGCCAAAATAAAAGTTGGTCAAGTCGGCCAACATGTTGTAGTCGTTTAAAATGTGTTGTTTTTCTTGCTTTTTGTGTCTTTTTTTCCGCCTTATTTTTCAAATTTGACGGCGCACTCCAAAATTTTGGAGTCGTTTCTTGAAGAGAGCACATGAGCTGGAGACAGAAAAAAAGAAAAAAAGAGACCAAAAATTGAGCTCTTGGGATCAAAAATCGGGTCAAAAAGAGCTCAAAATGTAAAAAGTGTGCATTTTTGCGTCAGTGTGTCAGAAATTTCCGATTGCGGACCCGGCATCAGAATTGACGCCAAAACTAAAAAATTGCGTTTCTGTGTGTTCGGATGTCCGTTTTTCGCGTTTTTTAAAGTGAATGTGTGCACTTCGGCGTCAGTGTGGTAGAACTTGGTGTTTGCGGACCTGACATCAGATTTGACGCCAAATGGCCTATTTTTGCTCAAAATCACCCAAAAAGCGTCAATTTTTTATCGAAAACATGTAAAAACATACGTAGATTCCGAAAATCTATGAAAAAGCTTGAAAATGGCTGTGAACCTCTAAAAATCCAAAAAATAAAAAAAAATTCCTAAATGAAAAATGGGGTCACATGTCTCTCTCCTCAATAGTGTGTCCTTTCACTAGGAAATTTTCGGCGAAAAAAAATGTTTTTTAGATTCTCAAGGACCGGTTTTCTCCCCCTAACATCGTCAATCATTTTCAATTAATTTCTTATTTTTAATTGAGACAAGACGAACTGACCCTATAGGCGGGAAATTCAAAAAAAATCAAAAAAATCACAAAAATCGCTCTAAAGCTTCGAGAATTGGCTCCAAAATGAGCAAAAATTGAATTTTCCAGAAAAAAATCGGAAAATTTCAAAGCTCAGGATCTCAGCTTAAAATATACGGATTTCAGTGAAAAATATAAGAAAATGTTCAGAATTTAACGAAGAATCGGAAAATCTAATTTTTGGACTTTGGAAAATTGAACATTTTGAAAAACAGAATAATTTTAAAGTACTGTAACTCTGTCGAAAATTGTCAGAATTTGATGAAAAATGTATGAAAAAATTCAGAATTTTGTGGATTTTCAGATTCTGAGACTTAGAATCCAAAAATCCACAAAAATCCGACTCTTTTCATACATTTTTCAACCAATTCCGTCCATTTTCGGCCGAGTTACAGTACTTTGAAATTTCTCAATTTTTTCGATTTTTCAAATTTCAAAATAAAGATTTTCCTATTCTTCGTTGAATTCTGATTTTTTTCATATACTTTTCACTAAATTCGGTATATTATGAGCTGAGATCGGAACCTTTGAAAGTTTCCCATATTTGGAAAATCCAGTTTTTCCTCTTTTTGGAGCCAATTTTCAAAGTTTCAGAGCAATTTTTGTGCATTTTTGAAAATTTCCAATTTTCGAAAATTGTGGAAAATTTCAAAAATTTCCATAGAATCTGCCCTATATACTAATCGAATGAGAAGATACATATGTCCGACACAAAACTTGTGTTTGCAGCGTGTGAATAATCCATGAGCAATGCTCTCTATAGTGGGAAAGAGAATAAGGGGGTCCGGATTTTCACTTATAGCAGCAAAAGAGACCCAGACACATCCATAAATGGAAGCAATCCGCTTTTCAAGGGAGAGAGACATAGGACACATACTCATAGTCAGAGGGCTATTATAATAGGGCAGAAAGGGGAGACTAGTAGGTCTAGAAAAGCCGATGATGATGGAAAAGTGGAAAACGACGGAGAATGAACGAGAAGGAGGTAATTGTTGTGTGTTTCTCTTGACTATGCCCATAGCGGTGGTGGCGGGAAATTGGCGAATTTCTGTGGCGAATTCAATGGTGAAGAGAAAGAAATGGCTTAGGAGGTAGAGATAGGAATGGGAAGGAAGTTTAATTAAATTTCGACGAAAATTTGAGGAGAACAAGCTTATTCTAAAAGAATCTGGTATTTTCGAGGGCCAACAAACTTCAGGAATGAGTTGAAAATTAGAAATTTCGAAGAATTTGAAAATTTCAATTTTTATCAAAAGCTGAGATGGACGATTCTGAAGTTCTGATTCAGTCAAAATCTCTAAATCGAGCAATTATTTTTGAGAATTTTGTGCTCTCGAAACTCAAAACTAGCCGATTTTCGGACTCTCCCATTCCAATTTCAGAGCCAATCATCTCTTCAAATTCTCAGAATCTCAAAGAAAATAAAAAATTCGAAAAAAAATTTTCTGACCGATGTCGTCAGCTATGGAAACGGGCTGAACTTAGGCGAAAAAGTGGTGGAAATTTTTTCTCCACAACCCACAAAACGCCTAATATGACTTATTGGCTCTTGGCACGCGATAAAGATTCTGTCCTCAAAAAATTCGCTATTTTTGGCTCTTGAAAATCGAAAAATTAACTATCAATTTTTAAAATTATTGATCAATTTTTTAAAATTTCATAAACTTCTTTATAAATGAGTCACCATACCCACCATTTCCCGGCCTCCTGTCGCTCTTCTTCTTCTGATGAGCAATTGCTCTTTCTTGGTAATTTTTTGCGTTTACAGCACATGCTTCAACTGATTTAAAATTTCTCAAAACTGACTGAATTTCGAAATTCCAGGTGGCAAATAATGCCACAAAAATCGCCACCTATTGCCACTAGATAATAGCCGAAAAAGTAGAGAAGCCACGTGGAACTGGGTAGAAAATTAGTCGAAAAACCGGGCGAAAAAAATTTTGAATTAGATTTTTTACAGGGAGAAAATTCACTATTATCTGTTTCCTAATAGAAAACCAATTTTTAGCGAAAATATTTGAGAAATCGAAAAAAAAATTTTTTGAAAAAAAAATTCTTGTACTAAATTTCGTACAACAAAGAAAAGCACACTATAATCTGTTCTCGGAAACAGAAAAAAGAGGAAAAACTAGAAAAATTTTCCGATTTTCCGAATAACAAAGAGAAGGGGGTGACACCGGAAGCATGCTTAGTGTTGGGGCTTGTTTGGCCTCGTATTGATCGATTTGCGCACAGTGGGCGCTGCTGACGCGTTTCTCGTGCTGCTACTAGGCCTAAGCATAAGGCTGACGCGACTTTTTCTCATTTCAATGCAATATTTCGCTTTTTGCCTCTAAACATAGGTTCTTTTAACACTAATCGAAATAATAGAGATGAAGCAGAGAAATTATTTCTTTGTATTTTGTGCAGTCAATTTTTTTAATTGATTTTTTAGCAAAAAATTAGGAGAAAATCGAAAAAATTCGATTAAAATGAAGAAAATTGAAGAAAAATTAAAGAAAAAAATCGCCGAAAAAGAATCCAAATTAGTCTTTCGTTGCGAGACCCAAACTCAAATTTCGTTGTGCTCCTTTAAGGACTACGGTTATTCAAGAATTTTTTGATTTCCATTTTCACCAAAATTTGCCTATTTTTATCCGATTTCCTGGGATTTTTAGCTATTAGCGAAATTCCAAAAGGGGAAACGCGCTCTATCGCCAACTTGGTTGGAACTCGGTTTTTTTCCGGTGTTGAGGTCACGTTTACTCCACGCAAACATTTCGAAATTTTTTCACTGTGGTCCGATTTGCCTACGTGGATTAAACGTGACCTCAACACCTGAAAAAATGGTGGCAAATGAAGGTTCCAACCAAGTTGGCGATGGAGCGCGTTTCCCCTTTTGGAATTTCGCTAATATTTTTCTATTGAAAATTTCGATTTTCATTAAAAGAAGTGCTAAAAAATCTCGGTAAAACCCTAAAAATGCTCAGATTTCAATTTTCGTGGCGAGACCCAAATCAAATTCTGCCCTCTGTCCCTTTAAGTTTACTGTCGTTCTCAGAGTTCGAATTTTTTTCCATCAATTTTTTCGCCTATTTTTGCTCATTTTTCTTCAATTTTCTCCAATTTTTTTGCTGAAAAAGTAAAAAAATATTCTTACAATTTTTTTCAGAAATGTGGGACCTAATATCAGCTGAGCTCTTCACAATATCCAACTTGTGCCTGGCGAGCTTCATGCTCGCTGCGCTCGCGGTTAGCAGTGTTTTTACGTGAGTTTTCTTGAATTTTCAGCCTAAAATTATGATTCTCAAGCGATTTTTCAGGTTTTTTGACCCTTAAACCCGCAAAAAGTAACGATTTTCAGTAGTTTTCGCTTATTTTCGAAGGAAAAGGGAATTTTCTGAAAATTGGGCATTTTTAGGTGTTTTAGAATGTTTTTCATCAATTTTTTGCGCTAAAAATCATAAAAATCTACAATTTTTCATCCTAGAAAGTCTATTTTTCGGGAAAAACTTCTTTGAAAAAAAAATTTTTTTTTGGGCAAAATTTTTTCCCATTTTTGCATCTAAGACCAAATTTCAATGTTTCTGGGGTAAAATCATCTCAAAAATCACATTTTCCAGCTTATTTCACCCCTAAAATCCCAATTTTCAGCCTCTCCCACATCACTCCATGGATTCGGCGAACTCGCGACGAATACCTCCAACCAGAGCCTATCTACCGTAGTTCGCCGGAAGCCGATTTTTCGAAACTTTTGCAAAAAACTAGAGATTCTCCGAAGCGATATACGCCATCCGAATGCTATCTTTCCGTGATTATTCCCGCGATGAACGAGTCGGAGCGAATCAAAATCATGCTCGACGATTGTTGCGATTATTTGGAGAAAAGGGAGAAAATGGACAAAAAATTCAGTTATGAAATCATTGTCGTCGATGATGGATCTACTGATGACACGGCTGATGTCGCTTTTATGAGTGGAAAGAAAAATTTGAAAGTTTTGAAGTTGAAAGCGAATCGAGGAAAAGGCGGTGCTGTTAAGGTAAAAATAGCCCTAAAATCATCAATTTTAGCCTAAAAATGATGCATTTTGACCCCAAAATCATAAATTTGAACCCAAAAATCATGAATCTCGACCCAAAAAGCCACTTGGCGTCAAATCTGTTGCTTGGTCCGCAAACACCAAATTCTGACACTATGACGCGAAAATGCGCAAATTCACTGAAAAACGCGAAAAACGGACATCCGGACACACAGAAGCACAATTTTTCATTTTTGGCGTCAAATCTGATGCCTGGTCCGCAAACACCGAATTCTGACACACTGACGAAAAAATGCACACAAATGAGAATTTGACCCAAAAAAATGATTTTTAGTGCTTTTTGAGTCAAAATTCATCGTTTTTAGGTCAAAATTAATGATTTTTAACCTCAAAATCCTCAAACCTCGCCGAAAATTTACGATTTTCGACCCAAAATCCATAATTTTTCACTAAAAAATGCCCAATTTCCAGATTGGAGTCCTCAACTCATCCGGAAAGCTGATTCTGTTCGCCGACGCCGATGGAGCGACGAAATTCGAGGATTTCGAAGTTTTGGAGAAGGAAATGTTGAGAGCCGCCGGTGGCGAACCACTGGATGAGTCATTCCCGGCTGTAGTCGTTGGATCGAGGTAAAATGTGTGAAATTCAGGTTTTTGAGCTAAAAATCAAGAAATTTTACCCAAAAATCATGGAAAATCACCCAAAAATCATCTATTTCGACCAGAAAATCAAAAATTTTCACCCAAAAATCATAAGAATGGACCCCTAAAAGTGGGCGGAGCCTATTTTTCCTAAGCTCCGCCCACTTTTAGGGGTCCATTTTTATGATTTTTGGGTCAAAAATGATGAATTTTTAGCCAAAAATCATCATTTTAGCCTCAAAATAGTCAATTTTGACCTGAAAATCATCATTTTCGACCGAAAAACATGATTTTTGGGTCAAAATTCATGAAAAATTCAAATTTCCCGCCATTTTTCGCATTTTCAGAGCCCATCTCGAAGCGGCGTCTGTCGCCGAGCGATCGTTCTTCCGTACGATTCTGATGCACGGATTCCACTCGTTGGTTTGGCTGTTCGCCGTGAGAACCGTCCGGGATACGCAGTGTGGATTCAAACTCTTCACGAGAGCCATCGCTGCGAGGGTAAGGCAGTTTTAGCCCAAAAAAACATGTTTTTCGACCCAAAATACCTAAAAAACATGAATTTTGACCTAAAATTTGTGTTTTTACACCCAAAATGCGTCATTTTCGACCAAAAATTCACTATTTTCGACGAAAAATCGCAAAATTTGACCCAAAAAACACTTGCCGTCAAATCCGGTGTCAAGGTCCGCAATTTCGACACGCTCACGCAAAAATGCACAAAAATGGTTTTTGAGCCAAAAATCGCGATTTTGACCTGAAAAACATGGTTTTAGATGGTTTTAGACCCAAATTTCTTCATTTTTAGCTGAAAAATCGTGTTTTTTGGTCTTTTTTTACTCAAAATTCACTGTTTTCGGCCAAAAATGGCTCGTTTTGGCTCTTTTTTCATGATTTTCACCCCAAAATCGATTTTTTCCAGATCTTCCCAGTGCTTCATGTCGAACGTTGGGCATTCGACGTCGAATTGATCTATTTGTGTGAAAAATGGACGGTTCCCGTGTCCGAAGTCTCAGTTCGTTGGAAAGAAATCGAAGGATCGAAGATAACGCCGATTTGGTCGTGGCTTCAGATGGGCCGGGATTTGGTGTTGATCTGGTTTAGATATAGTGTAAGAAGCGTTGATTTTGGAGCGATTTGAGTGGAAAATTTGAATTTGGCGCGAAATTTTGGTTCGGGAAGTGTTGGAAAATTGAAAAAATTCGAAAAATCAAAAAAAATTTTTTTCAATTTTTCTAACTTTTTTCATGAAAAAAAAACATTTTTGACCAAAAATTTCAATTTTCCAATAAAAAATTTGAATTTGGCGCCAAATTTTGAGCCTAAAAATGTTGAAAAATCGAAAAATTTGAAAACTTGAGAAACATTTTTTTTGAATTTTCAAAAATTTGCCAAAAAAAAAGCTTTTGTATGAAAAAATTTCTATTTTCAAATGGAAAATTTGAATTTGGCGCCAAATTTTAATCTAGAAAGGGTGTAAAATGGAAAAAAATTGAAAAATTGAGAAAAAAATGTGATTTTCAAAAAAAAATTTCTTTTTAATTTTTTGAAAGAATCGTTGATTTTGAAGGATTTTAGATGGAACATTTGAATTTGGCGCGAAATTTTGGGTCTGGAAGGGGTGAAAAGTCGAAAAATGGAGAAAGAATAGGAAAATTTTTGATTTTCAAAAAACATTTTTTTTTTGATTTTTTAAATTTTTTCATGAAAAAACACTTTTTGGAGGATTTTAAGTTGAAAATTTGAATTTGGCGCCAAATTTTGAGCCTAAAAATGTTAAAAAATCGAAATTTTTTAATTTTCAATAATTTCAAATTTTCCAAAAAAAAGAATTAATTTTTTTCCAATTTTTTCAGATCGGAATCTGGACTGACGAGCAACCATAAGGATCAATAATTTTTCGTTTTTTTTTCTCATTTTTTCAAAAAAAAATTTTCCCTCAAAAAAAATTCTCTGGGTCCCCATTTTAATAGTAATTTATGGCTTTAATTGTTGATTTTTTTCCTTTTTTCCTTTTTCCAAAATTTTTTTGAAAATTCCATTTTCCCGCTGGTTTCCCCACTTTTTTTGTGATTTTTTTCTGTTATTTATTGGCATTTATGGGTATTTTCACCTCAAAAATTGGTTAAAAATTGTATTTTTTGATATACGTTTTTGGGATTTTTATCGTTGTTTTTAAGCGATTTTTCATATTTTAAAGAACTTTTTTTTCAGCCTAAACTTTGAAAATTCAGAGCAAAAATGGTGAAAAAATCAGCGGCGAAGTCGGCAGCTCCAGAGTTCCCAAGTGATGAGATTGTCATGAAGGAGGAGGTGGTTTTGAATGTGAGTTTTTCTTTAAAAAAAAGGAAAAATATAGGGTTAAGATGAAAAAACAGAAAAAAATTGGCGAAAAATGACACAAAAATTGAGAAAATTCGCTTAAAATTTTGAATCTACAAAATTGTAAAAATTTTAGATTTTCAAAAAATTGACTTGCTTCAAAACATGTTAAAAATCTACTTAGATTCCAAAAATCGCCATGAAAAATCTTTAAAAAATTGATTTAGAACCTCGAAAATTGGCTTCGAAGAGGTCTCAGCTCAAAAAATGCGAAGTTCAGTGAAAAATAGACGAAAAGATTCAGAATTCAACGAAGAATCGGAATATCCAATTTTTGAAATTTGAAAAATCGAAGTTTTTAGAGAAAATTGCGAAATTTCAAAGTACTGTAACTCTGTCGAAAGTACTGTAACTCTGTTTTTCAGTTGAAATCGATGCATTTTTGCCTCTGAATCGTGAATTTCAGGTCCAAAATGACGATTTTTAGGTCGAAAATCACGAATTTTGCCCCCAAAATCCCCAAATTTGGGTCAAAATTCACGAATTTCGACCCAAAAGTCACTTGGCGTCAAATCCGATGTCAGGTCCGCAATCTCGCAAATTTTTTACACCCCGACGCAAAAATGCACAAAGATTGATTTTCGAGTCAAAAATCATCGTTTTGACCGGGAAAACATGGTTTTAGGTGGTTTTTGGCCCAAATTTCACCGTTTTTAGCTCAAAAATCATGATTTTTGGCCTAAATTGGCTCATTTTTGCTCAATTTTCATGATTTTTGGCTCAAAATGTACTATTTTTCGACTATTTTTCAGCCAAAAACCTCAAAAATTCCCAATTTCCAGACCTACGACGAATGCACCGACTACATTGAGTACGACGACACCAAGACCTTCTCCATCCCGGATTACTGTAGCCAAATCCAAGTGGCCATCGTCAACGAGTCCACGGACAAAATGACTCTGGAATTCGACATCACCCGTATCGAGGCGCCCATCGCAAACGCGCTCCGCCGCATTCTCATCGCCGAAGTGCCGACGATGGCACTGGAGAAAATTTATCTCTATCAGAATACTTCGGTCATTCAAGACGAGGTCCTTTGCCATCGTTTGGGACTCCTCCCCCTCCGAGTGGATCCACGTGGATTCCAGTTTCCAACGGAAAAAGTTGTGGGAATCAACGAGAAGGGTGTGGATTGTGATGAGGAACCGCAAGGCGATCCGACGAGACATTTGATTTTTAAAGTATGCTCAAAAAATTAGGAAAAAACGCGAAATTTGGAGAAAAATGACCCAAAAATCGTCAAATTTGACCCCTAAAACATCAAGAACTGACATTTTTGACCGGAAACCCCTAAAATTTGATCCAAAGTTCATCAAAAACTGAGTATTTTGACCCAAAAACCCTAAAAATTGACCCAAAATCTATGAAAAACGACGAATTTTGCCCTAGAATTCACCAAATTTGGGCCAGAAATCTAAAAATTGGACCCCTAAAAGTGGGCGGAGCTTAGGAGAGTTAGGCTCCGCCCACTTTTCTCGGGGTCCATTTTCATGAATTTTGACTCAAAATTGATGATTTTTCGATAATTTAAACTTGAAAATCAAGATTTTTGACCCAAAATTTATCAAAAATCATAAAATTTGAACCAAAAATCGAAATGTTCGACTCGAAAAAGTGGGCGGAGCTTAGGAGAATTAGGCTCCGCCCACTTTTAGGGGTCGATTTTCACGATTTTTGGCTCAGAAGTGATGATTTTTCGATGATTTGGGACTAAAAATCATGATTTTTGACTCAAAATTCATCGAAAAACGAAATTTTTGACCCCAAAAATCGAAATTTTCGACTCAGAAAAGTGGGAGGAGCCTATGAGAATTAGGCTCCGCCCACTTTTAGCGGTCCATTTTTAAGATTTTTTGAGTCAAAAATCATCATTTTTTTAGCTCAAAATTAGTTATTTTAGGTTAAAAAAATCAATTTTCCTTCGAAAATGACGGATTTTGAAGCAAAAATCGTCAAAAACATGGTTTTCAGGTCGAAAATCGTCAATTTTAGGGGAAAATGATGGATTTTGGGTTAAAAAGGACCGTTTTTAAGTGAAAATGATGGATTTTATGCCAAAAAACCTGAACTTTGGGTCAAAAACCATGAAAATGGACCCCTAAAAGTGGGCGGAGCCTAATTTTCGTAAGCTCCGCCCACTTTAGGGGTCTGATTTTTATGATTTTTGGGTCGAATTTTGTGATTTTTTGGTCAAAAATATTCGTTTTTCATGAATTTTGGATCAAATTTTAGGGTTTTTGGGTCAATTTTTATGATTTTTGGGTCGTTTTTCGACGAAAATCGTCATTTTTCAACTTGTCACGGTCAATTTTTATGATTTTTGGGTCAAAATTCATCATTTTTAGCATAAAATTCATCAAATTTTCCAAATTTCCAGATCAACGTCTCCTGTACGAAAAACCGTAATGCCCTTCCAACTGCCACCGAACCGAAGCAGCTCTACCATAACAGTTCAGTGTATTCGAGATCATTCGAATGGATTCCGATTGGAGATCAAAAGAAGCAATTCGGGAAGAAAGATGCGCCGAAAATGGTCACCGACGACATTTTGGTCGCCAAACTTCGTCCCGGACAAGAAATCGAAGCGAGTTGTCATGCTGTGAAGGTATGGAGTGGATTTGAGCCAAAAATGGCTATTTTAGGGTGAAAAATCGTAAAAATTGACCAAAAATCATGATTGTTAGCCCAAAATGACCGAATTTGGTCTAAAATTGTGAAAATTTGACCCTAAAATCATGAATTTTGAGCCAAAAAATCATAAAAATTCGATTTTATAGGCTCCGCCCACTTTTTTTTTGACAAAATTTGACCAAAAACGGCTTGAAAATTTGGACGAAAATCATCAATTTTGAGCCAAAAATCACAAAAATGGACCGCTAAGCGGCGCTAAAAGTGGGCGGAGCTTATAAAATATAGGCTCCGCCCACTTTTAGGGGTCCACTTTCATGATTTTTAGCTCAAAATTCATGATTTTTCAATGATTTCGACCTAAAAATCATGATTTTAGGTCGATTTTCATGAGTTTCCGGTCAAAAATCGTAAATTTTGAGCCAAAAATCGTGAAAATCGACCCCCTAAAAGTGGGCGGAGCCTAATTTTTTGAAGCTCCGCCCACTTTTAGGGGTCCATTTTTATGTATTTCAGACCAAAAATGACGATTTTCGCATGTAAAAACTTCAATTTCAGCTGAAAATCCTCAATTTTGACCCGAAAACCTTGAAAATTTAGCTAAAAAGGTCTATTTTACCCAAAAATCCTCAATTTTTCCAGGGAATCGGTCGTGATCATGCCAAATTCTCTCCGGTGGCCACTGCTTCGTATCGCCTGCTTCCAACAATTCGTCTAAATGCTGAAATCTCCGGAGAAGCCGCCGAACGTCTTCAATCCGTCTTCAGTGAGGGTGTCATTGGAATCGAGAAGAAAGGAGGTAAAATACTCAAAAAAATGACAAAATTAGCTTTAAAATGAGCCAAAAATGATGGATTTTGGCCCAAAACGACCTAAAATAGATCAATTTTGGCTCAAAACGACCAAAAAATGGTCAAAATTGGCCTAAAATGACCCCTGATGGCCTAGAAACCTCCAGAAACCATTTCTAGGCCACTCTCTTCAAAAGCGTCGTATTTTGGTCAATTTTGCTCGAAAATGAGTCATTTTGTGTCTGAAACGGCCTAAATTGGCCTAAATTGACTTAAATTGAGTTCTGGTAGTCTAGAAAACTCCTAGGCCATTTTTCAAAATTTTTAAATAAAAAAAAATTAAAATTTTTCCAGCCAAACGCATCGCCGTCGTCAAGGACGCCCGCAAGGACACTTGCAGCCGTAACGTCTTCCGTCATGAGGATTTGGCGAAAGTGGTCCAATTGGGAAAGAATAAGCAGCACTTTATTTGTAAGAGGAAAATGCGCTCCATTGAGAATTTGGAGAAAAAAAAGCGAAAAAATGAGGAAAAATGGTCCAAAAATGGCCAAAAATGACCATTTTTGGCCTAAAAATTATGAAAAATGACCCCTAAATGTGGGCGGAGCTTGGGAGAATTAGGCTCCGCCCACTTTTTCTAAACATAAAAAATTTTTTTTTTTTTCAAAAAAATTGTCCGATTTTCGGTCATTTTTGCTCAAAAAATGCTCAATTTTTCACTAAAATTGGTAAATTTTGGACCGTTTCAATTTTTGTGGCACCCCGACGTTTCGAAACTGGTCATTTCGCAACCAAGACATTTTGAAACTGGACGTTTCGCAACTAGACGTCTCGCAACCTCGTCATTTCGCAACCAAGACAATCCGGAACCAAGGCATTTCGAAACTGGACGTTTCGCAACTGCGACAATCCGCACCCCATAAAACTGGACGTTTCGCAACCTTGCCAGTTCGCAACTGGACGTTTCAAAACGACAACATTTCGCAACTCCCGTCGATTTCGCAACCACCAAATTCCTAGTTGCGAAATGACTTGGTTGCAAAATGTCTTAGTTACCAAACGTCTGAGTGTTAATTTTTTTGAATTTCCTCATTTCGCAACCACGCCATTTCGAAACTGGTCATTTCGCAGCCGGTCATTTCGCAACCACATCAATTCGGTTACGAAACGTCTCGGTTGCGAAATGTCTTGGTTTCGAAACGTCGGGGTGCACTTTCTCCAAAAAATGTCCAAATTTTTCAGTCAGTGTCGAGTCAACTGGAGCCCTCAAATCCGCGGAGCTCGTTGTGGAGGCGTGCAAGGTGATGGAGACGAAGTGCCGTTCGCTTCGCAAACAAATCGAGGCTCTTCTTCAATGATTACTTTTTTTTTAATTTTTGAAAAAAAACTTTTTTTTTGAAATTTTTTTAATTTTCAAAAAAAAATTTTTTTCAATTTTTAAAAAAATTTTTTGTTAATTTACCCCCATCGAAAATCTCATTGTTACACCCATTTTTTGGAACCATTTTTGTTGATTTTGAACCGTTTTTTGACATTTTTCGAATGAATTTTTGTTGCTTTTAATCCCCATTTTTTTTGGATTTTTTGAATTTTTAGTGGTAGTTTTCCGGATTTTTCTACTTTTTTTAAAAATTATTTTTTTCCAAAATTTTCAGATTTTCAACCCAAAAATTTCAAAGTTTTCAGATTTCTATGTGACTGGAAAACCAAAAAAAAATTTTTTTTTGGAAATAAAAATAAAAAGGCGGAAGGATGGGATTCCCAATGATTCAAGTGTTCATGATCGCCGCGCGGCAGGTGGGAAATTGAAAAATTTGAAAAAAAACATAAAAATTAAAATTTTTGAAAAAAATTTTTTTTTTTGAATTTCCAATTTTTCGGCAATTTTAGCTCAAAAATCAAGCAAAAAATTTGAATTTCCCACCATTTCAGGTCTCCAAACCGATTGCCGACGCGGTGCTACGATACGGAAAAGATCATCCGGTGTTTAGGAATAAGCTGTTGATTCCGATTGGAAGAGGTAAAAATGAAGAATTTAGACCGAAAAATCATCAAATTTGACCCAAAAACATGAAAATCGTCTCCAAAATGACAAATTTGACCCAAAAATCATGAAAATTGACCCCTAAAAGTGGGCGGAGCCAGATTTTCATAAGCTCCGCCCACTTTTAGGGGTCCGATTTTGATATTTTCGGCTTGAAATTGGTAATATTTGAATACAAATTAGGCACTTTTGAGTCAAAATTCATAATTTTTTGGCCAAAAATCAGAAAAATTGATCCCTAAAAGTGGGCGGAGCCTAATTTTCATAGGCCCACTTTTAGGAATCAATTTTTGCTAATTTTTGGCCAAAAATCTCAGTTTTTTAAACGGATTTTGAACCAAAATTGGTATTTTAGAGTCGAAAAACCTGATTTTCGGTCAAAATTCGGACAGAAATTATGAATTTTAGTTCAAAAAACATGACAATTTGTATTTTAAAAAAATCACGAAAAAACGCAGAAAAATCCAATTTTTTGAGATTTGAAAAATGGAAAATTTTGAAAGAAAATTGAAAAATTCCAAAGCACTGTAACTCAGCAAAAAATGGTCAAAATTTGATCAAACATATTCCAAAAACGGTGATCTTGCGACGCGGCTAGCTCGTAAAAAAGTTAAAAATACGGAAATTATTGACAAAAAAAAACACGGAGAGGTGAAAATGGTATTGCACACTGACAGGAAATGAGGATGTATTGATTTCTGAACAGTAAAAGGACACCTGGAATATTGGCGCGGCAACGGTAGATCAAAAGAGATTCTAGCGTTTTGATCTCTTTTGATCTACCGCTTTTCGATTTGATCTCTTTTGATCTACTGTCGGCGTCCTTTAGCTCAAAAATCTCAAAATTCACTCGCCCTAACCTTTGTGTCAAAAACCCACAAAATTCCTCATCTTTTTATATATTTTTCATCAAATTCTGACCATTTTGGGCAGAGTTACAGTACTTTGAAATTTCTTAATTGAAAAAATTTTTTTCGAATTTTCAAAT
This sequence comes from Caenorhabditis sinica, assembly GCA_963932045.1. Taxonomy (NCBI): domain Eukaryota; kingdom Metazoa; phylum Nematoda; class Chromadorea; order Rhabditida; family Rhabditidae; genus Caenorhabditis; species Caenorhabditis sinica. The sequence goes on along the minus strand of OZ009939.1, from coordinate 4,651,299 downwards.
TCCAAAAAATTGGATTTTTCGGGGTCGAGAATCATCAATTTTTGAGCAAAATTTTCTAATTTTTCAAAAAAAATCATCGAAATTTTACCCGAAAAATCATCAAAATCGGACCCCCAAAAGTGGGCGGAGCCTATTTCTAACAGGCTCCGCCCACCTTTAGAATCCAATTTTAGGACTTTTCGGTCAAAAATCACAAATTTTGAGGCGAAAATAATGAATTTTCATGATTTTTAACCCAAAAATCGGAAAAAATGGACCCCAAAAAGTGGGCGGAGCCTAATTTTCATAGGCTCCGCCCACTTTTAGGGGTCATTTTTCACAATTTTTAGGTGAAAAAACATCAATTTTGACCCAAAAATGGCCATTTCTCATCTAAAACTGCTCAATTTTTAACCCAAACTTTGTAAAAATGGGACCCCTAAAAGTGGGCGGAGCCTATTTCTACTAATCTCCGCCCACTTTTATTGGTCATTTTTCGCAATTTTTGGGTTAAAAATCATGATTTTTAGGCCAAACCTATGCATTTTCACTCCAAATCCTTCTTCCAGGCCTCGTCCGATTCACGTCTCGAATGCGAATGAAGCGATTGGGGCTCGGCGAGCCCATCACTCACGCGCCCGTCTCCGAGGCGGCCGCTCTGGAGCAAGCGTCGGATTTCGTTCAACAATTAGTACTATTCTCATATTCTGTGGGAGTGTTCGCCAGTTATTATTTCTACACGAAATTGACGACACCAGAATCGTTGAAAATCGAAGAGTATCAAGAGTTCAAAGAGCAACAGGAGAGGGCGATTAAGGTGAGAATTTGAGGCAGAAACCTTTAATTTTGAGCCATTTTGACCAAAAAATGACAAAATTTGGACCATTTTGACCCTAAAAATGGCATAAAAATGACGAATTTTGACCTCAAAATCGCAAAAAAATTGACCCCTAAAAATGAGAAATAGGCTCCGCCCACTTTTTTGACAAAAAAGACAAATTTTGGACTATTTTTAGCCCAAAAACAGCTCAAAAATGACGATTTTCGACCTTGAAATCGCAAAATTTGACCTAAAAAACGACAAAATTGACCCCTAAAAGTGGGCGGAGCTTAAAAAATAGGCTGCGCCCACTTTTAGAGATCATTTTTTTTCGATTTTTGGCCCAAAATTCATAGTTTTTGACTTAAAAACCATCATTTTTCACTTAAAAATGGTCATTTTTAACCCAAAATCCATCATTTTCACCCTAAAATTGACGATTTTTGACCTGAAAACCATGATTTCGCCGTAAAAATTGATGTTTTTTGAACTAAAATTCGTCATTTCTTACCAAATTTTCACTGGAAATCAGGTTTTTCGACTCTAAAATACTGATTTTTGGTTCAAAATGCGTAATTTTCGACTTAAAAAGTGATGTTTTCTAACTAAAATTACTATTTTTGAGCTAAAAATTACGATATTTGACCCAAAAAATCACAAAAATGGACCCCTAAAAGTGGGCGGAGCTTAGGAAAATTAGGCTCCGCCCACTTTTAGGGGTCCGGTTTTGCGGTTTTCAAAGTTTTGGCATCCGGACGTTTCGCAACCAGCCATTTCGCTACTCACGTCAATTTCGCAACCACGACATTTCGCAACCAAGAAGTTTTGCAACTGGACATACGTTTGGCAACTGGTGGTTGCGAAATGTCTTAGTTGCGAATTTTCGTGGTTGCGAAATCGACGTGAGTTGCGAAAAGGAACAGTTGCGAAATGGCTAGTTGCGATAAGCTCCGCTCACTTTTAGGGGTCCATTTTTGCGATTTTTGGGTCGAAAATCGTCATTTTTAGCTCAAAAATCGCAAATTTTCGTCTAAAAATCACAATTTTAACCACAAAATTAGACTCCGCCCACTTTTAGGGGTTCCTAAAATTTTGAATTTTTCAGGAGCTCCGCTTCCAAATCGAGTCTCTCGAACAACGGCTAGCCGCGCAGCAAAAGAGAAATTTCTTCTCTCAACTTTCGCCATTTTCGAAAGACGATGAGCCTCCGAAACCGTCTTCTGGAGCAGCTTCTGGAGCTTCAGGACCACCCACGAAGAATTCAGAATCTGAAAAGAAGACGTCGACGTCATCCGAGAAGGCTTCAGAATCGCTGAAGCAAAAATTTCAGCGAATCTCATCGCTGCCCATCGACGCCGCCGCATCGTTGATTCTCGATGGTACGTTGATCGATGATGACGATTAGGAGGAGGTACAGTAATCCAAAATTTTTGGAAGTACAGTAATCCATGTGACAATTGACCTTTAACGATTACAGTAACCCTTGGTACCGTATTCCTCACCCACACAAACCTGCACATCTAAATATTTCTATATGTTTGTATCCATCCTTGTATCTCTATCTTCACCCTTGGATTCTGGATTCTGGATTTTTGGAAAAAAAATTTTTCGAACTTTGACGTCTTCTAGGCTTTCTGAATCTGGGAATTCAAAAAATTGAGATTTTTGAAAAAAACAATTTTTTTTCGAATTTTTTGAATTTTTGACGTCTTCTGAATCTCCAGAATCCAGAATCCAGAATCCCTACTCTTCCCCGGTTTGCTTGCTATGTGTGTACCAGTGTTTTTTGTTTGTGCTTGGCTTTGCTTTTTGTGCTCCTTTTTTTGTTCTCACCATTTGCTTTACTGGCACCCCGACGTTTCGCAACTAGTCATTTCGCAACTCGGACATTTCGCAACTCATGTCGATTTCGCAATCACTACACTTCGCAATCAAGACATTTCGTAACTTGCGGAATGGTCGCAGAATGTCTTGGTTGCGATGTATAGTTTCGAAACGTCGTAGTTGCGAAATCGACATGGTTGCGAAACGTCGGGGTGCCGCTTTTCTAGGCATTTGAATGTGTTCATTTTTTTTTGTTTATATTAGATTACGAGTTTCTAGATATGTTTAGAAGAGTAAAAAGTTTGACTATTTTTTTTGGAATTCTTTTGAAATTTTGGAATCTCGAGCCTAACGCCTTCTGATGACGTCCGATGTCATCTGAAGCCTTCCATTTTTCGGTTTACTGCTTCTCGGATTTTGGAAGTTTTCGACAATTCGATTTTCAACTTGCAAAATGTCTTCAGAATTCCCACGTCATCTGAATCCTGGAGCTTCTGTATTTCACATCATCTCCAAAAAGTTCAAACTTAAAAATCCGCATTCCGCACGTCTTCTAACATCCAAGATTCTGAAAATTCTCCATAAGCCCCGCCCCCCCCCTTCCAATTTTTTTTCGACTAACGGTTTTTGTGGTGTCCGTCGTTTCGCAACTGGTCATTTGGCAACTAGAATTTTTCGAAACCTTTGGATTTAGCAACTGGGACGTTTTGTAACTTCTATCATTTTGGGATTTTGGATTTCAATAGTTTCGAAAGGTCCGAGTTGCGAACTGTCTTGGTTGCGAAGTGGCATGGTTGCTAAACTATCCCTATCTACCTTCAGATGAAGAATACCTAATCGTTCGTCGTGGTTCCTCCGTCGGCATCGAACTCTCCGTCAATTTCGCCGCCCGTGGAGAACGTCTTCGCTACCGTATCCCAACTTCAAAAAATCGAGAATCCCTGCCTCAATTGGCTTTGAAAGAGGCCGCCTGTCATGTTACTGGATTTTAGACTTTTAGTACCTTTTTTAGCATTTTTTTTCATTCGACTAACGGTTTTTGTGGTGTCCGCCGTTTCGCAACTGGTCATTTTGTAACTGGGACGTTTCGCAACTTTTGTTCTCTGACATTTCGAAACTATTGGATTTTGTAACTTCTATGTCTTTGGAATTGCAATAGTTTCAAAACGTCCGAGTTGCGAACTGGCATAGTCGCGAAATGTTATGTTTTCGAAATGGCATGGTTGCGAAATGTCCTGGTTTCAAAATGACCAGTTTCAAAACGGCGCGAAACCATTTCTTGTCTCAAATTTCGTCAGTTGTGTTCTCCCCGTTTAGAGCTTCTTCTTCTAGTCACAGTGATCTTTTTTTCGCATTTTTTTGTGTTGTTCTTTTTCTCTGCGTCTCTCGTTTCTCCTCTGTCTCTCGCTACCTCTACCTGTCTTTTAGTATCGTCCTCTTTTTTTCCCGAAAAAAGTTCTAGAAAAAGTTGAAATTTTGAAAATTTGGAATTTTGAAGATCTGGAATTCTAAAAATTTTCTCTCAAAAAAATTCAAAATTTTCAAATCTCAGGACGACGACGAGGGCAGACTAGTGAGGATAGAAGCTGAATCGGGAGAACTTTGTATATAATTTTCTTTTTTTTCAAGATTTTTGCTCAATCATTTTTTGTACTAAAACTTTTTCAAGTGGCATTTGTACCCCATGTCTGATATCAAACTCTTTCTTTTTTCTCATTTTTGTTGCAAACAATAAACTAGGTTTCAATTTACTACATATCTTTTTGGTTTTTCAATATTTTCAAAACGTCCAAGTTGCGAACTGGCGTAGTTGCGACAAATCATAGTTTTTTTTAGGACCCCTTTTTCTTGACCAACCAACGTTCAAAAGTATGAAAAAAAGCAAAAAGTGTACATCTCTTCTCAACAAAAACGGAGCACATTATACTATTGTATTCAAGAGCAAAGAAGAAGAAGAAGAAGACTAAAGTGTGAAAAATTGTGAAAATTTAGAAGAAGACGTCACACTCGTTGCACCTTCGCCCCTTCTTTTGTTGCAGAACACAGAAGAAAACGAGACATTTTGGATTTGATTTAGGATATTTTGAAAATTTTCACAACTCTTCGCGGATCAGAAGGTCAGAAAATCTTGGATTCCGTGCTTAGGATTCTATGAGATTCGGTAATTCTGAACTCTATGAATCCAAACATTTCACACTTCCAGTTATTCTGAATTTCTCAGAAATCCTAATTTCCAAAAATTTCCAGATTGTCATCAAATATACGTTCCTAGTTTCAGAATTATGGCCATTTTCAAGATTCACCAATTTTCAGAATTTCCTCTCGAAAACATATCTCAAGTTTTTTCCCTATTTTCCTTCAATTCCCAAAAATTCAAATTCCATTTTTCTTCCTCATCTCCATTTACGTCACCAACCCGCAAATCCCAAATACCAATCTTATAGTCAATTTCCTTCTCTCGAAAAGTCCTTGATTGATGAGAAAATCTCAAGTAAAAATTTCCAATTACCGCCCACTTTTTCAATCCCAATTTTTCAACAAAATCCAATCAATCAAGTTCAAATTAAGTATAGTAGTCTAAATGCAAATTTTGCCTCTGCAGAAAAAATTTTTGGAAGACAAATTTTGGAGAAAATTAGGCCCCCTCATGAATAATGTGGACCCTTTAAACACAAGAAAAAACGGAAAATGCTAAAAAAAAATTTTCAGCCTTGAAGTCGTCACGTCTTCTGAATTTCAGATTCTGAATGTTCTTGAGACAACAGAAAAATACAAATGTTAGACAAAAAATTACCGATTCCGGAATTCCTGAAGTCTCCAGATGACGTTGAGGGAGCCCCTACAGTAGTACCCCCTGAAAACTTCCGATGTTCCCAGACCCCCAAAAAAAACAAAGCAATCTCATCTGATTCTCTGACATCATCCAGAATCCGATCTTCTGACTTCTGATGTCTTAACGTCTTCTGAATTCTCCCATTCTGAGATAGAGATTCTAACGTCTTCTAGTTTGTGCTCAACACCACAATTTTCCACATTCGTACATCCCATGGAGCCGGTCTATAATCGAATTTTGGTGTTGGGGAAGATTCTATTTTTTCTTCTTTTTTTCACCATTCCTCATTTTTTTGTCTTCTGAAAACTTGACGAACTGCTTTTGTTCTAGGAGAAAAATTCGTCCGAAGTTTCCCAAAAAGTAGAGTTTCTAACCAAATTTGGGCCAATTAGCAATTTGTGTACTGCAGCCATAGGGAACAAAAAGTAGTACGAATGTTTCGAAATTTTGTGACTCATTTTATTGGATCAGGATTCTGGATAGGTCTCAGAATCCTAGATCTGTTGAACACAGGAGCTTCAAAATCTCAAATATCGAAAATGGAGAATCTGCAGGTTTCACGCAGTTTCGAAGTTTCTAGAACTAGGATTTTCGGTATCTGAGAATTTTTAAAATCTTAATTTTCTATTAGCGTTATTCCATAAGCGGAAACGCGCTCCATCGCCAACTTGGCTGAAATTTAAATTTTCAGCTTTCCCGCCGTTTTGAAAACAGCGAAACATGTTTCGGTGAGTGCGTGAACTCCTCGTGGACAATTCGACTGCTGCCCGAGTTGTCCACGAGGAGTACACGCGCCCACCAAAACATGTTTCGCTGTTTCAAAACGGCGGGAAAGCTGAAAATTCAAATTTCAGCCAAGTTGGCGATGGAGCGCGTTTCCCCTTGGGGAATATCGCTAATAGTTGTCCATAACGATATCCTTTTCAAGATTTGGTTTTCCATCCCTGATTCGTGACTCCCCCACTCCCCATTCCGCCCCCAAATAATCGTCCACTGCGTCAAAGATATCGTAATCCAATTTAGGTCAAGACACCATCTAAAACTTCAAAACTACCCTCGAAATTTTGCAAAATCTTGCTCCTCTCGCTCTATTTTTATCCCTTCTTTTTCTTGAAGTTGCCGAAATTTTCTTCAAAATTTTTTTTCGGAGAACAGCTCCTCCTTCTGACGTCAAGAGACGAGGAAGAGTGTGTGTGTGTTTAAAAAGTGAGTTAAAGTTGAATCGAGTCAACTCCTCGTTTTGACGACGATTTTGGAGAAGAGATGGGGGGAAGAGATGAGAATGAGATGGATACATCAAAAAAGCAAGAAAAAACAGGAAGAACAATGATTCATGGATGAGGCGAAAAGGAGAAGATGTGCCCCAAGTTGACTTGAATCGTGATTCGCTGTCTTTAGGGGAAATGCGAATTTCCGTTCGGAGATTTTTGGAATCTTGGTGGGATGATGGTTTTTGTGAAAGGCGAGACTGATTTCAAATCAGTAATTTGTCATCTTTTTTGCACCCAGAAGGTGCATTCAGTGAGAGAATTGGCTAAATCGTTCTGTTTGGCTCCGGGTCATTTCGCCGCTAGTCGTTTCGCAACAACGACATTTCGCAACTCCCGTTTATTTCGCAACTACTACATTTCGCAACCGGACATTTCGCCACCGCGACAATCCACAACCACGTCATTTCGGTACCACGAAATCCAGGATTTTTGTAGAAAGTTCACGTTAAAATCATAGCTTTCCAAATGTAGCCTATAACCTGGAATAATTAACAATACCCGGAATCCCATACAACCTTAAAGGACGGAAAGTGGACAAGCTTATAGAGTTGCGAAACGCCCATTTTCGAAATATCTTAGTTGCGAATTGTCGCGGTTGCAAAATCGAGGTGAGTTGCGAAATGACTAGAGGCGAAATGTCCCGGAGATCATCAAATACAAAAATAATAGGCGAACAACATTTCAGTATTAAACCGCTATTTGCTAGCTCAAAAACCTGACAAGGTACAAAAGCGGGCATACCGCTAGGCTGTATCCATGAATTTTCAAAAAGTGAGAAATCTATACTTCCCCTACCAAAGATCGCATAATCCTCTTGACTCATTTCTCTGATTCATCATTCAAAAATTCCTTCTGAAACTCAAAAAATTTCCCCCAAAACTCAATCCATAGTACCTCCATGATGTTTTCTTTGTTCCATCCTTCTTCATTTTTCCTTCAGTTTCTTTGTCTGGAAAACACAATTTCCTCCTTCTTGTCTACCCCACAAAAATGTCTTACGCCAAAGGATTGATCATCGAAACTTCAAACTGATTCCCTACTAATCAAATCTAGACTCCGCCCCCCCCCCCCCCTCTTTGGTCATATCAAGCCCCGCCCTCTTTGCAATGGGCAGTCCGATTTCTCTGTTATTTTTTTCTGAGATGCGTCCATTTTCCCAAGTTTCCCTCCCTTTTTTTGGTGAGTGAGTCTGGAACGGATATCGTTGAGTTTCCTTTCTTCTTAGAAAACTTGGAAAACAAAAAGAGTGGCGAATTAGGACTGAGTATACTTCTCACTTTGAGTTTTTTTTTTGCAAGCCAATTTTTATCCTACGAACATCTGGACAACATTTTGACCGGGTTTGTGTATGCATCTGCGAGACTTTTTTTGGAATTTTTTTTTCAGCCAATTTTTTGTATATAGTAGTTGTAAACAAGAAGAGGCGTTGAGGATAGCGTCATTAGTGGAAAAATGATGATGATATTTGTGAGAAATTTTTGAACTTGTTCATCTTTTTAAAGACTCGGATAAATAAGTGATCAAAAATTCAAAGATGAGTAAGGGATGGGAAGATCGAAAATTATGTAGAATTCATTGAAACAAATTTTTTCGTCATGTCATGGTCTAGGGTCTGGAGTTTAAAGGAGGAATCCGTTCAAAATTTTTTTGCTTTAAAATATGTAATAATGTGGGCTGATTCCAAATATCATAACGAAAATTTACAAAAATCATTCTAAAACGCCGAAAATCCGCTTTGAAAACATCATTTTTTTGACAAAAATCGTATTGGACGGCTGTGGCCGAACTGCGGAGTTTTCTCGGCCACCGCCCTTTTTTTGCCAATTTGAGTGATTTTTTCTGGTTTTTTTCGGCTGAAACTGGCTTAAAAGTTGATAATTCAACAAAAAACCATGAAAAATAAATGTTTTCAGCCACTTTCAGCCTAAAAAACCAGAAAAAATCACTCAAATTGGCAAAAAAGGGCGGTGGCCGAGAAAACTCCGGAGTTCGGCCACGGCCGTCCAATACTATTTTTGTTCAAAAAATAATGTTTTCAAAGCGGATTTTCGGCGTTTTACAATGATTTTTTGTAAATTTTCGTTATGATATTTGGAATCAGCACACATTATTACATATTTTAGAACAAAAAAAAATTGAACGGATTCCTCCTTTAAGACGATGGCTTAGAATTTCCAAATTCTTAATTTTTAGTTTTTACTCATTTTTTGAGACCTGTGTTGTCCGACTCCCTTCGAATTCCAAGAAGCTGTTACTAGTCAAAAAACAGTACTTTTTAAAAGTTTTTAATTGTTTTCCTGAAATGGTTAGCTCCATTCTAGAACACTTTCTTAAAACAAAAAGGTCTTATTTTCCCAATTTTCCAATGTCATCCAATTCAGAGCGCCCCCCCCCCTCAAGATTTTTTTCCAAAAATATCATGCTATTTATCCCCAAAAGTTCAATCCTACCCACTTCATCCAAAAAAAAAACTTATTTGTCTTTTTTCAATCCCCAACAAACAAACTTTTTCATTTTCTGAAACCTCTACTATTTACAAGATAAAGACCTCCACGTGACCATTTTTTCTACGGACCCCTATTATCTTGCATCCGTTGAAGGGGACTAAATTACATTTTCTTTGGTCACTCATCCCTCTATTATTTCTTTCCCCAAAAGGAAGAAAAAAGGGGAAAAAAGAAACTCAAGTGTATCCAATTTCATCCCTCGAAATCTTCCCCTATTCCTTGAAAAATTGTCTTTTTTTGGAAAAATTTAGGAAAAAAGTCAAACTAGGAATAGAAAGAGAACTAGTTGAAGTGTTTGTTTTCCGTTCGTTTTTCGAGTGTACAACAAGATTCTTGAATTCTAAATTTTTTAGGTCCTAGATAATTTAGATAATAGTGGGACCCCTAATTGCAGTTTTCTAGAATATTCTAGGGCTCAGAGACTACTGTATTCCATACTTTTTTGCTTTTTTCTGCTCCCCATGGACCATGAGCAATCACAAGGTGCTCCTTCCTTTTGACGTTGGCTAGGTTTTTTTTCGATTTTTTCAAAAGTTCCCAAAGGTGTTGCTTCCTAAACTATACACAAGGAAAAATGTTCGGAGCTAAGAAAAAAATTCGTGCCAAAAAATGGAAAAACCTGACGATTCGTCACTCGGACGAACGTGAGGAATGGGTCCCTAGATGGTAGTTTGAAACTTTTTTTGGGGAAGTTTTTGGAGATTTCGATGCTTTGTCTTTTTGGTAGGGAATAAATTTTCGCATTTTGGTGGAGGATAGTGGACCAAAAATCTCGATTTTCAAGTTCGAAAGTTTGAGGACGATCAGATTCAGATTCTGAATATCTGCGTATACTGACCGCACTATTATTGTCTATCGTCTGCAAATCCTCATCACAATTTTACGAATTCTGCTGTGTATATTTTTCAAGTCAATTTTCAGAATGACACTTGTTAGTCCGAGTAGTTACTTTTTCATACACCTCACTGATTCCATGAAAATCTTTGTTCTTATTAATTCTGGTTTCTATTCCTGAACATTCTATTCAAGCTTCCAAATTTGTGTCTTGGTTGGATGCGTCTGAACTTTTCCTGGACTCCGGCAAAAATTGAGACCACGCCCCCTTCGAAAACTTAAAAAAAAACTGCCTAGGTTTTGCATTTCTCCGGGTCATTTTGCAACTCTCGTCTATCTCGCAACCACGACGATTCACAACCAAGACATTTCGAAACCGGACGTTTTGCAACTAGTCGTCTGCCAACTCTTAAACTAGTCCATTTAAGTTCATTGAGGTTTTATGGGTGGCGAAATGACCGATATCGAAATGTCTTAGTTGCGAAATGTCGTAGTTGCGAAACGACCGGTTGCGAAGTGTCTCGGAGCCCCCTTTAAAGTGTTGTTTAGGGGTCCCTGACCTTGTGTTACCGTAGTATTCCTCTAACTCAAGATCATCAAATCAAATATCTATTTCCATCCTAGCTAAGGATTCCCCACACTTCAGTCAGACTTCCCCCCCCCCCCATGTTTCAACCCCACATCATTTCTAATTCCTTCCGGAAATTTGAATCTTTTTCTTCCTTTTGCAACTTCAACTAGTTCCTTCCCTTCTGCACTTCTACAAGTCCATCCCAACCATTCTTACCCCTTGTTGCGCGTGTTTCACAACAAAAACATGTCATTTCCATCCCCCTTACGCTACGCACATGGATACGTTTTCCATCGAAACGTACATCTGATGATAAATGAGACACGACCACTTTCTGCTCAATCTTCCAGGAGGACACACGTCAAGTGGTAGGCCCCGAGAAGAGGGAAAACTGAGGGAAGAGGGGGTGGAGGACAATGAAGAAGTCTATGTTTAGCACGTCCCCCCGTCCCCATACTAGTTTTGGGAGCCGAGAAAAAGAAAAAAGAAAAGAAAAAGCTAAATCATAGGGTCAACGGGGGATATTTTGGGAAGGAGTCAATCGGCGGGGTGAGGAGGGGATGGAAGATGGACATGTAAAGGAACATCTGCATTTAGAAAGCGCGCTTTTTTGACAGCCTTGGGAGTAGTGTTGAGCTAGTCTACGTGACTAGATGAGCTAGATCATGGGTCCATGAAGGTTACATTGAGGGCTCATGAAATCCATGTACCTGAGGATCTGACATCTTCACTTGTAACGAACCCCAAGCTTTGTCAGTGTGTCTGTCAGTTGTACGTTAGTAGGCAATTGTCGACAGGGGGGGGGGGATGTTTCGAAACCGTGACGTTTCACAACTCATGTCGATTTCCAAACTTTGACATTTCGCAACTGTGCATTTCGCAACTGGACTATTTGCAACCATTAACATCGCAACTATTTCCGAAAATCTAGGACATTATTGACATTAGAGTTAACAGTATAGTGTTGTATCCATTCATGATATCACCCATTTCTAAAAGTGTATTATGTGTTTACCGTGACCTCGACTATCCTTTTGTGGATTCTCACAGTTTCGAAAATAAAAATTGCGAAGGGTCGTAGTGGCGATGTGGCTGGTTGCAAAACGTCACAGTAGCGAAACGTCACAATTGCAAAGTTTCCCCTTTGGAAATATCGCGGACCCGATTTTTCGCATCTTTCATAGTTTTCGACAATTTCTGCTATCCCGACATTTCAATAGAGCCTACATATAATAGATTAGGCGCAGCTCCGCCCCGTTCCCCAAAGTTTTAGTTCCATCTAATATGGACATCATGAACTCAGCCTTGTCCTTCCTTATAGGTATTAGGGCCCATTCAATTTTCCTAGTTTTAACATCACAGGATCTTTTAACGAAATGATTCTCCCAATCCCAAACACGGAACTTTGTAGACGGGACATAGATCTAGAACCTTACCATAAACTTTGATGCGAAAATATCCAGTTCCCGTTTGTGAGAAACGGAAGCAATTTTCACATTTTCAGTATGTGTTCTTGCTGGTGTTCTTGTTCACACTAGCTTTCCAACTAGTGAGACCTGCAGCTGCATTCAATCTCTAGAACAAAAGGTTCATGTAAGGAAGATTTTGCTTTTTCTGGAAGGAACTGAAAGGTCTTGATCTTCCTTCATCTGAAATCTTGATCTGAAAATACTTGATCTTTGATTGACCATAACTCTCTCCAAGTGAGGAACGGTCAACTTTATTTGTCTTTGATTTCCGACCACCCGAAACTGAACCCTAATATAGGTAGCGTCTCATCGTTTTCATAACCAACACCCTAGTAAGAACTCTAAAATTGCGAAATCCATGATCATGACCTGTCGACATGACAATGATTTATTCAAAAATTGACCCGGTCTCCCTCTCTAAATATTCCCACCAGACCCCATTAGATGACCCACTTTTCCAAGAAGTGAGGGTGGATTTCTGGTGTCATCTTTCGCTCCCGGTCCCCCCTCCCTTGCCTTGCTCCTCCACTACCACTACTAGTGCTAATCACACCCTTCATCGTCTCGATCATCATTCTTCCCGTCCGCCATCTCCCCGTCAGATGACGTGACCCTGGACTCCTCTCTGAACGTCTCCTGGGACGACGTCGAGGCCTTCTGAAGATCTTAGGCTCCGCCCACTTTTCGGGATCCCGACTCTTTTTCAGTATAATGTCCTCACTCGCGCTAAGGTTTCTCTGGGGGATACTTTGTATGGATCGCCGTTTTTGTTGGTTATTCTTCCAAATTTTCCTCACCAGAAACGTTTGAACTTTTTTTGGTTTCTATTTTTTTGTTCCGTTTTTTCAAAAATTTCCGGGGTCCCGACTTCCTGTCATCGAGCCAAATCAGATTTTCCGAAACTCTCGGAAGATTCAGAAGACAGACGAAGACTGATGAGCTTGGCGACGACGTCTTCTGTTTTTTTCTCCTGATTGTTCTGAGCCGAAATCCATTTTTGATGGATTTGGGGTCACGGGAGCCGAGCCGAGTCTTCTGATTTTTCATCCTTTCTTTCGAAATTTCTTTCTTCGAAAATTTGATGGATTTGAAATGACGAGAGTACCCACTAGGACTAGTAATCGGAAATTGGAGTGAGTAGGCTTTTATGGTTTCCCTTTTCTTCTAGATTTATGATGGTAGGTTATGAATTTTATTGTTTTTAGGTTTACTAAAGTTTTTTGGTTTACAAGATTTTCAAAGAATTGGGTGATACTGGTGCGTATTGCTCATTTCAAAGCAATTTCGGAAGTCTTGAATTTTAGTAAAATTAGTGATTCTGAAATTCTGTATGGCTTAGAGATTCTCTAGTTCTGGAATCTGGTTTTTGAGACTCTGTAGACATTGTTATTACGGAATCCAATGTTTTCTGAACCCGGAAATTCTGCAAAATGTCTACAAAAAGCGAGTAGAGATGGACTGAAATGCCACAGAGTAGTGACATTTTTATAAAGAGCTTTCACCTTTCCGGACGCTTCAGAATTTTGAATTTTGACTTCAGAACTCTTTTTTTTGTTGATAATTTCAAGTTTGAGTATATTAAGATTCTGATTTTCAGAACAGATTATAAAAGTTCAAAAAGTTACCCCCCCCCCCCCCCCCCTTCATTTTCAAGTCAAAACCTTGGGACACCTTCCCAAGTTTTTGCATCTTTTTGCATCCTTCCTAGTGTCCTCCCCTATTTCTTGTGTCTACTCCCTAAAATATTCGTACTTCTCTTTTTTCTTCTGCTCCGTTTTTTTCGTCTTCTTTCTTCTTCTTAAGTAAGAAGTGAAGCTCCTGTTCCTTATCACCTCCCCCGCCTACGTCATACTTTTTGAACATTCTTTGAAATTTTCAAAAAAATAATCGATGTTGGTTTCAGAAAGCAGAATGGAACGATTCAACACCAAACTTGTCGCCCTTCTACTAGTGCTTCTGCAGATTGGTAAGAGCGGGGAATTTGAATTTTCGAAAAAATGTTTACCAATTTGTCATCAGAATCCGGACATAACGTCTTCTGAATTTTTAACACATTGAACTTTAAAAAATTTCACGATTCTAGATTCCTATTGTGATGTCTTCCAAGACTTTTATGATTAAAATATCAAAACAATTTTCAGGCTCCATAATCTCAACGCCAATCCCAGAAGTCGCACCAGAAGACGTTGTCGACGAAGCAAATGCTCCACGTGGTCTCGAGAAACGTGGCGGCGCCCGAGCTTTCTATGGGTTCTACAACGCCGGCAATTCGAAAAGGGACCAAATCGCCGCGCTACCGTACTATTTGTATGAGAAGCGAGGAGGTGGACGCGCTTTTAACCACAACGCCAATCTATTCAGGTACGAGATTCTGATTCTACTATATTAGAAATTCTGAAGTTCGAAGATTTTGAGTTTCAGAGAATTGATTTTTCAGGTACGAGAAGAGAGGAGGAGGACGAGCATTCGCCGGATCCTGGTCCCCATATCTTGAGAGGTGAGCAATTATTTTTTGATTCGAGGAAAAATCAAATCAGTGAAATATTGAATTTTGCAAACACGCTCTATTGAAAACATATGGTACCATTTCGTGTAGTTCTCGTGGAAAACCCGAATTTCTCTCGAATTGTCCACGAGGAGTACACAGACGCCATGACCTGAAAGTGAAGTTGTGTGTCTATTATCAATGGAGCGCGGTTAATCGCAGAATGTAAAATCTCCAGTATCTCAAATTTTTCAATATTTCCAGATTCTACGACTACAAACGCTCCGGCTATCCAGTCTACTTTGCCGATAACTCTTATTACTGACTCCGCCTACTCCAGCGCCTCCCACCGCATACAGTACTTCTACAGTATCCCTATTTTTCTTCTCATTTTTCTCCGCCCACTTTTTGCTCTCCTAGACCATTGAAATTGTACCAAATTTGAAAGTCGTCTAAAATTTAAATAGCAAACTACCCAAACTACTACCAAATCCTTATTTTATGCTTCTACCAAAATTTGTCTACATTTTTTTACAAAAAATTTTCATCTGATTCTCCCCACACCCCACAACACCATCCCTTTTGTCATCGCCACGTCATCAAAGATCAAAATAATTTTTCGGAAAAATTCAAATTTTTTTGAAGAAAGAGTCACCTAATTAACATTCAGCAATATGTTGTATCGTCGTTTCTTTGCAGCAATAAAATTTGCTCTGTGAATATTTACAATATTCAGGTTTTTTGAGTTCATCTGGATTTCTTGACACACAGAATCTGATGCCAAGTCCGCAATACCCCGACACTGAAAAATTAAATATGCACAATAGAAAGAAAAAACAAAAAAGTTTCTGCCCCTTTAATTGAGAGGAGTAATTAAAATTGCTCTCCATGACCGAGCAGAAATTATTAACGTTATTAAATAGTTTTTTTCAGAATCCCCCTGACTCACAAAAAAAAAACTTCAGTAAATCTGGAATTTGATCATTGTCATATTATTTCTTTGCTGTTCAAAAAATGAATCATAATTTCTTCAAACATAATAAAATAAAAAGTTCAGCTTTGCTCTGCAATAAAGTTAATGTTGCACCAATACACAATGAGTCAGTTCCGATTTTTGAATTTTTGAATTTCCCGCCGACCAAGCAGTTGTCTACACCTGACATCATCCCGTATTCACCTTGAACACTGCTCCTTTAAAGGAGGATTCCGGTAAAAAAATTTTTTGCTTCAAAATATGTCAATTTTTGTGATGATTCCGAAAATGATAGTGAAAACGCTCAAAAATCTCTCTCAGACCCTAAAGAATTGCTTCAAAACTACCCTTTTTTGGCCGAACGGTCTCCTGGGGCCGTGGCCTAACTCCCGGAGTTTTCTCGGCCACCTGACTCGGCCACCGCATTTTCAGATTATTGAGCCGACCAGTTCGCGGTCGGTCGGCGGTTGGTCGATTTTTGACATGAAATCCTAACTCAAATCCAAATGATCAAACGGTTCCTAACTCAATTTCTCATAGCGTCAATGCACCAGGATCTCACCTGAATGTAATTCTATTTCCAAACCAAGTCAACCTTATCAAATTTGCGCGTATATGTCATTTGATGTTGCGATATTTCACCTGGAAGCCTTTTTCTATTATTTGTACTCTGGATCATATAATAAGTTTTGACGAGTGTCTGAGTGGGTTGGAACTTCCTTCATTGCACCTGGAAATCTGTGTCAGGGCATTGATTTTCGAACCCGGAAAGCTTTGTTTTTTTTTCTATTTGAGAATTCACCATTTTAATTTTTCAACTATTGACGCGTTAGAGGGCTCCAAGAGATTTCGCAACCAAGAAATTTCGAAACTGGACATTTCGCGACCCACGTAGGTTTCGCAACCGCGACAATTCGCAACCAAAAAATTTCGAAACTGGGCGTTTCACAACCAGTCGTTTCGCAACTAAATAAACTTATTTTCTACACGTTTATTTAGGATGTGTGCGATTTAAAGTACTGTAAACCATTCCAGGTTATAGCCTATATTTGAAAAGTTGTGATCTTAACGTGAACTTTTTACAGAAAACTGGATTTGGTGGTTTCGAAATGACGTGGTTGCGGATTGTCGCGGTGGCGAAATGTCCGGTTGCGAAATGTCGCAGTTGTGAAATCGACGTGAGTTGCGAAATGTCGTAGTTGCGTAACGATTGGTTGCGAAATGTCATAGTTGCGTAACAATAGGTTGCGAAATGTCTCGGTACTCTGGTTGCGAAACGTCTCTACTTTCCGTGAATCTACACATGACAAATTTTCTGCACACCGACTGCACCCATGTTTTTGTGTCGTCACAAAACTTTCAACGCATATTTATTAATATTTTGAAGATCACCCAAAAATATAACTTTATTACTAATACCCTAGGTTAGAGACAATACGCTATACAAAAATATTCTGGTCAGGGTTTTTCTAGACTAGGCGTCACCGGTGAATCTTACCTGCATCTTATTTTGTTTATCATGAACATCTTGAAGAAAAATGGGAGGTCTTTGCATATATAAAAGCTTATGTGCTCACCCATTTATGCAAGAGATCTAGGAACTTGACCAAAACTCAAGTTTCCGTATAGGGGTGATTTTCGAGAATTTTCTCGAACAGGATATCGTTGGAAATTATTTTTTGAAAAGTGTGTGTGTGCATTTTTGCGTCAGCGTGAACAGCAAATTTGGTTGCGGACCTGGCATCAGATTTGACGCCAAGCTGGTTTTTTGAGAAATTGGCGTGAGTTGCGAAATGTCTTAGTTGCGAAACAACTAGTGTCTCGGAGCCGTCTCGGAGCCGTTTTTTCAACTTTCTTTTTCTATGAATTACTGTGACTGTGACCTCACATTTTCTAATTTTAGACATTCCCATTTTTTAAAACCAAATTTCACCAAAAATACGTCACTGACCCCTCTTCCAAAAAATTAACTTTTCGAAAATCAGTGAAATCCCTGACCCTATACCAAGAATCATGTGTCTCAGTTTTTGTTTACCTGTTTCTAAATATCCCTGATTTGAAAACGGGGGGGGGGGGCTACTACATAACCAGGTGAAATTTTGAGAATACTGAAAGTTGGTGTCAAAATTTTGGAACCGAAAATCTTTGCCCCCCCCCCCCCTTCATTTTATTTCGAAATTTTCTAAGAATCTTTTCCACTTAGGCCCCCATTATTTCCCATCGTAAAATCGTACTAGTCCTAGGGTTCTGGCCCTACTGTACCTCATAAAATGGATTCCATTCCTTTTATGTTTTCTCTGCGTCTCCTAGTAATACTGTGCTCCCCTATTTTGAGCCCAAATTTTATGAAGTGTCACACCCCATTACAGTAGTCTTAAATTGGGTAGAATGGCGGGTCAAATCCATTAAGAACTAAAGAGGGTGCGGGCAAAAATGTCCTCTTTTTCTGAGAGGAATTGAAATTTCAGAAAATGCAACTGCGCTCTACCGAACACCTTCAGTCTGTGGAAATGATCTACCTTTAATTTTCCATCACTCGCTCCATCGCACACCTTGAAAATTTCAAAAGTTTCACTCGAATTTCTCAACACGCGTTTGCATTAATCTCATTTCTGAACTTTTGTACCTACAGACTACAAAAGAGCAAGAGACTATTTTTGAAAAATAGTTCAACTATTTTTATGTGCTCTATTCAAAAAGTTCACAATTTTCCATTTTAATCCATCTGACGTATTGGTGTCTGAATTCCTCTCATCATCTAAAAACTGAGAACAATAGAGAGTAAAATTCCTTTCATTTTTATCTTTTTAATTGAAGTGCTGATGACCACTTCATACGAAAAAAGTGGGTGGGATGTGTGTATTCTTATTATAGAAACAAAAAATTTTTTGACCGAAAATTTTCTGTTCCTAGGACCAAGTTTTGTTTTATGTATGCCAATGTGTGTGTAGTTTGAATTATATGTATATGTTCGGAGAAGTGGAAAAATTGATTAAAAAGTTTTGAGAGTAGAATCTCAGAACTCTAGAATCAAAATTTTTCATGACACACATTTGTATCCCACCTAAAAATTTTGTACCTATTTTCACCCCACATCATTTGTATTATTTCCAAGCCTAGAATTTCAATTATTTTGATTCATTATTTTGTTTTATTTTTTTGATTCTATATTATAAATCTGACTAGGCTACAAATATCTCCATCTAATTGTGATTGTAGTACGCCCCTTATCCCGGATTAGAGAGTCAAGGATCCAAAAAAATTTGAATTCCTAAATTTGACTAGTTAGTCACAATTGATACACCCTCATAAAAAGTAAGATAGGTCATATGGAATGATGAAAATAGACCAAATATATTTTTGGGTACATTTCCTTAATATCAAGTGTTTTGGCCACTTTTATTGGAATTTCGGTCATTATTCGAGCTTTTTAAACTTCCAAGGATACCATATTTCTTAAAATCGGACCATATAGTCCAGTAAGACCCCCTTATCCTCAAAAAAAATTCCTCGCAAAAAATACATTCTCATTTTTGAAAAATGATGTTTCCAAAGGTTCTCAACTCCATGTAATAATGTTCTATTTTTGTAGTTCCCCCTTTCCTCCCCCAACTTTTCTTTTCCATTTTTTTCCCACTACATCAGGTCCATACTGATTTCTCCCACGGGACTGCTTAGACTACATAATGTTGCCTTTTCCCAAAAAACTTTCTCTCTTTCGATCCCCTTTGAAGTCGCCCCCGGATTCCCGACAAAAAATGGAACATGAGAAAGTTGATCCTTTAAAATGCAAAGAAATTTTATTGGAATCCTTAAAGTTTTTTTTGGTTTTGAGGAATCAGAAAAATTTTTAGTCTGGACCAAAAAGACTAACATATAATCCGTGTCCTGCGAAAAAAAACCTGGTCTAATCTCGAAATGGGATCAAAATGTTGCTTCTATAATCTCATAATATGATTTGCTCTGATTTTGAAAATGTGAAATTTTGAACCCCCGCAAACGTTTTTGATCCACTTTTTTTGGTTTTATAAAACTCGAAAATCTGAGATTCAGAGAGCATAATTTTCCTAAAATGCTTCGTAAAAGTTTTTATGATCTACTCCAATTGGCCGTTATGGCATCACCTAAAAACCTTTCAGCAAAATTGGGTCATACTAGATTTAATGGCATTTTCATAGAAAAATCGTCATAAATTTGAAAATAAACTAGAAACTCAAAATTTTATAATACGTCTGTCTGTGTGTCTGTTTGTCCCCTCCCCCACTCGATTTCTGATTTCCAAAGATTCCAAACTTTCCCATAGAGAACAAAGTTTCTTTTTTGTTATCCATATGGGTCCCCCAATATAAACAATTGTGGGAAAACTAGACTTTTTCCAAAAAAAAAAACAGCTAGAATAGACTATGATGTTTTGCAAAATTTGATCTACGGTCTGTCTGTGAGTTTGTTTGTCCGAAAAATTGTTAAAAACGTCATAACTTGGCTTCCAGTGGTGTGATTTTGATGAAAGTTATACAGATCGATTGGGATTTTTATAAGTGATCATACCTAATTTTGATTTTTTGAAAATATTGCGCTTTTCCTTGGTACTACACGCGTCGCGGTCGGGTAGCGGTCGCGGACGATTGGCGGTCAAGTTCGCGGAGTCCAATTTTCGGCCTCCGGGACATTTCGCCACTAGTCGTTTTGCAACTACGACATTTCGCAACTTACTTCTATTTTGCAACCGCGACAAGTCGAAACCAAGAAATTTCGAAACTGGACGTTTCGCAACCAGTCGTTTCGAAACTCTATAAACTAGTCTACTTTACGTTTATTAAGGTTATATGGGATTGAGGGTATTAGAAACTATTCCAGGTAATAGTCTACATTTGAACAGTTGTGATTTTAACGTGAACTTTCTACAAAAACCTTGGATTTCGGATGGTTTTGAAATGACGTGGTTGCGGATTGTCGCTGTGGCGAAATGACCGGTCACGAAATGTCGTTGTTGTAAAATTGACGTAAGTTGCGAAACGTCTTAACGTTAGTTGTGAAACGACTGATTGCGAAATGTCTAGATCCGCTCTCCACGGTTTGTCTAACTTTCATTTTCCCTCCGCCCTTCCGAACCCTAGCTCCATAATTATCTGTACTAGACTAACCCTAACAAGAACACGGAACGGACATTTTCAAAATTATAGGGTCCGTTATTTGCCTTTTTCCTAGATCTAGATACTTTGTTTTGGTGGATACTTTATTTTTCATTTTCGCATCGGTAGTTCAAACTACTGTGTAATTTGATATCAGAGAACGTCTCTGGGATTTTTTTGACATATTTTTTCCATATTTTTTTGGTTTTCTAGGCCATCAAACGTCAAAAGTTAGGCCCCAAATTTCAAACTTTTTGTTCGATCTTTGCCTCGATTCCCCGTCTAATCCATGTTACCTTGTTATCCACGTCACCAGTACCTCTCCTCATTTTTCTAAAAAAAAAGTTGCTTGCCTCATTCCAAAGACCAATGACCGTTTTAGTAAACCTTGGGATAATCAAGCATTCATTCATCACAGAGACTTCTACTACACACTCAAAAACACAATTTAAAGTAATCCCAAATCTATTATTCATTTGGTCTTCCGCCTCCCCGAAAAGGTACATCCTTGGTTTGTGGAGAGCACGAGGTACTTAATTTGTGGACCACCTGGTTCTGTGCACCAATTGAATTGTTTTGGATCACCTCACTTTTTTTGAGTGACATTGACAAGCGGAAATGATAGTAGTGTCTAGAGTTGAGATGTGAGTCAGATTTTTTTTTGAGATGCTGGAATTCTGAGAGACTCTTCCTATCCAGAGATCCTCAAATAAGTAAGATCTCAAACTTTCTGAGAACTCCAAAACTATAATTAACTACTATCTTCTGAAGGCTAACTCCATTTGAGTTTGCGTTCCAAAAACATTATAATAGGATTTTCCAAACTTCAAAGTTCTTCTAAAAACGTACCTAGAAACTCAGAACCCTCCCTACCACTTATTTCACAATTAGCAAGTACCCCCTTTATTTTCTTCATTATTTTTCCCCTTACTCCTCCTAATCTTGTTACTAACTTCCATGCTATTCTTGACCGCTTCTTCCAACTAAACGGGGTCTTACTTGCAAAATGCCATGAAAAAGAGTGACCAGGAAAACACGATTGCCTAGGTTGAAAAAGCCAAAAAAGGAGGTTTGGTGTACGAGAGGAAAAAAGGCGAACACACTAATTGAATGATGAATAGCGCTTCCTGGAGCTATTTTCTTCTATGTTACCACTTGGATTAGACGATTTTTTCTTGTAGAGCAAATGCGAACGACGATTTTGTAGGTGGTCGGTGACAAAAAATTAGAATTTCCCGCCAAAATCAAAATTTGAATTTCTTAAATTTCACGCCGAAAACTCAATTTACCGCTCCGCGACACTTCGCAACCAGTCATTTCGCAACCACGCTATATCGAAAATACGAAATCCAGGCTTTCTGTAGAAACCTCACGTTAAAATCACAACTTTTCAAATGTAGACTATAACCTGGAATAGTTCACAATCCCCATATAAATAATGAACTTAAAGTAGACTAGTCTATAGAGTTGCGAAATGACTGGTTGCGAAACGTCCAGTGTCGAAATGTCTTGGTTTCGAATTGTCGCGGTTTCAAAATAGACGTGTTGCGAAACGTCGTAGTTGCGAAATGACTAGATTTCGAATTTTTTGTTCACGTAGGCAAATTATAAAGTTGCGAATCGACTTATTGTGAAATGTACGGTTGCGAAATGTTGTGGTTGCGAAATCGACGGGAGTTGCGAAATGGCGTGGTTGCAAAAAGCCTGGTTGCGAAATGTCTTTGTTGCTGACGAGCGTGGTTGCGAAATGTCCGGTTTCGAGATGTCTGGTTGTCAAATGTACGAATTCAAAATATCTCGGACGGCCATCAATTGTCCCATAGATCATTTCCTGAACCTAGGCCGTTTTTTTCCTATTTAAACTCGCAACTCATTTTTCGCTCTCCTCTCAAGTTCAGCCATCCCCTCCATCACACAAGGTGCTCCCGTGGACCCCTGATAAATGATTCATGTGCTCTAAGAAATGACCGCGACCGCCGCCACCCTCAATGACTTTGCCTCTCAATCGAATAAGGGTGGGGGGGGGGGGGGGGAGGATAAAAAGTTTCTCAGGAGTAGTAGACTTCTTAATTTTTTCTCGTTAGCTTCTTTTAGAATACTCTCTCAATTACTTCCTTTTGTGGGAGGGAGGTGACGTCTTCTGATCCTGATGTTTTGTTGATTTGGGATTTTGGGATTCTAGAATCTAGATTTAGTCTTAGGCTTGAGTAGTGGTCAGTAGAACCTAAAACCTAAAAAAAACTTCGAAAAAAATTGGTGGAAATTTTTGTTCTGTAGAGACCCTCAAGCCACTTTTTGACCTCTTTGTTTTGTCTGCTCCTCATTTTTTTCTAATCTGAACTTCTTATTTTTTTGCTCCATCCAGACAGATTGGATGCACCATGTTACGTGAAAAAAACTCAAAACTCACGTAGAGAGAAAAAACAAAGGGGTCCAAGGGGTCCCCCCCCCCTCCTCTCCGATACCAAACACATCAATTATTTTCAAAACAATGCAAACAATGAGTCAAGAGAAATGGAAGAAAAATAGGAACGTTTATGTAGAGGAAAATATCCATTTCCTTCTCTCCTGGTTTTTTTAATCGCTCGTTTATCTTCAATTTTTTCTTCCATTTTTTTCTAGAGGTCCCTGACTCATGATACCAAAGTTTTCTGGTCTGAAAAGTTTCAATTTTTGTGCTCTTTGAGCCCGAAAGTCTCCATAAAAACACTACTTGGAACACGAACTCATAGCACAGAACCCAAGAAAAAGTGAATTACTTTTTGATGTCCAAAACTTCATAAAAAGTAGAAGACGTCCAGTCTTCTACTTCTTCTTCGTCATCTTTTTGAAATTTCCATATTTTTTGGTAGACTATGGAAGAAGAACAAGTCTAGAAGGACTTTAGAATTCCGAAGATCTCAGAATCTGGAGAATCGGATTCTCGAGCTTTAAGAATTTCCTGATTCTCAGAATCTCAGAATCTTTCCGATTTTATGTGCTTCTGACCACATGTCCCCTTTATTTCGACTTTTGATTTTTTGCTCTTTTTTGCCCAAATTGAGATCAAAGAATTCAGTATTTGCAATAGATCCTCCCTAGTGCTAATTTCCACAATCAAACTATCCAATTTCACTTCCAAATTCCAATTGCAATCTGGCTCCAAATCTGCCACCAAAATCCTCTCTTCTCCAGAAAAAAAGGCGTGAAAATTTACGCTATTCTCTCAATTTTCTCCGTTTCCCAGATCTGGAGATCAAACTGAATTTCCTGGTAGCAATTCGATTTTCGTTCCCCTGAAACATTCCTCTTTTTGGATTTTTCCATTTTCCTTCTTTTTTTTTTGAAATTCTGTGTTTTATTCTTCCGGGTTTCCCTGTTTTTTGAAAAAAAATGAACCTTAAAATTTTTGGATTTTGAGTTAGGAGACGTTAAAATTCAGAATTCTTACTTCTTACTTCTGAATTCAGGGCTCCGAGACATTTCGCAACCAGTCGTTTTGCAACTACGACATTTCGAAACCACGAAATCCAGAATTTTTGTAGAAAGTTCACGTAAAAATCACAACTGTTCAAATGTAGACTATATCCTGGAGCAGTTCACAATGCTCTCAATCCCATACAATCTTAATAAACGTAAATTGGACTAGTTTATAAATTTGCGAAACGACTGGTTGCGAAACATCCAGTTTTGAAATGTCTTGGTTGCGAAATGGACGTAAGTTGCCGAATGTCGTAGTTGTGAAATGACTAGTGGCGAAATGTCCCGGAGCCGAATTCGGAATCCAAAAAACTTTAATTTCAAGCTTAGTCCTAAAATCTCGAATTCAATGTTCTGACCCTTGACGTCTTCAAAAAATCGGATTCCCATCTTCTGAAATTCTGAATTCTGAACCCTTGTGCTGATCCCCATCAGATGAATAAGGAAGTATCATGTGACATCTCACCTTCTTTTTTTTGCATTTTTCCACTTTTGATTGGATTTTTTTTTTCAAGTGGAGATGAGAAAGCGCTCCATGATTCAGAATGAGGCGAGTTTGAAAAATTGATCTAGAAAAAGGTCACGTAGGATTCTGAAACCAAGATTGATTCCTGGAAAATTTTTGAAACTTGGGGCTTGAAGAAAAGAGCAGAAATTTTCCATCCATAAATGATGAGAAAGATAGGTCAAAACTGAATCAAGGCAAAATAAAGGGGTGTGACGTCGAATTCCGAATCTGTCAAAAACAGAAAAAATAACTTATTTTGTTGCAAAATTTTCAAAAATTGCACTTTTGAAACGTGTTGGAGGCTAGAAAATAGAAATAATTATGGGTGGACTAGAAATGGATGATTTGGGTTTCTAGGTCACGATGAGTTTCTGAACTTGCGCAGTAAAGGAAATTGTGATTTTGAGATCTTGATGGCTTCAGTCCCCTTTTCATAAAAATTCCAACTTTTTGAACCATGTCGAAAAATTTCGTGTTTTTTTTTTCAAAAATCACTTTTAACTTTCTGATGACGTCAAATCTTCTAGACCGTAGCGAATTTCCATTTTTTCAGATGATCTCCGATGACACCAAGAAAAATAGATCAAACAAAAAACTCACAAATTTCTGAACCATACTCTAATTTCCAGGTCATCTCTGATTTTTCTATTTTTCTCAAAATGAATCACTTTTTTCTTTTTTTTTCCCAAAAAAAACGAATGACCTACTTTGGAGGAAAAGGATTAAAATTTGCTCCTTTTTTCGAGAGAAACTTTGGTATTTGAGTTTGTAATCCTTTGCCTGGGGGCATCACCAAAAATTTTTTTTTGGACCCCATATTCTGAGAATGACGTACTTTTACTTTTCAGAGGACTTTTCAGAAGACGTCAAAATTTTTGTTTCCAAAAAACTTTTTTATGGTGCCAATTTTCACCACTTTGAACCCACGCAATTTGTTTAAGGTCTTACCAATTATTCCATTTCTGCACTTCCAATTTCCTTATTCTCTTTTGCTCTCCAAAATCCATAAATTTTCCACTCTTCTCCAGATGAATCGACGTCTTCTAGATGACATCTCCATTTTCTTTTGGTCATTTTCTCCCCCATCTTTTTGCTCTTCTTCTGGAGGAGCACAGCACTTGACTTTGCTCTCTACGTATAGTGTGAAGTCACCATAAAATACATATATGTATGTATACGTGTGTTTTCATTTTCACGCCATCGCCTACTTCGCGCTCATCCATCGTAAATTTTCAAGGAAATCGAGGGGGGGGGGGGACATGGGGGTGTAAAAAGATTGATTCAAGGACTTTAGGATTTGGCCACGCCCACTTAGGAAGGGGAGGGGGGGGGGGGGGGAGCACATGAAACATGAAGGCCCGTGTGGTCTTTTATGATTAGACTTTGGATTTTTGATCTACCTACAATTTTTTGTTTTCATTTTTTCTTTAGGGATAAGATGATCTCAATTTGTGGAATCTTGGGATACATTATATCGGGTACAGTGTTTTGTTGTTTCAAAATGATTTTACAGATAAATTTTGAACTTTTGGACAATATTTACTGCTAACAAAAGTGTAACAATTTTCGGATATTTTTGGACTTTCAGCCATCTAAGTCCAGAATTTCCGCGGTTATCAGTTGCTAAAATTGAGATTAAGACTCTAGGAGTCATAGACTTTTTTTTGGATATTTCGTTACTTGAGATTTCGATTCAAAGTGCCCAAGTTTCCAAAATCCAGTTACTCCCAAAAATCGCTTATTTGTTGCAAAAAATAATTCTTTTGAAACTAGTTGCTGCCATCATTATGGGTGGCCTAGAAATGTATTTTTCGAGGTTCTTGGTCACGATGAGTTTCTGAATTTTCAAAGTAATGGAATACTGTGGATTATGAAATTTTTTTTTTCATAATCTTCGGTAAGTGCTTGGGCCAAGCTTTTAGTATCTGTACCTATAAAATACATAGCTTTACCCGTCATGATTCCTCCCAAAACTGGTCATAAAACTATCGCTTAAGTCAATTGGAAATAATAAAAAGTTTTGGTATATGTTAGAATTTAAGTTTTTTTCTGAGTTCTCCTATGTAGTAGGCCGTAAACTTTCAGAGAGTCATACAAAAAATATTCCTAAATACCCAAAAATGCACATTTTGTTCCTTCTGTACGTCTGATTGTCCACAGGAAATAACAGCTTTCAAACACTACCTAAGAAATTTTAAAAGTTTTCTCTGTGTCCACCCGTGGTCAAGAATCATAAGAATGAAGCCATCTTTTTTCTGAAATTACGAAACCAAAGCTGAAATGACGACTTTTAATTTTATTAGCTTCCCTTGTCATTTTCAAAGTGTGAAGTTTTAAGATCTGTCGATTTCTAACTCTCTAGTGCGCCAAAAGTATGGTAACACAATTTTACACTGTCGTATTTCGGCTGAACCGTATCCAAAACGGGTGAAATTTCACACAGTTAATATGCTAACCTATGAAATTATTGCCACCAAGTTTGATGCGACAACTCCTATTTTTACCAGTATTACATAAAGTCATGTGTCGATCACTCCTTGGTAAATTTTGGACAAGGCCCCTTATTCATTTTGAGCTGCAAGAAATTAATACCGATTGAAAATATGTTACCCTCTTGTGCGAAAATTATTCATCAATATTAGAACTACTCAAATCGCAACTTAAAACTCATTTAGAAATATACTTTGTGCTTTTCCAAAGCCGTTCCTGTCACTAGCCAAAACATGAAATTTTCAGCATTTGTTGCTGCTGTTTTGGTTGAAGGACTTCAAACGTTTTGAAATCATGCAATTCGGTAGGCTTGATAGTGTTCATCAATGCATCAAAAGATCTAGGCTCTCGATGAACGGAGAAAAAAGTTATAAGGGATTGTTTGAAAACGATAGCACCTCTGGCACGCACATCTCCAGTAGAAAACTCTGATATGTTCGGAGCACCAGTACTCGTCATGAGAGGACTTTCGTGAGCTCAAACGTTTACAAAATAATGCAAATAGATTCAAGATGTTCAGGAACAGTTCGGATTATATACCTAGATCAGGATTCCAGTTGTGACAGCGGATTAAAGTAGTAACCCTTATGAATATGAAAATATGGGTCTTTGCCTCCGTACACCAAGTATTCGAATTCGAAACGAATTGATTATGTACTCAAATTACAGAGAATAGTCCTAGCTACTAGAACAAATTGATTGGTTTTGCTTTCCAATTAGAAAAGCCCATAAATACATCATAAATTGATTTTTGAGACAAAAAATTAGATTTCTGAATTTAATGCTAGACTGAAGAAAGGTTCATATTTTGAGAACCATGATGAGATGAGTGTTGGAACAAACTGGGCTGTGATGCCAGACGTTTTTTGCATATGCTACATTAAAATTGAACTCAACTAGACGTCCGTTCACAAAATGCCAGATAGCTTTTGTCAGAAACAGTGGCATGCCGAACTGGTAACGAGCCGAGTTACGTCATCGAACCTACATGGCACTAAATTTAATTTGAGATGACCAAACTTTCAGAGCATAAATTAAATTGTTTCACAATTGTGTGTGCCAAGTTTCAACGAAAACCATCGCCTCTCTCAATTTTTATGAGACCTGGAACGTGTTACCATACTTTTGGCGCACCCTGTAGTTTTTCAAAAAAGTGGGTTCCAGTTATTTAACTTTTTTTTCGAAAATAAAACTGATGCCTATTATTCTCATCATTCTTGTCAATCTTCTTATAACCTCTAGTGCGGATTATTTCGAACTTTTAGAGCTTCACTGGAATTATGGTAGTTTTCGATTTTTAACTTTTCCAATTTTCTATTTCTGACTTTTCTCTGGTTCATGACGCACTTCTAAAGGGCCTCGTTCTAATTCGTTCCATCTTCCTAGTATCCTCCTCCTCTTCTTTCCTCCTGAAAAAAATGAAAATCTTCGATTCTTAAACTTTTCTTAATATCCTTCCCGCCCAAAGATTATCCCCCTCATCGCTTCACTTTATTTCAATTTTATCCAGTACACGTATTCTTGTGAAACAGATGATTCGGATTTTGGATCATCTTAATTCAGAGGAATCTTAGAATCTCAGAATCTTATAGAAAACTACGCCATATCCAAAACTCAAATTTCAGAAAGTTCAGAACCCAAAGTATTTTCCAAATTCTTCGGATCTCTGTGATTCCTAGTTTTGTGCTCTAATCCCAAACCAGAAACTTGTGTAACTCCATACTTTTCTTACGTTTATTTACTGGTTTTTTGTCCTCTAATCTGGAAATCGGATACTTTTTCTTCTAGGGAATGTAGTCATTTAGGAATCTCTTTTTTTCTTCTGATGCTCCTGCTTCCTGGGAAGAAAGTTCAATGTAACAATTTTGTTTTCTAAAGATCTCTTTTTTTTCAAAATTTCAGTTTTCCTGGACTTGACAGTTTTCGAGAGGGCAGTTTCTCCAAAAAATTTGTATGTTGTCTATTTATTCTCGCTAGTTTTCCTGCCAATTCAGCAAAAATCAGAAAAAGGAGTAGACTATGTCCTGGATTAAAAGATGAGCCGGACTTTTGGAATTTCCAAATATTTTTTCCACATAAAGAAAATGATTGCATATTGAGCAAGTTCAAGTCTCATAAGAGAAAGAGTTCAGAAAGTTTAGTCTATTTTTTTTGGTTGTGATTTTTGAAGCAGAGATCAAAATCGGGTTGTGGACATTTTTTATTTTTTTGGTGATTCTGACCCCCAACCCCCCCCCTCTCTGTCTTTGTCCCTTCGTGTGATTCTCGATTTTTCCGATTCTTTGAAAATTCTAGACCATTCCTCAAAAACCACTATCATCCCTGGTTCTTCGAAACTCGAAAGTTTCGTTTTTGTTTTTTTGTGTTCATTTTTTTTGTTCCCGTCTCATTACCAACTCCAAAACCACTACCAAACATCTCTTCTTTCTCTTATTCGTCACGCTTCGTCACTTCTTTCTTATCTATACGGTTCTTTATTAATTAGAAAACTCAAAAAACCAAAATTTGTATCAAAACAATGCCATTCGTCACTACAGTAACCCCCGCACACATTTTTCTTACCATGACGTGGCTCCCCGAGAGCTCATTAGGTTCCTCATCCCGCCCCCAGATTTTTTGTCTTATATACAAAGAAGTCAAAGTCAAAAAAGCAAGAAGAGCTCATTAAAATGAACCGAGAGCTACCGAAATTTCTCATTTCTCTCCCTTCCCCATCAGCTTTACGAAAAACCCAATTTCCCCGCAAAGTCATCCATTATCCTCCTCCTCGGGACCCCTCTCCCTGAATGGTACGGTAGGTTTACGATGTGGTGAAATTGGCTAAAAAGAAGAGATTGATAGGTTTTCACTATACACTCCCGTTTTCCTTTTCGTTTCCTTTCTTCCCTTTGACATGACGTCAAGTATGAGAAAGTGGGCGTGGCCTATTTTTCGCGCCGAGGTTTCGATGAGGGGGGGGGGGGGGCAAAGAGGAGCCGCTCTCATTCGTGTGGTGTTCTTGGCTTTTTGGGGTCTCCAATTTTTTGGGGCTCTACATTTTTTTCCTTTCTGTCTTCTCTTTTTTCGATTTCAGGTAGTAAGGATCGGAGGGTCTTGAGTTCCTGGGATCCTGGGATCCTAGGGATCTTGGGATTCCAGAGAGCTTGGGATCTTAGGGATCTCCGGATTTTTTAGGATTCTTAGGATTCTAGGAATGCCAGGATCCCAATTTTGTCAGAAGACCAAGCTCACCGTATCTCAAGGTTGCCAAAGTACCATAACGCCCGAATCCCAAGCACCCCAATACCCTGGTTGGTCTCAAGATCTTTCATGTCTCCTAATTCTAGAGAACCTGAATTCTAAGCCCGTCCACCTTTTCCGTCTCCGTGATTTTCGTACTTATATCCGCCAAGTTTTCTCTTCTCTAACACCTCGGTCCTACAAAATTATCTTCTTTGTTTCAGGGTTACAACATGCATCGATCCCTTCAGATCCTATGCATCTTGGCCGCTATCACGTTGGCCTACAGTCAAGGTAAGCTTCTTCTTTTTTCCTGAATTTTTATAATCTGATGGTCGTCCAGCATCCATCCTATAGTTTAATCTTACGAAACCAAACATCGAAAGAAATTTGAACTCTTTTGTCTTTGATGGACTAATTGTAACAAAATCTTTCTAGGCTCTGATGATGTCAAAGTTGTGGTTTCAGGCGGTCGTGACGAGAATGCCAGCGCCAAGCGCAACGACTTCTCTCGGGACATCATGTCGTTCGGAAAGAGATCCGCAGGAGGCAGCGCCGCCGATCTCTATGATCGGAGAATCATGGCGTTCGGGAAGAGACAGCCAAATGTGAGTGGGGGAATCCTTAGAGAGGAAGGGTTCTGGTTAAGGCAGGGAGTATGCCTTATGACCTATGAGGATTAATAGGATCAGAAACGAAATCGGGGCCCTTTGAACTTGACTCCAGCGCTGGTTCTTTAACAGCACGGCCTCATAGGGTTGAGGGTTCAGGCCACTGGGGCAGTGAAGATCTAAGCATGGAGGTCGACTGAGCCATGGCAATTTAGGAATCTAGAAAGTACCATAGGACCGGGAACTGAGGTGACCAAGCGTAGGAATCAACACACATTCAAAAAAAAAAGAATCTTCATTGGTAGACCCATCAATCACGTGACTCCTCGATATGCTCTTGAGAACGTCTAGGAGCCTACCAAAAAAGTCAAGGGGGGGGGGTGTCTCAAGTTTCTTTCTTTTTGGTAGTGGACCACTTATGTACACTTCCTTGACGATGATACACTTTTAAGAAGCTTAGGGAGATGTATAGTACGGTAGCTCGTGTTCAGAGATCTGTGGCAAACAGTTGGGAAGGACCCATGAATCTGAGCGTAGAGTAATATGACCGGCACAGTATTGTACAAGCTAATGAGCAGATTCCATAAAAAGTGACCACTAGAATTCAATTAGCACAAGCTAGGGACAGTGATGACAATGGGTAGTGCAATTTTCCTGCCGCCCTACGTATGCCCTTGGTGGGCGCGCCAGTTCATGACCGCGTAGTTCAGCCGGTAGTGGCGCGGTACCCATAAGAACTCGCCCACGGGTTCAAACCCAAATGATGTTTTTTTGGTTATATTGAAAAAATATGAGCCAAACTTTTTTTAGGTGTCCTAACACCTTCAAAACTAGCTTTCTGAGCACCAGTGGCTTACTAGCTTAACTGAACCATATGGCGTTACAGCTGTTGACACGACTAGTACTACTATCAAGGCAAGCCATGGTAAAATAGCAACCCCTGCAACACCACTACCACATCATGACCTCCCCCTACCTCTCAAGACACTTCAAATTTAATGTTATAATTTAAACCAATGCCCCTATTTCAGTTCGACCGCGACATCATGTCCTTCGGCAAGCGCTCTGCCCCAGCCGACTTCTCCCGTGACATCATGAGCTTCGGAAAACGATCGGCCTCCATGTACGACCGCGACATCATGTCGTTCGGCAAACGCTCGGCACCCATGGACTACGACCGCCCAATCATGGCCTTCGGAAAGCGCGCCGAGGACTACGAACGGCAAATCATGTCTTTCGGACGGCGCAAGTAAATCACGATCGGTGGTGGATGATTTCTACATCATTTTCTTATTCAAATGGGCACACTTCTTCGAATTTATACATAACCCCTTCCTCTCCTTCTGTCTCTGTTCTCTATAATCCAAAGTTTCGACGATCTACAAGAAAAAAATAACTTCAATACCCTTGTGTTACACACAGGACGGCTCTGATCTCTGATTCCCCCCAGCGATAAAATCATCAAATCATTTGTTCTTCGGATTCATCTTTCCTAGTTATCCCTCCTTTTCTCTGATCCAATCAAAATTCACACTCTCCTCCCCTCTAAACCATTTTTTTTCACAACAGACTGTATCTTTCACCCCCTCCAGCGCTCCATATACCCTATCTCTATGTTCTTTTTCTGACGGACGAAAAGTTAATGAAGTTGGATGTTAGACCATGTTATCTGGTTTTGAAGAGTATCGAAATTGGGGATACTGTATGAGCCAGGGAGCGGAACGCGGGCGGGCGGTTTGAATCGGCTGCGAGACATTTTGAAACGAGTCGTTTCGCAACTACATCATTTCGCAACTCACGTCAATTTCGCAACTACGACTACCGTTCGCCTCCGCGACAATCCGCAACCACGTCATTTCAAAACCACGAAATCCAGGGTTTTTGTAGAAAGTTTACACAGCTTTTCAAATGTAGACAATTACCTGGAATAGTTAACAAAAGCCTCAATCCCATACATCCTGAATGAACGGAAAGTGGACTAGTTTAAAGAGTTGCGAAACGATTGGTTGCGAAACGTCCAGTTTCGAAATGTCTCTGTTGCGTATTGTCGCGGTTGCAAAATCGCAGGCGAAGGGGGGTTTGTTTGACTGCCACTTAGGGAAATTTAGAAAAATTATAAGCCTACAGAGGGTTTTTAAGTCAGAATACAAATTTGTGATTCAAACCGGTGCCTGTCTCAATTGCAAACTTGTAGATCAAAAAATCCTTATGGTGAAAATCCTTAAATAAACACGGAAACACATGCAAGACTTCCAGGAATAGCCCTACACCGGAAG
The DNA here is from genome assembly GCA_963932045.1 of Caenorhabditis sinica. NCBI lineage: Eukaryota > Metazoa > Nematoda > Chromadorea > Rhabditida > Rhabditidae > Caenorhabditis > Caenorhabditis sinica. The sequence goes on along the minus strand of OZ009939.1, from coordinate 4,618,038 downwards.
GCCGATTAGGAAACATTATGATGATGATAGTGGCGGGAAATTATGAGCCGATGACTTTTCAGAAAAATGACAAATTTGTCATTTTTAAGTGAGGGAGGGCACATAGAACGTTTCTTAATCATGAAATCATAATTTCCAAAAGGAAATTTGAGATTTGTTTTGTCTGGAAAGATGTCACACGTTGATATCATGTAATGATGGGTGGTCATGGTACTTTGTAGGCTTTTGGTTTTAAGCGGGTTTATGAAGAAAGATCGGAATGTTTTGGAAGATTGAATACAACGTGTTTAGATAAATCAGCTAAACATGCTGGTTAGTCACCTATGACAAATCGAAATGTCAGAATCGGAGCATTATAAATCAGATTTGAATCAAAGCAAGTATACATAGAATTATCAGTGTAAAGCATATTTACGAGAAGGAAATTCATGAAAAATTACGATAATTTAATTAGAAAAAAGAGGAAAGCTTAATGAAAATCATACATATTTGGCTCTTAGCAGGTTTACATGGTGACATGAGGAATCTGTGAAGTTTTTGAGCTGACGGGAGCAACGCGGCATTTTGTCATGCAGCCTGAAAAAAATTATGTGTACGGTTTTTTTAAATTTCGCAGTTTGATATTAAAAAAATTTACAAGAAATTTCAATTATGTCAGTGCACAAAACGAGCGTATAGGAAACAGTGTGTGTATCTTTGCGTCAGCTTGGCTTACGGACCAGGCATAAGATTTGACACCAAGTGACCAGTAAGCTGATTACTAAACTGCAAAACATTATGCAACTACTCAGTTCTAAAGATTCCAATTTTCAAAAAAAAGTGCAAAACCCAAATTTCTGATATATTCTCTTGTCTTATTTCCACTTACCTAAAACAGCTGCTCGATAAGTTTTCACCACGAAAATCGTCGGCAATGGGTCGAATACCGGGAACAACGAAATAGTGAAAGTATCGATCCCTGCCCATTGTCCCAGATGAAAATTCAACGCAGCACAGACGAACAAAATAGTCAAGGGTAACTGAAGAAGTACAAATGGTATAGATGTCTGTATAACCAAAGCGTAGAACAACTGCCGTTGCATTGATTTTGCCTTCTCTGACAAGTTATTCTTCTTGGACAGACTCTTAATGAATTGATAATTCTTTTTGCCATAGTACATGATGAAGAACACTGTTGTGCTCTGAAAATTTGAAAATATGAAAAATGAAAAAGACAACTGGAAACTTACAGTAATGAGGGTGACTCCGTTCATGCCATTGATAGAACTCCAGTTCCAGATTTTTTCACCATTTTCGCCATACAAGTAGAAGTGCGGAGCGACATATGTGATATTTTCGGGGTATAAGGCAAGCTCATTGAATAGAAAAGACCTGAAAATCATCAAAATTTCGAGTTTCAGAACTGTTCAATTACCTGATAAACTCATCGACTTCCTTACTTGGGCCATACATAAAATACCCAATGGCGCCCCAAGTACCACCACATAACAGTACGATAACAACCCAAATAATAACATACCAGGACTCAAAATACTTTAACCTCAAACTGCTGAAAGTGTGAATTTTGAAAAATTCTGATAAAATACCTAAAATCTTACCCAGTAGCCACATAGTACCGATAAGCGAACAAAATAGCAAACATGACCAGAAAGCACCCAAAACTTCCACAGTAGGTAGCTGAAAATTTATATTTTTTTCGAAAGTTTTGGCGCCAAATTTTGCATAAAAATTATCTACCAACCTGTGAGAAGTAGCATTAGTTCCTTCGGCCAATCTTCAACTACTATCATGACCAAGACCACAGTATGCACAGAGTGAACAATAGGAGAAACAAATATTTCAATAGATGAATAGAAGATTTCAAAAACTGAAACCCCCATCAGCATGTACTTGTAAGAACGCATAACTTTCGGCGACCGTTTTGCGATCAGAAGGATAAGAAGCAGATTTAAAATAATGGATATCAAAGTGGAAACCTGGTGGAAAAGGTGTTGAATCAATTGCCATTTTAGGCCATTCATTTTTCTCTCAATGACGACTTAAAAGCAAAAATGAGAAGAATGAAAGTAAAAATGTGAGCTAGACAGGTGATACTGCTTACAGAAACTAAACTAGCAATTAGTGGAAAACGGAAGTCTAGAAAGTCTCTCGAGGATTTTTGTTATGCACGTATTATCGTGGACTAGACTGTTATTAGATGAAGCATTGAAGTCAGAACAAGATTTTAGTGGTATTTAATTAAACACAAGGGAGTTATTTTTTTTTTTGATGTGACGCTGATGTTTCGTAAAGTACATAATATGAATCGACCAATGACCAACCGCCCGACCGCCCGACCGCCCGACCGCCGTCCGTTCACCGACCGTCGGCCACAGCCCAAGCGATCTGACGGATTTTGCGCGCTCCGTCGGAATCCCTGCAGTTTTGCGTGAAATAGGATTGAAGTGGGTAAATGCAAAATTGCTAAAAACCTTGTTCATCAACCAACCTAAACAGTATGATATTGAAAAAAAATTAGTCTTGAATTTATTCATTGAACCACATATGCAACACTCATTGAATCAACAATTCCCTCAAACAAGACTATCCATCTTTACACAAATCGACACCGTATTTATCTGTGTAATCTGTCGCTCCTCTGGATTCCCACTCTTCAAGTGCTCATCAATCCCAATATGCAAATCGAATCTCTCTCGAAGCTTCTTCGGGACTAACATCCTCACAACTGCATTTCGAATTGCCTGATTTAGAGTCAAGTATGCCACGCAGAAGCATCCATTACTCCATTGCCACGCTAGTTGACCAATTATGATAAGCAATGGCGGGGAGTGGAAGAATTGCATGTAGACGTAGATATAGGCAGCGATGGCGTGAAAGGAGCAAAGGATCACGGCTTGGATAATGATCTAAAACTTGGTAAATTAGGTTGAATTGGCTTAGACTGTGGCAATGAATCTTAGCTTTTGCAATCCAAGAATATACGATGTTGATTGGATCCGGAACTAGACAAACACAACATAGTCAGAACCATAAAAGATGGAACGAATTTGACCTGATTTGTATTCTAACCAGTTTCTGACTTTGTCCACATCTAATCCGTAAGATTACTGTAGTCTATGACATCATCCTATTTTAATCTTTTCTGTGCGAATTTCTTGTTAACCAAGGTTTACAAATCACAGTCGTTTGGTACCCTAGCCACAAGACAGTCGGATGAATGCCGGGCGGACGACGGACGGACAAATTCTGATCCAACGCAATCTTACCTGTTGCTTCGAGCGGTATAACCACATCGAAGTATTGTATCCAATTTTGTAGATCAAATGGTAGCACAGGTAGACGTACAGAGATGTGGTCACCACAGACACTACCAAGTTGTTGATGGTGTGGTCGATGCTGTGGTAGAGGTGCGGCTGAAAGAAAAAGATGTTGCCTAAATGACTGGCATTCTAGTTTTTGGAAAGGGCCGAGCATTCCAAAGAGTCTTATGGGGTTCAATCTGGGCCGGGCTCCGTGAGCTCACGCGTAGTCAGTGTTCATCCGTATCCAATTTCTCACCTCCTTCCCAATCCTCGGATCAAAAAACCACGAGCTATACTCCGCGGTGAACAGCAACGGCTTCGTGAACCAACACGAGTAGACCCAGTACACCACCATCGATATCATAACCCATCGAAACACCTTTTTCTTGAACAAGAACCCCAAGCGAAACTTCGCGTTAACCTCCACACATCGATCCACTGCCAATAGAATGCACGCCACACAACCACCCATCCATGATCCTTTTCCAATAGCACCGGCGCAGAATATGAATGTGGGGAAATGGCAAAAACTAGTGCCCATGAGGTCCAAGACTCCTGTGGTCACAGAGTTAACGGATAGGGAGAGTAGATCAAAGATGGCCAAAATTAGCATTACTTGGAACGCAGGGACACGGCATTTCGAACGGACCATGACAATGAAACATGGGGTGTAGAGAAGCTGAAAAAAAGGGAGATACGTGAGGTTTAGGTGCGGATTAGTGCCTTTAGAATTATGTCTATATTGGGATGAAAAATAGACACGTCGCTCTATAAATAGATCAAAATTAGGTGACCATACTAAAGTCTAGGTAACCGAAAATTCAATCTCCAATCAGTGGTGTCAGGGAAGTCAAGATTCTAGGGATTACAAAACTCTAGAAATCAGAAAAGTGCTATTTTCTGAAGATAATGAAGAATAAGATGATGGGTTTCAATAATTAAATTTTCAAGTGTTATAGCCTTCAATCGACTTCCCCCTCCCCCCTTCAAACTCACAATCAAAACCAATCCGGACACCAAAAAGTAGGTCCCCAAAATCGGTCGTTCCATTCTCACATTGCTCATGTTTGCCGGGCAAGCATACATTTCCGGGTAAGGGGTAAACGAGTGAGTAACCAGATAAGCCATGGACATTTGTAAGTCCGACATGTTGCCCTGAAGTATACTAATAAAGTATATGATGAATAGATGTGTGATTACTTTTTGAAACTCTTGAAGTTGATTTTCTGAACTGAAATGATTGAGGAGTACGTGAGTAAGGCGGAAAAATGATGATGATAGGCGGAGATTGTTTGTGGAAAATGAGAAGAAGATGAAAGACAAAAGACAATCAGAATCCTACAATATCAAATGTCATGTTCACTACTAAAAATGGTTCGACAAGGAGTGTTTTCCAGACTCGAATTGAAGTTTTTATCCGCTTCTGATTGTTCGCGCTACACTCCCAAAGTGCGTAAATCTAAAAGGGTAACGTCAATGGGACTAAGTTCAATGGGATCAACATTTATTAAAAGTTTTGGGTCTTGAATGGAAAATTTTCAGATGATTGCATGGATTGCTCATCCTAATCCGCTTAGCAAATGAAATAGAAAAAATGTTTGTCCTGAAAATCGACCTAAAATGACGAAGATTGGTCTGAAACTCTTGAAGAGATTTCCTGACTAAACGGATGAGTAGTACATAACTACTTAGGGGTTTATGCGTCCTTTTGCAAATCCCATCAGCTGATTTTTCAGAGAAAAAAAATGTTTATAATGATTTGTTTTTTCTGGGTCAGAAGTGTTCAAAGTCAAGCATAATCAAGCACATAAGATTTATGATTATTTATGAATAACATAATTTAGAATGGCTCCGAGACATTTTGCAACAAGTCTTTTTGCAACTACGACATTTTGCAACTACGTCATATCGCTACCATTCATTTCAAAACCACAAAATCCAGGATTTTTATAGAAAGTTCACGTTAAAGTCACAACTTTTCAAATTTAGACTGCGACCTGGAATAGCTCACAAAACCCTCAACCCCATAGAGTTTTAAGGAACGTAAGGTTGACTAGTTTATAGAGTTGCAAAACGACTAGTTGCGAAACGTTCAGTTTCGAAATGTCTTGTTTGCGAATTGTCGCGTTTGCGAAATCGACGTGAGTTGCGAAATGTCGTTGTTGCGAAATGACTAGTGGCAAAAATGTCTCGGACTTTTACACAGACCACCATAAAAATCAAAGAGTAGATTCTCCCAAAAACGGAGCAACCTTGTTCTTATCAAACATTGTAGTAGCATCTTGAGTAACAGTTTGCACTTCTCCATTCTTCTCCGCTTCGATTTGCTCATCAATTCCCATATGAAGCCCGAACCGTTTTCGTATCTTCTTCGACAGCATCATCCGGATAGCAGAGTTTCGAATTGTACGGTTTACGGTCCAATATGCAAGACAGACACATCCATTACTGCATTGCCACGCGAGTTGGCCAGTGATAATAAGCCATTCTGGGACTGGGAAGAATTGCATGTAAGTGTAGATGTAGGCGGCGGTGGCGTGGAAGAAGCAGAGGATGACTGCTTGGATAATTATCTGTAATCTTGGATTTAGTCCAAATTTTTTTTGTGGAACAGGGTACCCTAAACAAGTTGTTAATAATTTTTTTTGACTTCTTAGTCACAGATGAACAAAACCTTGGATCAATGAGTTCATGAACCCTTAATCCATACATTCCTAGGTACGCTTGCAGTAGTACTACAATATGATGCTCACAACCTTTGACTCTCATAACGTTTGACCGTAGTGACATCACCCCACGCCTCCCTCTTCATACCTGCTGTTTTGATTTGTACATCCACATCGAAGTTGAATATCCGAAAACGCAAATCAAGTGATACGAGAGGTAAACATAGAGAGGAGTAGATCCGATAGCAACCACCATATTGTTGACGGTGTGTGGCATGTTGTGGTATAGGGTTGGCTGGAAAAGTGGACAAGTTTTTGTGTTCTTTTCAAACGTTAGTGGCACGATTTGGGCAAAAAAGAAAGCTCTCATTAGGTAATTCTTGATGCTATACAGTATTCAAGTCGCGGTAAGCTCATTAACTCAAGACATTTCAAAACTACGCCGTTGTGCAACTTATATGGAAAATTGTGAAAGCGTTCTGTCGATGATTAACAACACGACGCTTTCACAAGCAAAGGTGTCAGCGGGAGTAGTTACTCATATTTGCAAAAATATCCCAAACTCTCACCTCCTTCCCAATATTTGGATCGAAAAACCACGACATGTGTTGAGCGGTGAAAAGCACCGGATTCGTGAAGAAGCTTCCAAACACCCAATATCCAACAATACCCAGCATCACCAATCGAAACAAGTGTTTGTTGAAAATGATAAATAACGGAAAGTTTGGATTAATCTCCACGCATCTGTCCACAGCCATCAGGATACAAACTACGCATGCACCCATCCACGATGCTTGGCCGAAGCCTCCGGAAATGAAGATAAGTAGAGGGTAGTGGCAAAATGAGGCGCCCATGATTCCCAAGGCTCCGGTGATGATAGAGTTGACCATGATAGAAGTGAGGTCGAAGATAGCCAGGATCATCATAAGTTGGTATGATGGAGCACGGCATTTGGATTTGATCATTACGATGAAGCAGGGGAGATAGATTAGCTGAAAATAAAGAAAGTTCGAATAAAATTCGAGTTTCTTTTGCTATTTTGCATTGCCTCTGGGATGGCAGGGTTTCAATTTTTTAGAGATTTGGCCGACCAACCGCGCTCTGATCCCTTGATCGCACACGCACATCACAATCTAGTGAAACTGATTTAAGGGCCGGGCAGACAAATTTTTTGCCTGGGCTGACCCGGGCCGGGTCGGGAAATCACAAGTATGTCGAAATTAAATTAAGTAATCGACTTCGGCTGGTCGAACATCGGCGACCGTTCACCAACTGCCCACGTTAATTTTGACGATTGACCACGCCGGCCGTCCCGCGACCGCTCCGCAACCGCCCACCGACCTTCCCGAGCGTAAACGTGTTTGAAAATGTATGCATTTTTTTCGCCAGATTCCTCTTTATTGCCGGAATAAGCAAAGTGACTCGGTGATTGCGGACTTTTCAAATTTTCAAGCTAAACTTGGCTTGGTGAGCTCAAAAGTCCGCAAACACCGAGTCTCTTTTTTTTACTTCGACAATACTTCACGCAAAAGTGCACAGACCGATTGATTGGGCCGCGGTCAGACAACTGTCGGCGCGGTCGGTGAAAACTAATTTTTGACCGACCTTAACGGAAACCTTATTCTTAATCAAACCAGAAGCTGTGCTTTTTGTGCCATCTATTTCTCTCTGCACTTATTCCAATATGATTGTCCCTAGACACAGTCTGGGCGCATGAGTCATGATGCCCTCTAACCCCCAGGAAGCATCAACGAGAGGACAAAAACTTTTCCCTGGTAAAATTATAACCAATGATCATCCTAATGACCAACTTACTATCAATGCGATTCCGGATATTAAAAAATATGAACCGATTATTGGTCTTGGCGTGTACTCCATGGACATGTTTTGAGGGCACTGATAAAATTCGCTCATTTCGAAATCGTGGGTCACCACATGAAACAGAGTCAATCGAGAGTCCACCATGGTCTGAAAAATCAACATTTTTTCTAAGGAGATCGGTGAAAGTAAAAATCAAGCGAACTCTTTAGATGAGCACGTTTAAAGACGCACAGCTTGAAAAGTTGACAAAACTACTGTACCTTGAAATTGGAATCTTAGAAGTGTTATGTGCCTTTAAACGAATCTAACTGCAATGAGCTAGTTGAGAAAATATGAGAACTGGAAAACACAAAAAGAAATGAGATTAAGTCCACGAGGAAACGGTCTAGATTAAAAACAGAGAACACAAGTTCCGATTGTATTGAATGATGTATGTACATAGATATATTCACAAGTATGTAAGACAGAAAGTTTTGTGTAAGATGTTTACCCAAAAACAGAAAACCGGAAATTTAGAATGACAGATTCAAATGTATGTCCAGATTCTGGAAATTGAAGCCAGAAGTCAAACTGGTCTTTTTTTTTGTTTTTTTCGCAACACGAGATTTTCTGGGAATCCCGAGTAACGTGTCACTGGAGTCTTAACTCAACTACTACAAATTTTCTGAAAAAGTATTGCGTCAAACCAGATAATTTGAATATTTTTGTAGTACCAAGTCTTTCCAATCTCGAGGTGTTTTTCTCAAGTTGATAATGACTTTCAAAGATTCCTGATGGAATGAAATCAAAAACTGAAAGCTGCATCACTTTCAAATAGTGATGAGCGAAGGTTTTTACCCGGATTATGGAAAAGTTGAAATAAGGATTAGGCATTAATCCAGGAACACCAATGAGGGTGTCTGGAGGAAAGGGGGAGGTGATGAGTAATTTGTTCTTTTGTATTATTATACTTAAGAGAAGTCAGAGGCGTGTCACAAAACTGTCACAAGACTTGCCTAACTACTAGTCGGAGGTGATTTTTTAAATGAATGTGTTTGCCGTCCGACGATCACCGGCTCCTGATCGTTTTTGAATTTTAACCTTTCCCGCCGTTTTGAAAACAGCGAAATATGTTTTGTCGGGTGCGTGGACTCCTCGTGGACATCTCGGGCAGCAATCTAATTGTCCACGAGGAGTCCACGCACTGAAACATGTTTCACTGTTTTCAAAACGGCGGGAAAGCTGAAAATTCGTACTTCAGCAAGTTGGAGATGGAGCGCGTTTCACCTTGGGGAATATGGCTAATAAAATTCTCAAAAAAAAAACCCGAAAAACGTGATTTTCTAATTGATTGTGATGGACGAAAATTTTATTCGAATGTCTCGGAAGTCATTTCTTGAACTTAAAAAAAATGTACCAATTCCTGGTACGAATACGGTGCTCAAAACTATATCTGAAAAACACTTCAGACGGAAACCGTTTTACATTTATCTTATTATCAAAAACAAGAGTGATACCGGGAAATGCCGATGTTATCATAAAGATAATAACAATTAATTCTGTCTAGCTCTGCATTTGGGAATACTGAAACCACGCAATGCTTCCTGTGAGGGTTCGATGTGTTTTGTGTTGGAAGTGATGGTAATCAAAGATTACTGTATAGTAATCATTGCTGGCCTAAGATCCAACAACTCGACCATCAAATGTTATTGTACATAATTAATACAAAATTTACCAAAAAGAAAAACTTTATTCTACTACTTCAAAATCACAAATTAACTAAATAGTTGATTCTCCCAGAAACGGAGCCACTTTCGCGGTGCTCCCCATCAAATTGATAACATTTGTCACACTATGAATCTCCTCGTTTCCTCGTTCCGCAGCAATCGCTTCGTCAATCCCTATATGAAGTTTGAATTTTCTTCGAATCTTTAATGATAGCATCATTCGGACTGCAGAGTTTCTGATAGTCCGGTTTAGGGTCCAGTAGGCCAGACAGACACAACCATTACTCCATTGCCACGCAAGTTGGCCAATGATAATTAGCCATTCTGGTGTTGGGAAGAATTGCATGTACACGTAAATGTAGGCCGCGGTGGCGTGGAAAAAGCAAAGGATAACGGCTTGGATGATGATCTGGAAAGTTGAAATGAGCTATCAAAAAATTCAGGGCTGTATCTTACCTGCTGTTTACTTCTGTACAACCACATGGAGGTAGAGTAACCGAATTTGAAAATGAGATGATAACAGAGGTAGATGTAGAGCGGAGTTGAGCTTGCAGACACCAGCAGGTTGTTGATGGTATGTGGGATGTTGTGGTAGAGGTCACCCTGAAAACACATTGTAAAGTATGACCGAGATAGGTCCTGCAATGATTTTCAAAATAGCGAAACATGTTTCAGTTGATGCGTGGACTGCTCGTGAACAATTCGACACCTGCCCGAGTTGTTCACAAAGAGTCTACGCACCCGCCAAAACATACTTCGCTGTTTTTAAAGCAGAAAAATACTGCGAATAGGTGCAAATTCAAATTTCAGCCAAGTTGGCGATGGAGCGCGTTTCTCCTTGGGAAATATCGCTAATACTTTTTCGCCGATTTCTAGGTTTCGGAAAAATTTTTCCGAAAGTTTCCGACTTTTTTTCGTAAATTTTACCGACGGAAAAATTTTCTGAAAGAGCGAGAACTTGATTTTCCGACACCGACCAAACCTGGTGTTCATTTAATGGAGCAAAAATGACTATCCTCCATCTCCCAGTAACTCACCTCCTTCCCAATGAACGGATCAAAAAACCACGAGCTGTATTTTGCGGTGAACAATAGTGGATTAGTGAAGAAGCTTGCATACACCCAATAGGCAATAATCACCAACATAACCAGCCGGAACACTTGTTTGTGGAAGATGATAAACAGCGGAAAATGGGGATTAATCTCCACACATCTGTCAACAGCCATCAGGATACAAATTACACATGCACCCATCCATGAACCCAAGCCGATTGCGCCGGCGCAGAACACGAAGAGGGGGTAGTGACAGTAGGAGGCGCCCATGATACCCAGTGCTCCGGTGATGACGGAGTTGACCATAAGGGATGCCAGGTCGAATAGAGCGAGGAGCATCATGAGTTGGTAGGATGGAGCGCGACATCTTGATTTTATCATAACGATGAAGCAGGGGAGATAGATTATCTGGAAATAAAAAAGAGTGCTTGTGGACACTGGCGTAGAATTTTTTTAGATTAAAATTAGACTAGAGGACCGAACTACTGTCCTGAAGGAGGAATTCGACCAAAAATGCTTATTGTTTCAAAGTGCGTAGATTTCAAAAATCATAATGAAAATGCTCGAAAATCGCTCTAAATTTCCGAAAATGGCTCCGAAATAAGCAAAATCCCCCTTTTTTAGGAAACTTGGCCACGGCCATCGGATACAACTTCTGCAACATTTGCTCATTTCCTAGCCATTTTTGAGCATTTTCATTATGATTTTTGTAATTTAAAGTACCGGACAAAAAGCTATGAACTTTTGGTGTTTTCAGTTGAAAAACGTCAACTATAGGGGTCTGGGAAAGGATGTTAAACTTGACCGTTTGTTTTGAAATTTTTTGGGTGTATACATCAACTCTAGAACTGTATTTTTATAGTTGGCAACTTTTTTGTACAAACTCTTCTAGAAATGATATGGCTCGTGAAATGCAGAAGACCCTAAAATCGGTGAAAATTGCACTGAAAATGCGGAAATTTAGCATCACTCCACTTTAAAGGGACACACCATTTTTAGAAGAGATCGTACAAAAAAGTTGTCAACTACAAATATAGAGTTCTAGAGTTGATGTATACACCCAAAAAGTTTCAGATCAAACGGTGAAGTTTAACATAATTTCCCAGACTACCAAAGTTGACGTTTTTCAACTGAAAACACCAAAAGTTCATAGCATTTTGTCCGGTACTGTATGTACATTTTTACGTGTTTTAATGCAATAAAAAGTCTCAGTTTGCCGTTAGTAAAAACTTCTTGATTTTTAACTCACTATCAATGCGATCCCAGATATCAAAAAATACGACCCAATTATTGGTCTTGGGATCAACGTCAAGGTCATATTGGAGGGGCATTTGTATATCTCGCTCAACTCGAGATTGTTGGTTAGCACATGATACAGGGTCATTTCAACATCCACCATTGTCTGAAAATTATTTACTTTGTGTAACAGTCTAGGGCGTAAAAAATCGAGTCTAGTACGTAAAAAATCTTGAAGTCTGAAACAGAAAAATGAAAAAGTTGACCTCCAAAACCATTCAGTTATGTGAGATCTTACAAACAAGTAATGGTTCCACCTGTTTCACACATTCTATACAAACTCAGACATAGGGACAGCTGAATAAGGACTAAAAATGGTCAGAGATTGAGAATAAAGGGTCAGGAGAATATGTTTGCAGGTAATCAGAAAGTGAACAATGAAAAATGTCAGAAAAATTGTGACCAATGAGTATTATTTGCTAGAGATAACTAGGACCAGTTAAGTGAAAAAAAAAATTTTTTTCAGAATTTGGCTCTCAGAAATCAGGCCGATCAAAATGACTAGGCCAAGCCGGGCCGCGGTTAACATCAGCTTTTCAGAACATAAAATGATAAATTAAAGGGCCCTAATCTGACCTAATTCTCTTAAGAGCATATTAAGCTCAACAATAAAAATAATATTTTTTTCGTTTTGATGGGATAAAGCTAAAGATTACCACCAGGATTAGTCTTAAGAATAATGCCAACTCATACTTAGCAATCAGAAAAACCACCCTAAAATCTGGCCTATTCAACGAATTTGAATAGCTTATCATGAGTGAGGGTGGGAGGGACTACTGAAAAAAACTGCTAGTTTGAAAAAAATTCATCTCTGAAATATCAATTAAACGACTACCGGGTAACGAGGAAGACTTGTGTGTTCTACTCTCAATAACAAAATCCATGCCAACAGGGAAATCAAGTTAAGTACATGTTCCCCATTCTTAATAGTAGAGTGTTCCTAGTTCCCTGTGGAACTAGGCATCAGAGTTTGTATTCTGTCAGACAAGGAAATTGGGTAAGGAGGTGTTAGGGATGTTTGTAATATTGAGAAGAACAGTAGACGTCATTTTGGAACCTACTGAGAATGGGGACACTTAGTAAGCATGCTATGACGGAGGGATGATGAGATTGAAGTTTGGTGGATAATTGAGGAGGTTGGAGTCAGAATTGAGCTTACTAAAAAACGGGTTTATGTAAAATTACGGGTAAGGGTAAAACAACACAAAGATCGGGATCATAATAACACATAAATCGGGATCTCTAGACGAAAAAATGTTGAAAAAGGTGTATATCAGGAACTGAATCTTGAAAAAAGGCCGCTTTGAGAGAATTGTTCTTTTTTACCGCGGGTGACAAGGTCGATCCCGAGTAATTTTCAAGGTAATCAGGATCCAAGAACAATTCAGATTGAGGAACTCAATGAATCTCGAATTCAGGTTTCTGGAAGAAAATATGGCTTGGAGACATATGGCAACCAGCCGTTTTGCAACTTGCGTTAATTTCGCAACTACGACAATTCGCAACTGGTCGTTTCGCCACCGCGACGATCCACAACCACGTCATTTCAAAACCTCTGAATCTAGGCTTTTTTGGAAGGTTCTTGTTAAGATCACAACTTTTCAAATGTAGACTATGACCTAGAATAGTTCACAATGCCCTCAATCTCATATAACCTCAATAAACGTAAAGTGGACTAGTTCATAAAGTTGCAAAACGACTGGTTGCGAAATGTTCAGTTTCGAAAGGTCACGGTGACGAATTGTCGTGGTTGCGAAATTGACGGAAGTGGCAAAACATCGTAGTTGTTAAACGACTGGTTGCGAAATGCCTCGGTCTGTGCCGCAGTCTGTCCAGTCTGTCCAACGACCGTTTTGATTTAAAGGCACACACCTCAACATTTATCTAAATTAGCGCACAAACCAGAATTCACAAACTTGATATATTAGTCTGGGACTTCCCGACAATCCCAAATGTTCACAGTATATTCAATAAGTTTAGCATTTAGGTCATCTTATCGCATGCAAACTATAACAAATTTCAATTCTGTTAAGTTTTTATTTTGTCTCATATTTTCTATAAGCCAGTATTCCACTATTTTTTCTGAATTATGCCCTAGCTACCACAATTCAGAAAAACTTTACGACTTTCAAAACCTAAACACAAACTCCAACTAGATCGAACGCCTATGGGATTATACTATACGAAAAATGGCTGAACCTAATTAATTAATTCTCAGAAAAAACGTTCACGGTAGCGAAACGAAACAAAAAGTGCTCCATAGGGCCTCTCGAGGATTTTTTACCTCATTTTTTTGTGGACCTGATGTTTGGGAAAAATATTCAAAAGATTTTGAAAATTCAAAAAGTTATTGTATGATTCACAATGAATATAATCAGGCTGGCAGCAGAGGAATCAAGAAATCAAGTTTGGAAAAGAAGGAAGCAAATTTTTTATTCACTTTGATAATTTCCTAGAATACGGTGTAAAAGCGGTTTCAGACTACTTTTAGTAACCAAATTCCGGCTCTCCTCAAAAAAAAGTGGGAGTGTTAATGACGGTTGTTATGTCACAGTAATATTGTTGGGTTCTGGTATTATGGACTGAGAAATCAGGATACAAAAGTGATCCATAACACAGACACCATACTCACAAAACACCCACCACTACATGTTCCAATGGAAACACTGATAAATTTAGGTATTATGATCATGAAAAATGAATCATGAGAACTTGAAATGTGCTTAGACTATGAAATAATACGAAAGAATTCATGAAAAATAATAAATTTTTCTTTAAATATCTTAATAAAATTCTAAATATCCCCGGACTTTCAAATCTACGTCAAAACCTGACCTAACAAAAAACCAGAGACTGAGTTATTGTGAAAATGGCAGACAGGTGGTAATGAATAAATAATACCAAAAACTATTCCTTAATATTTATAATATTCTTAGGTCTGGATAGCTGAAAATAGACACGATTTTGACTGGTTTAGAATAGACAGATAATAAGGAAGTATTGTAGTTTTATATAGAAATTGTTGGGTTCTTTTTTCAGGAAAATGAGGAAAAGATCAACAATAATTGAGACTGCCCAGTCCACAAATTTTGATCGACCAAAAGCCACAGTAGTCTAAAACCTAGTCTCTGATAATCAGTTTCTATTAGGTTGCCTTGGAAGGGCTCCGGGACATTTCGCCAATAGTCATTTCGCAACTACGCCATTTCGCAACTCACGTCAAAATCGCAACCGCGACAATTCGCCACCAAGACATTTCGAAACTGGACACTTCGCAACCAATCGTTTTGCTACTCTATAAACTAGTCCACTGTACGTTCATTGAGGTTGTATGGGATTGAGGACTATTCCAAGTTATAGTCAAACATTTGACATGTTACGATTTTAACGTGAACTTTCTATAAAGCTCCTGAATTTGGTGGTTTCGAAATGACGCGGTTGCGGATTTTCGCGGTGGCGAAATAACCGGTAGCAAAATGTCGTAGTTGCGAAATTGACGTGAGTTGCGAGATGTCGTAGTTGCGAAAAGACTGGTTGCGAAATGTCTCGGAAGCCCCCAAAAGTTTTACGCAACACAGTTCGTCCTGAAAATTTCTTTGAACAGCAAAAAATATATTGAAAAGTTTTGAAAAAAGGTGGATTACTTCTGAGAAAACCTGATATAATGCGTGGAGTACTGATGGCGTACTTCGCCGTAAGAGTGATATATACCACAATTTTGTAGCTGTGACACAAAACAACATAGAATCAAGATATCAGGGCCAGGATCAATCATCATTGCTCATGTTGGCAAAATCACAAGGAGCAAATTGTATTCTGGAACTTCAAAGGTTTATGATGTCAAACACTAGCACTTTTTGAGCTTTGACGGCGAATCTGTGTTGCAAATTTTTGTGTCTTATTTCATGGTTATTGGTCTGTTTGACGTACATGGAATCCATCTTTCTTTGAAGAGCAAAGAGCATCGGAGACAAAGAAGGATGGTATTGCAAAATGTCGTCTCGGACATCTGGACACACCGACATTCAAACAAATTGACTTTTGACTACAACATTCAGGCATGACTACAAAACCTTATCATTATTTTGATGACACCTCGTACAGTGCAAAAATCAAAAAGACATCACTTTGTGGAAAATTTGCAGTGATAACAGAAAAAATCACTCACAAAATTTTGAACCTGAACTGCCCATACAGTAGGCAAGAGTTGGTTAATTTGGCATTTATCTAATTTGTGATCTTGACATAGGGTGATCTTGAATATATAAGCACATTTTCACGAATTGATTTGTCTAGAAATAATGGGACACTTTTCAGTTGTCATTGTTTTTCTTCTCTATTCCTTGCTCCTTGGAGTACTTTCACAAACAATATGTCCCAATGGATTCAAGATGGTCAATCAGAACAAATGTCTGAAACTTTTCACGAATAAGTTGTAGCATTTGGAAGCGGAAAATGAGTGCTCACGCTATGGAGGAACACTGGCTACTATTAAGAATGCGGTGGTGAGTTACTGTATTACTTATTGTTGAGGGACTGAGAGAGACATCCAACAATTTGACCTCCAAAAGTTGAATTTAAAAGTGTCATCGTGCCCAACGGTTTTATGGAATTTGGAGTTCCGAGGGCCACTCTTTAGAGTATGAGCTATCACAAAAATGTCATTTTTTTCCAACTAATGTTGATGTTCCCTACCAATGTACCTCATCAAGAATAAAACATTCAGGACAACCGTGCCGTTTCCAATTTCGCCGCTAGCGCTGGCATCAACACAGTATGGATCGGCATGTTCTGTTTCACGGATGGAAACTTCACCAGTTGCTTCCACGATGATGACTCAGGACCAATGCTCTATAGCAGTTTTGCAGCCGGAAACCCAAATGTTAAGGGAAACGGAGGATGTGTCTACATGCAGGTATCGGGAAAAACTGCTGGGCAATGGATCAGCACTTCGTGTGGTGTCGCGGGCATGCCGTTCATCTGTGAGGCTCCGATGACTGATCCAGGTATGTTTGGGAAAGACTTACTATGTCGATCATTATTTGATTAAAGGAGGATTCCGGTCAACATTTTTCTTAGCTTCAAAATATGTACAATTTTTTACTGATTCCGAATATGATAGTGAAAACTTTCAAAAATCTCTCTAAAACCCTGAAAATCGCTTCAAAATGACCCTTTCTCTGTCGAACGGTCTCCTGGGGCCGTGGCTTAACTCCCGGAGTTTTCTCGGCCACCTGACTCGGCCACCGCATTTTCAATATTTTTCACCATTTTTCATTTTTTTGGGAAGACCAAACGAAAAACTGAAATAACAACAAAAATGTATGATTTTTTTTTAAACCTGCTAAAATGGTGGAAGTCCTTTTGAAGCGATTCTTCAGGGTTTTAGAGAGATTTTTGACCGATATCCTCCTTTAAGATCTTTCATAATTTCCCTCCAAAGTGTGGCCTTTTTTATATTCAAACCCATTTTCAGACCCCACCTGTGCCCACAACTACAATGGTTACTGCTACCTACCATCCCATGAACTCAAAGCAACCCCGCTTAACGCCACCTTCTCACAAGCTCAAGCCATTTGTCAATCCAACAACGCCGATTTAGCCTCGATTCACTCCAAACCCGAAGTGGACTATATTAGAAACCTCTACCGAGACTCTATCGTCTACAAAATCCTTCTAGGTGCCCAAGTGTTCGATGCCAATTCCTACTGGACGGACGGTACCAAGTGGGATTACGATAACCGAAATATATTAGCAAATACTCGTGGAAACTGTCTTATAATGGATTTCGCAACTCGTCCAAACGGCGGATTGTGGTCGAACGTGGTTTGTGAGACTTTGAATGAATTTATGTGCAAGCGGAAAATCGATGGAACAGCACCTGTGAAGAAGGAAAAGCGCGGTGAGACCCACTACGTATAAAATCAGTATTTTGTTTTCCAGACACCCCAACCTATCTCCTAAACACTGCCAACTGCAACACCACCCTATTCATGACCCCCGGAATTGTCACCTCTTTTGGTTACCCTGCCTCCAAATTACCAGCCGCCTTTTGTACGTGGAAACTAGTTGCCTTGGGACCCTACCGGATTGGATTGTATTTCACGGACTTCTCCATAGTCCAAAACTTGTACATTTATGATGAAAATGAAAACATCATCGGAGAACCTGGTTTCGATATGGAGCCGTTTCAATTGTTGGCTCCTGGAAATGTGGTTACCATGACGCACGACTCGAAGTATGATGCACAGTACCATTATCATGGATTCAGTGCAACAGTGTTGCCTTTTTGATGTTTTACCATGTGCTGACTGAATTTTTTTCAATTTTTGGAACTATTGAAACAGTATAAAAATCAAAATGATATCATTCTCTGTCTTTATCAGTCTGACAAAAATTTCACACCTCTTTGATTTGATTTGTGATCTTTGAGGCAAGAAAGATAATATAAAATCATATAGTGTTCTGATAGTCAGAGAGAGCAAGCATGGCAAGACTGCTAACACTAATTTCCCTATTTTTTGCTATACTTTATGGGGCACAATCCACATGTCCTACTGGCTTTAAGTTGGTCAATCAGAACAAATGCTTGAAAATTTCAACAAATAATTTGAAACATATGGAGGCTGAATACCAGTGTTCGCAGTATGGAGGAACACTTGTTACGGTTCAGAATGCGGTGGTAAGTTATAATTTTATTTTACAGGATGATCAACTTTTTTAAAGACGCCTATTAATTATATATTAGCGATATTTAACAAAAGGAAACGAGCTCCATTGCCAACTTTGCTGAAATTTGAATTTGTAGCTGAAAAACAGCGAAAAATGTTTTGGTGGGTGCGTGGACTCTTCGTGGATCATTCGACTGCTGCCCGAGTTGTTCATGAGAAGTCCACGCACCCACCAAAACATGTTTCGCTGTTTTGAAACGGCGGGAAAGCTAAAAAGTTGTCGATGGAGCGCGTTTGCATCCCGTAATTTTATGAAAGCATTATATACGATGTTAAGTTTCAGGACAACCGCGCCATCTCCAACCTTGCCGCTAGCGCTGGCATCAATACAATGTGGATCGGACTGTCCTGTTTCACCGATGAAGACTCAACAACCTGCTTTCATGATGATGGCACTGAGTGGTTCTACAGCGGTTTTGCAGCAGGAAATCCAGATGTTGAAAATTTGGGTAGATGTGTGTTTATGCAAGTGTCTGGAAAAATGGCTGGGCAATGGATGAGTATCTCGTGTGATGTAGCTGCCATGCCTTCCATTTGTGAGGTTCCGATGACTAATCCTGGTGAGTGGTAGCCCAATTTTTCATTAGCCATATGAGCCAACATAGGCAATAATACAGTATTTAAAAGTATTAGTGATATTCC
Source organism: Caenorhabditis sinica (assembly GCA_963932045.1). NCBI lineage: Eukaryota > Metazoa > Nematoda > Chromadorea > Rhabditida > Rhabditidae > Caenorhabditis > Caenorhabditis sinica. Next base: position 4,598,822 of record OZ009939.1, on the reverse strand, counting down.
TCCATCGCCAACTTGGCTGAAATTCGAATTTTCAGCTTTCCTGCCGTATTTTTCTGTATTCAAAACAGCGAAACATGTTTTGGTGGTTGCGTGGACTCCTCGTGGACAAGCAGTAGAATTGTTCACGTGGAGCCCACGCACCCATTAAAAATGTTTCGCTGTTTTGAAAGGTGAAAAATACGGCGGGAAAGCTGAAAATCTCAATTTCAACCAAGTTGGCGATGGAGCGCGTTTCCCCTTGGGGAATATTGCTAATATGATCAATCATTAAAAATCTCAGGTTGAGATTTACTAAGTCAACCCGATTTTACCAGTTTCATGGTCACGACCTTTTCCCGACCATCGAGCAAAACATTTACATTTTCAGACCCCACTTGCTCCCACAATTACAACGGCTACTGCTACCTACCATCCAATGAACTGGTGAAAGATTCTGCAAACTCTACATTCCTCGATGCCCGAGCCATCTGCATTTCCAACAACGCCGACTTAGCTTCAATCCACTCCAAACCAGAAGTCTGGAAGTTTAAAGGAGGATTCCGATAAAATTTTTTTTGCTTCTAAATATGTAAAATTTGGTGCTGATTCCGAATATGATAGTGAAAACGCTCAAAAATCTCTCTAAAACCTGAAAAAATCGCTTTAAAACTACCTTTTTTTGGCCGAACGGTCTCCTGGGGCGTGGCCTAACTTCTGGAGTTTTCCCGGCCACCTGACTCGGGCACCGCATTTTCAGATTTTTTTTCACTATTTTTTAAAGTTTTTTTGTGAAAACCAAACGAAAAAGTGAAATAACAACCAGAATTCATGATTTTCACAAAAAAAACCTGAAAAAATGGTTTGAAAAAATCTGAAAATGCGGTGGCCGAGTCAGCTGGCCGAGAAAACTCCCGGAGTTAGGCCACGGCCCAGGAGACCGTTTGGCCAAAAAGGGTAGTTTTAAAGCGATTTTTCAGAATTTTAGAAAGATTTACGAGCGTTTTCAATATTATATTCGGAATCAGCACAAAATTTTACATATTTTGAAGCAAAAAAATTTTGACCGGAATCCTCCTTTAAAAATCTGCCAACTTTTCAAAACTTCAAGAATCGTTTTTGTACTCAAAGTTGTTTACGGTTACACTTTGATCACTGACCAGAGCATCTCATCTCATTTCCTTGTTTGTTATATTCTCGGTACCACTTTCTAATTTCCTCTACGTTTTCTGTCATCTGACTATCGCCTACATATACCTACAATTTTTCTTACCCTACAATTCAGTCTAGTATCTGCCTCCTACTTACCTCTTATTGATCAGAAGATTAAAAATTCTCCAAAATTTCTCATCTCCTGAATTCTGATCTACTCCTAAATTTCAAGTACCACTCAACAATGTCTGCTCTCAACATGTCCCTTTATTATATGTTCACACATTCTTTTACACTTTGGCCGGATGCATATGACTGTCCAGAAGTATTTGAGTATAAGATGACCAGGCCTTACCTAGGGACTTACTTTTTGATCTCTGGTATCATGTTTGTTGTAAGTCTCATCAGTCTAGAGTCATACAAGGCAATTTGAAACTTCAGACTCTCTACGTCATCTGCTTCATCGCAATTGTCCGTCTGAAAAGCACCATCCCCTCTATGCAACTAATGCTCCTCTTATCCATTTTTGATATACTATCCCTATGCGTCAATTCCCTGGCCACCGGAATCTTCAACATCCTCGGAATCTCATTCTGTCGATTCCCACTTTTCATATTTTTTCTTGGCGCCATCGGGGGCGGTTCCTGGATGGGCGGTTGTGCAGCATCTGTTCTCCTAGCAATGGATCGATGTGCAGAAGTTTATCCGAATTTCTTGTTTGGTTTCCTTTTTCGAAAAAGTGTGTTTCCATTAGTAATGGGGATGCTGATTGGGTATGAAGTGTATGCAGTTGGTTTTGTGAAACCGATATTGTTTTCTGTGGAGTACAGTTGTTGGTTTTTCGATCCGCAGATTGGGAAGGATGTGAGTTTTTGTTTTGCTCTGTACTTTTTTGGCACTGTTTCCGTGTCATGGACCTAACAAGGGAATGATTTTTAGAAAAGGGTTGAGATTTTTCTGAAAGTTGGCTCATTTGTACTATCGGACACGCTGAAAAACGTGGGAACATTTTCTTTTTCCCCTTTTTTGTTTGAGTATCGAGAAATGGCAACCCTTTTCTAAAAACCGTTCCCTTGTAAGCATATAGTATCGGAACTCAAGGGTGATACAGCGGAACCATTGTTGGATCCGCGTACATTGACCGTCCAAAAGAACTAAAACTTTATACACTTTTTTCAGCCAGAACTCTACAACAGTATGCCTCACACGATAAACAATTTCACCATGGCATCTCTTTCAATATCTTTATATTTCTATCTTTGCTACCATTTGCTCTTCCGATATGGGTACTCCACGTCAATGTGGCTTTATAAGACAAAACGACAGGTACGAGAACTTGAGTTGAAAGACAGTGAGACCCGACGCTGTCAAACGGCCTGAAGAGATATTCTAACAGCGGGTTTTCGGTCCAAAAGCTATGGTCCAATTTGACCACTGCGGCCTACCCACGGTTAAGGCCGATGCTTTTAATTTGACAACCTTGGTGTGACTGCAATTATTTTTACCCCTAAAAATTTCCAGATAATCCTCCAAGGAGTAACCCTCTGCGTCTTCCATGCCCTAGATGCTGCTCTCTACGAATACATGATGTTCGTCTACTTCTCCCCGTTCCTTATCATTTTCAGTCAAATCATTTGGCAGTTTAGCAGTGGTTGCATGTGCATAGCATATCTTACATTGAATCGAACAGTACGGAATTCGGTGGTGAAGATGTTATTGCCTCGCGATTTTCGGGTTCGACATGGACTACATGTGGGCTTTGATGAGCACATGGAACAAACCAGAATCGCAATTTTGAATGCGGCGGGAAGTGTGATAAAGTTTGATAATTTTGTTATAGCTTGACTAAAACTCCAATAAATTGTTTTATTTGAAAAAAAAGTTCATGTTATAAAATAATTATCGAACTTCACAGCCACCCCTCCAGCATTGACTACAGCTATTCCATTTCCAGTTGCGTCCAATGCGTGCTCCACCGCTAAATGCTCTTCCACACCGATGTGCCATCCAAAGTGTTTTCGTATCCTCCTAGGAATCACCATTTTGATAACAGCATTTCTTATAGTCCGGTTAAGTGTCAAGTACACAATGCTAAGACATCCACAACTGATCTGCCACATTACTTCTCCTGCGACAATCAAGGCTGGTGGGGACGAGAAGAAATGCATATATTCGTAGATGAGAGCGGTTACAGAGTGAAAAAAGCAAAGGAATACTCCTTGAAGAATTATCTGGAATTTCAAAATTTTTAGACTTTGAGTCCATATGTTGGCCTAAAGAGTACCTGTCGCTTTGACTTGTACAACCACATTGACGTAGAGTAGCCGTACCTAAACAACAGATAATAACAGAGATAAAAGTACAAAGTTGTCGTAGAAATCGACATCATGAAGTTGTTCCAGATGACCCAAGAGTTGGTATATAGATCTGGCTAAAACGTGAATCTATTACAAGTATGTTTTTTTCTGAAAACTCACATCTTTCCCAATGAGCGGGTCGTAGATCAAACTGCTGTAAACAGGACTGAAGATCACTGGTTTTCCAAACAACAATGCCATAATAGCATAGATTATGAAGCAAATTTTCACTATGGAAAACACACGCTTCACAAATAAAAAAGATAGAAAAAATGTTGGATCAACTTCTGAACAACGCTCGATAGCCAGCAGTATGCAACTGACGCAATTGGTGAGCCAAGTGAAAAGTGACAAAGCTCCGGTGATGAAGAAAAATCGAGGGTGTTCGCAGAAAAATATGCCATAATATGTGAGATATCCGAGGATTAGGGACCCGAGGATAAGTGCGGTGATGTCAATTACAGCAATCATACGCATTAGTTGGTAATTTGGAGATGAAGATTTGATTTTGATAATAGCGATGAAGCAGAGGAAATAGAGGATCTAGAACGTATGGAAAATGATATTTTAATATCACATCACTTTGTGTAATCCTCGTGGATAACTCGAAAGAAAAAATGTATTGGAATTGTCCACGAGGAGTACACAAAACTACACAGAAGACTCACCAAGAAAATCGATCCAGACGCTCCAAGATAAATTCCAAGTTTTGGCCACCGTACCTCAGGTACCGTAACATTTGGGCCACATTCATATGCTTCCGACCACAGCTCAAAGTTGTTGGTGAGCACGTAGAAAAGTGTCATTTTTGAGGAAAATAGAAGCATCTTGGTAGTACAATTGATTTAAGTTTTGTGAAAACGAAAACAGTAGAGTATATGGATTTCCGAGAAAGATAATGTAACTCCCAAAGGATCCTCGTCGGGGTGTTTACTGTCTGTACTCACTATTCAGTTTTCAGAGAACCATAGACTGTTAAGGAAGTTTATCGAAAGTCCGAAACTCTACCAAAATGTGTTAAACTTAACAATTAAGCTAACCACGGCATTTCTTCTCTCCAATGCCAAATGCTCTTCCACACCAATATGCCATTCATACTTTTCCCGAAGACTTTTCGGGAATAACATTTTGACTACCGTATTTCTGATAGTCCGGTTAAGAGTTAAATACACTATACTCAAACATCCACTGGCCAACTGCCAGGTGACTTCTCCGGCAATGATGAGCCATAGGGGTGGTGTGAAAATTTGCATATAGTTGTAGATCAAGGCACAGGCGGAGTGAAGAAGACACATTATTAAGCCTTGCATGATTATCTGAAAAAAATCTGACAGGTTTTCTAAATAGTTTGGAATGTTTTACAACTTTTAGAGCCATTCAGAAGCATGCAAAGTACTTCAGAACCCTTTGGAAGGCTCCGGGACATTTCTTCACTCGTCATTCCGCAACTCACAGCAATTTCGCAACCAGGACAATTCGCAACCAGGACATATCGGAACTGGACGTTTCGCAACCAGTCGTTTTGCAACTCTATAAACTAGTCCACTTCACGTTCATTAAGGTTTTATGGGATTGAGGGTATTGTGAACTGCATTTGAAAAGTTGTGATTCTAACGGGAACTATCTACAAAAATCGTGGATTTCGTCGTTTCGAAATGACGTGGTTGCGGATTGTCGCGGTGGCAAAATGACCAGTACCGAAATTTCATAGTTGCGAAATTGATGTGAGTTGCGAAATGTCGTAGTTGCGAAACGACTAGTTGCGAAATGTCTTGGAGCCCTTTGAAACCTTCCAGAACCTCACCTAACTTTTCAAATTACTTTTTCAAAACACTCACTAACCTGTCTTTTGGTCCTATACAACCACATTGACGTTGCATACCCATACTGGAAAATCAGATAATAACAAAGATAGAAATTCAGAGTTGTAGTGGATATGGCTGTCACAATATTGCTATAAGCACACTAGGAATTAGCATATAGGTTTGGCTGAAACTTGACATTTTAGATTCGAATTTGAAAAATCCAAGGGCGTACATCTTTCCCTATCATCGGATCGTAAATATACGTGCTATACGTCGAACTGAAAATCGCTGGTTTTCCGAATAAAAACACAATCCCAGCATAGAAAATTATGCCAAATTTCACTAGTTTGAAACAGGTTTTCCCCAACAAAAATCTTAAGAAAAATTGAGGATTCACTTTTGAACATCGATCAATTGCTAGGAAAATACAAGCAACGCAATTGGTGAGCCATGTGAGCATAGCGAGATTCCCAGTGATATAGAAAAATATAGGGTTGTCACAGTAAAAAATTCCATTGTATGTAGGTTAAATACCCGGCAATTATAGAGCCAATAATTAGGGCTAAGATGTCGAAAATTGAAATGATAAGCATAAGTTGATAGGATGGAGCCGAAGATTTTACTTTAAGAATAGCGATGAAGCAAAGGGAGTAAAGAATCTGAAGATAATTTTTTTTCATAAAAACACATTTTTCTCTAAAATTTACCAAAAACCCAGTTCCCGAGCATAACAAATAAACTCCAAATCTTGGCCACCTGACCCCGGGATTTGTAAAGTTTTTCGGACATTCATATGCATCTGGCCAAAGCTCAAAGTTGTTTGTGAGCACATAAAGAAAAGTCATATTATATTCAAAAGGCATTTTGAAATTCTAAAATACTGATTTTCCAATATTGAGGGAAAACAGAGAAAGCAGAATGACATGTCTTGTTGGCTGACCACGACTAGTAGCTCATTTGTAGTTTTTTCTTTCTGATAATGAGCTACAAAAAACATTTTCATGAAAAATGAGATGTCAAAAACAAAGTGAAAATTTTGAAAATATATAGAAATTGAAAACACGACCTGAAGTACGATGAGGTAATCCAAATGGTGACGAATATCTGCATTTTTTTATTGTTCTAGAAATATGCGCTGAATGGTAAACTTTTGGAAAGAAATAACTGCCATCTTAAAGGCAACCTATTTCGGGCATCAGCAAATGAACAACTGCGAAATTCTGAAAACATTGAGAAACATTTTTTTTTCGTTTTTTTTCCTTCCACTTTTTTTGAAAAACAAAACAAGATTCAACCGTTTGAATGGCACATTTCTTTATTAGCGAATCTGAGTCATGATCAATGAGAAAAGTTTAAATATACAAATTTATATTTATACAGAATATCGAAACACTGTTTTTCGTTGTGAACTTGATCACCAGAGGAACACTCAAAAATGATCATCTACTTCAGAAGATTGCCGGACGGGATGATTGATCGGCTTCAGCAGAAAAAAGATCTTTCTCGTGTCGATCACCAGCAGCTCTTTGTGGTCGCATATGATCTTGATCAGCTTCGGCGGAGAAGAGATCCTTTCCGTGTCTCTCACCAGCGGCTCGCGATGGACGCAATTGTTCTTGGTTGGCTTCAGCAGAGAAGAGATCTTTCTCGTGTCTCTCACCAGCAGCTCTTTGTGGTCTCAGCTGTTCTTGGTTTGCTTCAGCAGAGAAGAGATCCTTTCCATGTCTCTCACCAGCGGCTCTCGACGGACGCAATTGTTCTTGGTCAGCTTCAGCAGAAAAGAGGTCCTTTCCGTGTCGTTCGCCAGCCGCTCTCGCTGGACGCATATGATCTTGGTCAGCTTTAGCGGAGAAGACATCTTTCTTGTGTCGGTCACCAGCGGCCCTTTGAGGTCGCAACTGTTCTTGGGCTGCTTCTGCGGAGAAAAGATCTTTTCCGTGTCGCTCACCAGCGGCTCTAGATGGACGCATATGATCTTGGTCAGCTTCGGCCGAGAAGAGATCCTTTCCATGTCTTTCCCCAGCGGCTCTTTGTGGTCGCAACTGTTCTTGGGTGGCTTCAGCGGAGAAAAGATCTTTTCCGTGTCGCTCACCAGCGGCTCTAGATGGACGCATATGATCTTGGTCAGCTTCGGCCGAGAAGAGATCCTTTCCGTGTCGTTCACCAGCGGCTCTCTGTGGTCGCAACTGTTCTTGGGTGGCTTCAGCGGAGAAGAGATCTTTCTCGTGTCGGTCACCAGCGGCTCTCTGTGGTCTCAACTGTTCTTGATTCGCTTCCGCGGAAAACAGGTCCTTTCCATGTCTCTCACCAGCGGCTCTCTGAGGTCTCAGTTGTTCTTGGGTGGCTTCAGCGGAGAAGAGATCCTTTGGCTTACGTTCTCCAGCTTCTCTCTTCATCGGCTTGTGTTGGTCAGCTTCCTGAGTTAGTGAGGGAGTATTACCTCCATATCCTCTGGCTGGACGTTTGTGTTCCTCGAGACCTTGAGTTCCATCAAGCTGAATAGTCTTGGCATGTGTGAATACCGCTAGAGCGGAAAGCAAAATCAGGGATGAGACCAGTAACTTCATTGTTGAGTTAATTTTTTTGTTGATGTTATGCCTTTTTATACCCTATACCGTTTCAATTTTAAGGGATTACTTTTTGATCAAAATTAACTGGTTTCCAACAGAAATTTGCAAAATTGTCGGATGTTTTCTTTTCTAATGGACAGTGTCGACCTCACTCCTCAGTTGACATAAACACAACAACCAACTGATCGGCGGAATCTGATAAGAGGTTTTCGATTACCTTCTTTTCGATTACCTTTCTCTTCTGTGTCTATTTCTTTTATGATCTCTGAATCTTCGTTGAGAATTCGTCAAGTTGTATTTCGTGTTTTCGTTAGTTTCTCATTAACACGTCATTGTCTCGACTACCCGATAATATGACCACCCAGTTTGTATTGTTTACTGAAGATTTTTGAAGATGATCGAAGTTTTCTTCGGTGATCAAAACAATATCGGTGTCTGGAGATAAGAATAAATTAAAACGAAGTGCAGAAAGGTAGAGAGGTAGAACGGGTTTTCCTAACACAATCCATGAAATAAATAATTTTCTTATGTACGTCGGTTACGATACATGAATTATTTATAAATGGCTATGCTTGAAAAATTATCGAAATTCAATTCACCAAAAAATTATCAAATTTCACCGGCACTCCAACCGCATTAACCACTGCAATCCCTGCGGCTTCCGCTGCTTGTTCGACAGCCAAATGCTCTTCCACACCAATATGCCATCCATATTTTGCACGAATAAACTTTGGAATCACCATTTTGATTACTGTATTTCTTATTGTTCGGTTTAGAGTCAGGTACACCACACTAAGACATCCACACGCCAGCTGATAAAGCACTTCTCCGGCCACAAGTACGTGAATTGTCGGGGTGAAGTATGCCTCGTAAATATAGGTGCAGGCTGCGGCGGAATGAAAGAAGCACATGACGACTCCTTGGAGGATTATCTGAAAAAATATACATATAGTTGTTTATGTCTATAATGAATTAGGGCTCGTCCCCTTTTCTAGGACCCAATCTTGGGTCCCCGAATCCCAACCCTGTGTCCTAGGACCTTAACATGTTCTATGATTCTTAGGTGTTACCTGTCTTTTAGATTTGTACAACCACATAGAAGTGGAGTATCTGTACTTGATCAAAAGATAGTAGCAGAGATAAAAGTACAAAGTTGTGGTTGAGACAGCGATCACCAAGTTGTTCCCGGCGAGCCAGTTGTTAGCGTAGAGACTAGGCTAAAATTTTTTTTTGATAATGATCTTGACCGGTCAAATTTGAAAGAATTTAATTCAAACTCACATCTTTCCCGATCATTGGGTCAAACGCAAAACAGGTATACTCTGGGCTGAAAATCACTGGCTTCGAGAAAAATAAACCATTGAGTCCATATACGAATAGGGCAAGTTTCACCAAGCGGAACATCTTTTTGCCGAACAAAAATGATAGGAAAAACTCCGAGTTGACTTCAGAGCACCTTTCGATTGCTAGAATAATACACGCGACACAGTTGAAGAGCCATGTGGACATTGCAACACATCCAATAATGAAGAAAAATAGTGGGTGTTCACAGAAAAAGATTCCATGAAAGGTGAGGTATCCGAGGACAATGGAACCCATGAAAATGGCGGACATGTCGAAGAAAGAGATGAAGAACATGAGTTGGTACACTGGAGCAGAAGACTTGATCTTTATGATAGCGATGAAACAGAGGAAGTAGAGAGTCTATAAAAACTTGGAATTCGGGCTTTAAAAGTATCCACATACCAACATTATCGATCCTGACGTCATGAGATAAACTCCAAATTTCGGCCATCTTGTCTGTGGTACTGTAACATTAGCAGGACACTCATATGCGTCTGGCCAAAGCTCAAAGTTGTTGGTAATCACATAAAACATTGTCATTTTTGACGAGAATAGAGACATGTTGTTAGCCGAAGACATTGTTGAGGACGGTAATGAAACGCAAATGCAATAATGAAATTTTAAGTGGGGGGGGGGGGGCTTGGCTACTAGTATAATCCCAATGGGAGCGCAAAGTGTAGGAACTTGAAGTTTTCTAGGAACATTGTCTAGCGAAAATAATGTATGTATACTTGAAATTGTTTTTAAAATGTCCTGAATGGACAGAGAACAGCCTGATGGAAGAAGGGCATGCTAACAGATCGTTGAAATTTTGATCGGAATTGGTTCCAGCATAAAAAATGTCCACGAATAAATGTTCAGTAGTAACGATGCTTTATCTTGGAAGATACAGTAGTCTTTTTCAATTTTTTTGGGCCATGAGGATAAATGTCACAAAACCTGGAGCTTTCAATTTTTTGATATATGTACTTCCAAAGGTCAGGAAACGGAATTGCATACCGTACTCGGGGTGCTTACATACCACATAACACTGTTTCCCACTCAAATCTGAAACATCAATGTTTCCGAAATTTGTTCGATTCTGAGTTCTTCAATGACACATGAAGCGTCTGGTGTCAGAGGAAAAGTTTCACCCGGAAGCAAAAACTCATTTAACATTTTTGTGATCATGTAATCCATTAGTGGACCAAATGTGTTGTAAAACTATTTATTGCAATCCAAAGTCAATTTTGAAAAAAGTTATCAAACTTCACTACACCCCCACCCGCATTCACAGTGACCCTCTCGCTGATAGTCTTCTTCTCGAACGCCAAGTGTTCTTCCACGCCGATATGCATTTGAAATCGTATCCGAATTTCTTTAGGAATTAACATTTTGCAAACTGAATTTCTTATTGTCCGGTTTAGAGTCAAGTAGACAATACTAAGGCATCCACTACTCCACTGCCAAACTACATGACCAACTATGATAAGCCACATGGATGGAGTGAAGTATTGCATGTACTCGTAGAGAATGGCAGCCGCTGAATGGAAGAAACACAGGAAGACGCCTTGGAGGACGATCTGGAAAAGTATAATTTATGTGTGGCACTTGGACTTTTGCGTAAGGCCATGCGCCTTTAAACCGACCAGAAAACGGTCATGCACCTTTAAACCGACCGAAACAAAGGACATACTTTCAAGAAAGCAATCCAGCGTCTTACCTGCCGTTTCGACTTGTACATCCACATCGAAGTAGTATAACCAAACTTGAAAATCAGATAGTAACACAAATAAAAATACAATGTTGTGGTTGAAATTGCCACTAGCAAATTATTAGCTGCATGCGCATAATTGTGATAGAGACTTGGCTAAAATGCATCTTTGAATACTATTGTCACATTTCGCTGTAACACTTACACGTCTTCCAATCATCGGATCAAACATATAACAGCTGAACTCCGGACTGAAAATCGCTGGTGTTGTAAACATCAAAGCATATACTCCGTACATCACAATGCCAAACATAACTCCACAAAAGGTCTTCTTTCCGAACAAAAATGATAGGAAAAACTTTGGATTAACTTCTACACATCTCTCAATAGCAAGTATGACACACGCCAGACATTCAGTCATCCAAGCACAGACGGTGATGGCTCCATTGATATAGAAAAACATAGAATGTTGACAAAAATGAGTTCCGGTTATGTCTAGGACCCCAGTTACTAATGAACTGATAATCAGTGATATGATATCAAGGATAGCGATTGCGAGCATCAGCTGGTAGGCAGGGGTCAATTTTTTCACGCGTAATATTGCGATGAGGCATGGGAGGTAGAGGATCTAAAAATTTAATTTTGTTCTTCAATTCTTGGTGAGCTCCTTACCAAAAACAAAACTCCCGATACCAAAAGGTAACTTCCAAAAATTGGCCATTTGACACCAGAACTTGTGAAGTTTTCAGGACATTTGTATGCTTCCGGCCATAGTGTGAACGAGTGCGTCAAAACATAAAACAGAGACATGTTGAGAGATGACATGTTTTGTTGGTAAAGTGAATGAGGAAGAAAAAGTGAGCGAACAGGAAGACTAATGAAAAGAGGGATGACTGATACTGGGTGTCTAGTCAAGGTTGTTTTAGTGTATAATCTCTGAGGTGAAGGTTTTCTTTGTTCTCGATAGAGCAAACATGTGACAAAGGTTTATGATTCTTAGAAAAGATTCTTCGAAAAAAAAGATTATCCCGGAAGAAAGTTATCAAATTTGACATGGACTCCAGCCTTATTGATCACTGCCACCCCGCCATGCCCGGAATGCTCAAGAGCTTTTTCCAGTGCTAGATGCTCCTCCACGCCGATGTAAAGTCCAAATCGCTTTCGAACGGCCTTTGGCAGAGCCATTTTCAACACTGAGTTTCTTATAGTCCGGTTGAGAGTCAAGTACAAAATGCTCAGACAACCGCTGCTGAATTGCCACACCAAGTGTCCGATCATGATGAGCCATTGTGGAGGATGGAAGAATTGCACGTACTCGTAGATGAGGGCGGCGGACGAGTGGAAGAAGCAGAGGATTACTCCTTGTAGGACAATCTGTAGATCAGAGATCTAATTCAAATTATTGTCTCTTCAAAAAAACGTCGGCGCGCCGCAGTTGCAAAAGCTTGCAAAAGTGACACGCCCATTCTTGTCGAAAGCACTGAAAATGTGCGCATACAATTACCGCGCCGCGGGTTGCAAAGAAGTGGGCGGAGTCGCTTAAGCCACGCCCCTTGCCGACGTTTTTTTGAAGAGACAATATGCTCACGTGAAACTTTTTCTCTATGAACAGTAAAATTTTGATTAACGAACTAACGTCCGCACAGGGTTACCAACCACTACATCAGTAAACGCGCTTCAGTAAGAGGCCAGAGAAGACTCTCAGTCTCTCATTGAAAATACGCTCGGCTGCGGACTCTTCGTGGAAAAGAGGAAATGTTTTGAACTCATGCTTTTTGTTTTCGCGCCTAGCGGCAAAATGAAAAATATGCAGTTCGCTTCGTGATCATCTCTCACTAGCACGTGTTTTGCTTATGTAGTGGTTGGTCACCCTGTGCGGCCGACATGTGGAAAGTTTGAGTCGGCCCTACTTTCAACTATGGTCATGGTCAGATCAAAAATTGGGGATTGTCCATACCTGTCTCTTCGACTTATACAACCACATGGATGTGGTGTAGCCATACTTGAAAAGGAGATAGTAACACAAATAAAAATATAAACTGGTAGTGAGCACGGCCACCACAAGATTATTGGAAGCATGCAACAGGTTTATATAGAGGCTCGGCTGAAACCTCAAAATTTTGGCAAACGTTCAACCCTGAAAACTCACATCTTTCCCTATCAGCGGGTCAAACAACCAACAACTACACTCCGGATTAAAAAAGCCTGGTTTGCTGAAAAGATACGCAAAAAACCCATAACCTCCCAACACGAGCATGACAACACGAAAAAATTGCTTCTTGAACAAAAATGATAGTAGAAAGTTCGCATTCACTTCTGTACATCTCTCCATGCCCAACAAGACTGATGCCAAGCACCCGGTCATCCAAGAAGCGTTCCCAATACCACCGGAAAAGTAGGAAAATAGTGGCTGCTGGCAATAATGGGTGCCGGTGAAGGCTAGGAACCCGGTAATCAATGAGTTCACGGTCAACGACAGGATATCAAGGACGGCTAGAACTCTCATAAGTTGATAGGCCGGAGTTTTGGTCTTAATCTTGAGCAGAGCAATAAAACATGGAATGTAGAAAGCCAGGAAAATCACGCCAGATATGCCAAGGTACACTCCATAGACTCTTCGTTGGGTCCCAGAGTTTGATTCAAAGATTTTCGGGCAATCATACGCTTCCGGCCACAGTTGGAACGAATGTGTAAGTGGGTAGAACAGGGACATTTGAAGGCAAGACATTCTTTATGGGAAATCTTGTCACAGACTTTTACTGTATAATCAATGAGACCGAAAAGAGGAAAGAGAAGCAATACGTGGTACACTTATGTTATCTTGGTAATCCTTGGAGACTGTATCTGTTGTTGGTGTACAGGACTTAAGCTTCAAGACGTTTTCTGAGAAGTTGTCTAGTTCCTTGTACGAAATCGAAGATCTATGGACATTTACTTTACAGTGAAATGAACAAAAAATCATCGATCTCTACTAGAGATGTGAAATTATCGAAATCTCAAGTCAGAAGTCGGAAATCGAATGTCGGAAGTCGAAAATCGGAAGTCGAAAAATGGAAGTACAATTACTTTATTAAGTATTAAGACCCGAAATCAACACCAATGCGCATAACCAGAGTTCAATTGAACATAAAATTATCCCACTTGATAATTCCACCCGCAGCATTGACATGTGCCACTCCCGCTGTCACTGTAGGACCACCAGCTTCTTCCAGCGCCATATGCTCCTCAACTCCAACATACCATCCAAATCTTTTTCGTATCTTTTTAGGCACCATCATTTTTAGGACCATGTTTCTAATCGTTCTGTTGAATATCAAGTATGCCAAACAGACCGCACCATTGCTCCATTGCCAAATGAACTGACTGACGATGATAAGGACTGGAGTGGCGCCAAAAGCTTGCATGTACTCGTAGATGAACGCAGCGGCGGTATGGAAAATGCATAGGGTAATGGCTTGTAAGAGGATCTGGAAATTGAAAATATTGTCAATGGAGCGCACATGCAGAAAAATTTTGAAGCATGACCAAAGTCAGGTGGAGCGTCACATCACGAATTTCACAGTACCTGCCGCTTCGTCTTATACAACCACATTGAAGTTGCGTAGCCGCCATTGAAAATTAACCAGTAAGAAATATACACGTACAGTGCTGTAGTAGCGATTCCCACAGCGAAGTTATTTATGGAATGCGGATAGCTGTGGTAGATGAGTGGCTGAAACATTTTATAATTGATCCAGTCAATCTGTAGGGACTCACATCCTTCCCAATCATTGGGTCAAAGAACCAACAACTATACTCCGATGAAAACAGTAGAGGTTTCACAAACAAGTACGAGAACACTGTATAGACACCCATAACAATTCTGACCACTTTGAATGCTCTTTTCCGAAACAAGAACTCCAAGGGGAACAATGGATTGATCTCGACGCATCGCTCAATTGCCAGCATGACACAAGCAAGACATCCGGACATCCAAGAGCCACCGACTGTTGCTCCAAGGATGTAAATAAGAAGAGGGTAGTGACAAAATGAGATTCCAAGGATGTCAAAAATTCCAGTGCATACGGAGTTGATGGATAGGGAGAGGATGTCATAGACAGCGAGAGCTAGCATGATTTGGTAGACTGGGGCTCGGGATTGTTTTTTGAGAATGGCAAGGAGGCATGGAAAGTAGAGGACCTGGAAAAGGAAATTTCGGGTTTTACGATCATCTACTATATGTAATATATTCCTTAGCGCAGAGCTGTGTTTCTGAGTTTTACCGTAAATCTGTTTCTATCTTTGACTGCGGTCATCTCATTTGAATTCAGGAGACCGTTTTGGTAGTTTTTTTCAATATCTATATTTGCTAGAACATACTCGAGTCTCAGTAAGTTTCGATGATTTCGATCCAGGCTCCTATGTGACCAAGATTATGTTTCTTTGCCTAGAAAAATCTGATCTAGGCATTCTATGTCAAATTTCGGTGTAATGATCATACTTGATCATACTTAGGCGTTGATTATTGAAAAAAAACTTACAATAAACAGCAATCCGAAGAAAACGAAAAATCCTCCCAAAATCGGCCTTTTGAAGTATTCCACCGTCAGTTCCTCTGGACACTCATACGCTTCATCCCAAAGTGTGAATGAGTTAGTGAGCACGTGAAACAAGGTCATATGAAGGGACCACATTTTTCAATTTTAATAACCAAGGCACCCAAATGCGTTAACCAAGGTACCCAAATGCGTTAACCAAGGTACCCAAACGCAAATGAAACTTTCAGTGTACTGTTTTACAGTTATACCGGCTTGAAATCAGAACCAAGTACGTTAATAAACGGCTATCCTTATAATAAGAACTGCCTCCTGCACTCGGAAACAGGAACCAAAACAATACCAATAATAGCGATAGTAGTATAATCCCAGAGGAACTCAATTCAAAGAAAACTTTCTCAAAACGAAGAAAAAACATGTGGGATGTACTCAAGATTTAGTATAGAACTGGATTAGAAGGAATGAAAAA
Source organism: Caenorhabditis sinica (assembly GCA_963932045.1). NCBI lineage: Eukaryota > Metazoa > Nematoda > Chromadorea > Rhabditida > Rhabditidae > Caenorhabditis > Caenorhabditis sinica. The sequence continues at coordinate 4,582,921 of OZ009939.1, read as the reverse complement.
TGTATGGAAATCAAATTTTTAATCCAGTTAGATTTCATAGACTGCTTGCTGGGTCTCTTTTGAAAATGAATATTGGTTGAGGAAAGAAAATGACGAAAACAACGGAAGGAGCAAAATTATAGTGGTTTCTAAGAAGAGAGAACAGAAAACAAATCGGCAATTATTTCCAGACAAGAAGGCTTGATATTTATCTTCGAACAAGTTGTTATGTACGCCTATATGACTCACATTCGAGTATATGTACCGTGTAGTCCTCGTGGAAAAGTTGATTTATGATTTATTGAAAAAAAAAATGTTTTAAGTTTATGGCTTATTAAACATGAAATTATCAATTTTTACAGTACCGCCTGCCGCATTCACCACTGCTAATCCAGCGGATAGTGTCACTCCACCAGCTTCCTCCAATGCAATATGCTCCTCCGCTCCGATGTACCACCCAAACTTTTTCCGAATTCTCATCGGGAACAACATTTTTAGAACCATATTTCTTATTGTCCTGTTGAAAATTAAGTATGCCAAGCAGACAGCGCCATTGCTCCATTGCCAAATGAATTGACTGGCTATGATGATAATCGGGGTAACTTCGATGAACTGCATGTACTCGTAGATAAAGGCGGCGGCGGTATGGAACATACAGAGGGTGACGGCTTGGAAGAGGATCTGGAAAATGAGAAATGGGGCGCACATGCGGAGAAATTTTGGAGCATGGCCCAAGTCAGGTGGAGCGTCAGGTCACAGTACCTGCCGTTTAGTCTTATACAACCACATTGACGTAGTATAGCCAAACTTGAAGATGAGTCTGTATGAAATATAAATGTACAGCACTGTAGTAGAGATACCAACGGCAAAATTGTTAATCGTATGGGGATAACTATGGTAGAGCAGAGGCTGGAATTGTTTTTGTTGATATCTATGGTAGAGCCCAGATTGGAACTCTTTCAAACTTCCAAATTCAGTGACTTACATCCTTTCCAATCAACGGATCGAAAAACCAGCAGCTGTACTCCGATGAAAACGTGAGTCCCTTCACAAACATGTACGCATAAAGGGTATACATGCCCATAACCATTCTGACCACTGGGAAGACACTTTTGCGGAATAAGAACTCTAACGGGAAGTTTGGATTGATCTCGACGCATCGTTCGATTGCCAACATGACACATGCTAGACATCCAGCCATCCAGGAGCCTCCAGCTGCGGCACCAAGAATGAATATCGCGAGGGGATAATGGCAGAAAGAGATTCCCAGGATGTCGAATATTCCAGTGCACACGGAGTTCACTGATAACGAAAGGATGTCAAAGATAGCGAGGGCAAACATGATTTGGTAAACTGGCGCACGGGATTTTTTCTTGATGATGGCGAGGAAGCAAGGAGTGTAGAGGACCTGGAATAATGTTTTAGATTACATGTAGGAATGTTTTTAGGGGCGTCTTATTATTTCTAACTACCGTGATACCTCTAATAGTAGAGCATGGCGTTCTATATTTTCGGAGATGTTCTTCAATAGGCGGTGTTCTTCTGTTACAAGGAGAATATAATAACTAGTCAAACTTTTTCCATGACTTTGAGTGTAGACAATATCGACCGCAGATTTTCCATTTCTGGAGTCAGTTGAATCAAAGCGGTTACGGAAACCGAGTTATGGGTCATAAACGTTTCAGCCAGTACAAAATATCCATACAGACGTTTTTAAAAGGACTTGTTTTTTGTGCTATAATTCAGTTTTGTAGTACTATTGTAGTACTAACTGAAATAGTTTTTGGAATAAATTTTTACTGATTAAAATTTTGAAAAGCTTCCCATCATAGGATACACCATAACATTTTGACTAAAGAATATTTTATCCAAAAACCATCACAACGTCTAGAATCTGAGATAATAGGTTTGAAAGTATGGATATTTAGTACTGGCTGGAGCTTTGATAACCTGTAACTCGGTTCATGTGACCGTAGTCAAACTGATTCCAGAAATGAAATGCCCGTGGTCGATATTGTCTACACCCGAATTCATAGAAAAAGTAATTAATCTCTATGACAATCGTTTTCAACTATAATTCATTTGATTGTAGTCAAACAAACAACGCGGAATGACAGTTCCGACTATATTGATCATTATTTTTTTAATCACTGCAGACTTGCTCATGATAATTTTGAACACGACTTACAATGAACAAAACCCCAAAGAACAAGAAGAACGATCCCAACACTGGTCTTTCAAATCTGGTTGCAGTTGCGTTCTGTGGACACTCATATGCTTCATCCCAAAGTGTAAATGAGTTAGTGAGAACATGGTACATGGACATTTGAAGAGCCGACATGCTTGCTATTTGAGATTTCGATTTTAGAATGGAAGGTATAAACGTAGGCCACAGTCCGTGACACTGAGGAAGTGATGAAACTTGATGTAGATATACCAAAAATTTAGCTGCTCAAAAAACTATACTATCTCGTGATGTAACCCGGTACGTCTAGCGTATCCACCAATAGTAATGAGAAAAGAAGTGATGAGCAACCTCTAAGGATTTCAATATACCGAGTAGAGTGTCTGGAGAACAGAAAACATCAAGAATAGAGAAAACATGAATGAAGGGCTAACGCTTATGAATGGAAGATTGATTTTGAATAGGATGGGATGAAAAAAAACTTCATCAACTTTTTTCTATGATGATCAGAGCAAAGGTTTTGAATTCTGACTCATGAATGTGTCAGAACAACACTTGATATGATTTTTGAGTATCTGAAAAAAATTATCGGCGATTCTCGGCTTTCAGGACCATTGCTCACGTAAAAATTTTTTTAACTGCAAATGTCCTGGCGGGAGCCGGGAATTGCCGATTGAAGCCTAAATTTCCAGCCCTAAAAAAAAGAAAAATCTGAAATTTTGAGGGCCTGTAGCTTTGTTCAGAGTCATTTTCGTACTTTGCTCCAGAAGAGGGTTCTTCTTCATTTTTAATTCTGCATCGATTCATGCTAAAACGAAAAAATTCAGGTGTAGGAGTAGAATGAAATATGGCTTCATTTCTTAATCAATCAATTAACAACAAAATTATCTACTTTCACTACTGATCCAGCAGAATTCAAAACAGCTAAGCCTGTTCCTGCAATCGCAGCTGCTTCAGCCTTTTCCAATGCAATGTGCTCATCAACTCCAACATGCCACCCGTACTTCACTCGTATATTTTTAGGAATTACCATTTTCAAAACCATATTCCTTATCATTCGATTGAATATCAAGTACGCCAGACATACAGCACCGTTGCTCCATTGCCAAAGGAATTGGCTCACTATGACGATTGCAGGAGTTACAGTAATAAACTGCATTAACTCGTAGATGAACGCTGTGGCGGTGTGGAAGATGCAAAGTGTGAAGGCTTGGAAGAGGATCTGGAAAATGAGAATATTGTCAATGGAGCGCGCATGCAGAGAAATTTCGGAGCATGACCCAAGCTAGGTGGACCGTCGCATCACAAATTTACAAGTACCTGCCGTTTTGTCTTGTACAACCACATAGAAGTCGAGTACCCTTGCTGGAAAATCAGACGGTAGGAAATGTAAATGTACATCAATGTAGTCGTCACGCCCACTGCATAGTTATTTATTGTATTTGACATACTGTAGTATAAATTAGGCTGAAAAATTTTTTTAACTAGTTTTAGGGTCCAAGTCGGTTCTTACATCTTTGCCAAGTAACGGATCAAAGTACCAGCAACTGCACACTGATAAAAATACCACACTCTTCATGAACAAAAATGTGTAAATCGTGTATATAATCATTAGAATCCGGACATAGGGAAACACAGATTTTCGGAACAAAAACTCTAATGGAAACTCCGGATTTATCTCGGCACACCTCTCAATTGCCAGCATGACACATGCGAGACACCCTGACATCCATGTTGAGACAGCGAGGGCTCCAATACAGAAAATGATAAGAGGATAGTGGCAGAATGAGATTCCAAGGATATCGAAAATCCCGGTACACAGAGAATTAATGGATAAGGAGATGATGTCAAAGATAGCCAGGGCAAACATTAGTTGATAGACTGGAGCGCGAAACTTTTTCTTGATTATGGCGATGAGGCAAGGGATGTAAAGGGTCTAAAATATTATTATTACTTATTTAAGAGTACGTCGAGACAACGATGCTCCACGATTCCGCTAGTGCTCTGCGTCTCTCACCAAAAATACTGTTTTGTTTTCTTACTGTATTTAAAAACTCAGATCGTTTCCCGCTTGGGTCTCAAAGTGAACTGCATTTTTTTACACGGCCGCGAGGCGCGAAATCAAAAAGTACAAATTCAAAACATGTCCTCTTCTTCACGAGGAGTCCACAGCCGAGCGAAATAGTATTTTTGGTGAGAGACGCAGAATTGTCTCTGACTTCTCACTTGAGCGCTTTTACGGCCATCCTGTTTTTTACCCCTGTGTTTCACTGTTTTTGCAAAGAAAACTCACCAAGAAAATCATTCCAGTGATAAGAAAAACAGCTCCCAAAACTGGTCTCTCAAATCTGATATCACTCAAATTTGCTGGACACCCGTATGCTTCATCCCAAAGTGTGAATGAGTTAGTGAACACATGATACATAGACATTTGAAGGGCAGACATGTTGAGATTTTGAACAAGTGGAAGTAGAGAAAAATCAGGACTGGAACACTTTTGAAGCAAAGAACCAAACCAAGACGGAAGTCAGAATTTTCTCAATTCAGAAGAAAACTATCTTAACGTTTCTTGAGATACAGAGAATGTGCTTGTGTTAAATCCTCTGAGAATCTAGTGCCCATAAAGAACTTCTCTGAATACCAACAAGCGTAAATCAATGAAAATATATCGTACCAAGAAAACAGAAATTTCTGGGAATAAAATAAAAGAAGTTAGGAAAAAAATAGCGACATGACACTATTTTTTTTGCTAATTCGTAGCCTTTTTTCGATTGTAAAAACAAAATGTTACTAAAAAATTGAAGTTCTCGACAGACTATTTTTTGTTATCATTAATGCAATTTCCTGTTTTCTATTCCATTGGTTTTCATATATGTAGCTTACTTTTCATTACGCTTCAACCCACTCAGTCCGTTTTATGAAAACATGGCTAATGAGATATTCCACCTTTGTTTATCAGGGCTTATGTTTTGTAACATCTTCATAGTCAGAAAGTTACAATTTTATGTTTGAAAAACAAGGTCAATTAAACACAAAATTATCAAATTTAATCGATCCTCCTGCCGCATTCATCTTCACGGCCACCCCAGATCCAGCAATAACCGCCGCCTGAGCTTCCTCCAGTGCAATATGCTCATCAACTCCGACGTACCACCCGAACCGGATTCTTATCTTTTTCGATACTGTCATTTTGAGAACCATATTTCTTATAGTCCTATTGAATATCAAGTAGGACGAGCATACAGCGCCGCTGCTCCATTGCCAGATGAACTGGCTGGCGATGATAGTGCTCAGGGTAGCTCCGAAGAATTGCATGTACTCGTAGAAGAAGGCTGTGGTAGTGTGGAAGAAGCAAAGGGTGATGGCTTGGAGCAGGATCTAAAAATTATGAAAGTCGTCAGTGGAGAGCACTTTCGCGGACCTCAGTTATCAGCAACGCGCGCTTGCTGTACACCAAGACTAACCTGTCTCTTGGTTTTGTACAACCACATGTGGACGTTGAATATCCAAATTTGAAAATCAACCTATAGGCAATATAAATGTACAATGCTGTAGTGGAAATTCCAACAAAGCAATTATTAATGGTGTTAGGATAGCTGTAGTAGAGAAGGGGCTGAAAACCTTCCTTATCATAAAAGTTCAAGACTATCAGACATACATCTCTACCAAGCATCGGGTCGAAAAACCAGCAGCTGCATTCTGATAGAAACACTACCGGCTTCATAAACATAAATATAGACAAAAAGTATGCCGCCATTACAATTTTAACAACCCGGAAAACTTTCTACCGGAACAAAACTGCCAATGGGAACGCTGAATTGATCTCAACGCATCTTTCGAGAGCCAGCAGGACACATGCAAGACATCCGGACATCCAAGTGGTAACTGCTAAGGCTCCAAGACAATAAATGAGTAGGGGATAGTGACAAAAGGAGATTCCAAAGATATCAAAAATTCCTGTTAGAATCGAGTTGATGAGAAGGGAAACAATATCAAAAATAGAAAGAGCAAACATAATTTGATACACTGGAGCACTGGATTTTTTCTGGATAATCGCAAGGAAACAGGAGATGTAGAGAGTCTGAAACGAAGCCCTCATTAAAGTTATTAAATACATACTCACCAAAAATACAAGACCTAAAATCAAGAAAATGGATCCCAAAATTGGTCTCTCCTGACCTCTTGGGCCTATGGAATCTGACAAATTTGCTGGACAACCATATGCCTCATCCCAGAGTGTGAAAGAGTTTGTTAGCACATGAAACATTGACATTTGAAAGGCCCACATTGTTGAGCTGAAGAAATGAAGATGTTTGAGAATGTGATATAAACTCAAATTGGGAGATATAGACAAATATGTAGACCTTGTTTGAACAGAAATCCCAGAAGAAACAGTTTCTGGGAAGAAAATGTCAAATAACCAAAAAACAGAAACCGAACAAAGAAAAATATCAAAACATAATTTGAAAATCAGACAGAATTGGGAACTCTTGAAAGAATCGGAAGTTTGAAAATCAAAAATCGGTTATTTTCCGATTTTAGTTGTCATTTATACTTGTCAAAATTTAATTATAAACCACAGCAAATTTTTTTTGAAGTGTACGCTGATTTTGAAAAGATATTGTCTATTGAAATGCAATTGTTATTTATTTTCAAACTTGTCCCATTCCAATAGCACGTAATTTTGGAGACGCACTTTCCCACTAGTTGTCATAAACAGCTGAAAAATCAAGATCCAATTGAAAAATGCTGTTTATCATCCTGCAATAGTTCTGAAAGTGTACAATTTTTTCTATTTTCAAAAATAGAGAGAATTCTGGTCTTGATCCATGTAACAAATTTTCGGGGGGCTTTTTCGGATCTAGAACTCAAAAAATGTTAATACATTTTTCATCAGCAAGCCGTGTTTTATACGCTTTGCTTAATCTCAGGTGTACTCTGTACCAGAGTTGCGCGGAAGTGAAAATTTTGAAAACGGAAGTCGGAAGTCGGTAGTCGGAAGTAAATTTTTGAAAACGGAAGTCGGAACTCGGAAGTCGGAAGTGAAAAAATGCCCGGAAGTCGGAAGTACGGAAGTCGGAAGTCGGAAATGGAATTTTGGGGTCAGAAAAAAATGTCCCAATTTTTGAAAAAATCGGCGATTTTTTGGAAAATTTTGCCAAAATTGACCAAAAATTGTGAAAAATGGCCTTCAAATTCAATATTTTTCCATTTGAGTCAAAATTTGAAAAATCGAGTTTTAAGTCGGAAGTCGGAAGTAAAAAATCTCAAACTCGGAAGTCGGAAGCCGGAAGTCGGAAGTAAATGTTTGAAAACGGAAGTCGGAAGTCGGAAGTCGGAAGCGAAAAAATGCCCGGAAGTCGGAAGTCGGAAGCCGGAAGTCGGAATTCCGCGCAATTCTGCTCTGTACCAAGAAATTTTACGAAACCCACCATGTAAAATTACTAATCGACAGTTCCAAAATTTGTTTTAACGAACACATAAAAATTCTAGAAACTTCTATTTTCTTATTCTGTTCATTAGTCTATCTCCGCACTGGGATTATAATGCAGATGTTCCTAAAGTTTGTGGATCTTTCGTTAATTAACTAAAACGGTATCTTCTCAAGATAAACAAAAGGTATTGCCATAAATATCAAAATATCCAGTTGAAAACTATCACTTGCGTCGTGAAAAGCCTTTACTATGTCACTTTTCCATCTTCTCACACATTCGCTTGAGCTAGAAGAGGAGTATGAGTGTCCGGAGGAAATGAAGAATGAGTATCACGTCAACATGAAGCTGGGATTGTATTTTCTGATATCGGGGATCATTCTAATTGTGAGTTTTTGGCGAATTGTTGGATTTTTATAGGCTTGGATGCCTTGTAGGGGTTTGCCTCACTAGGTACCTGGCTAGCTCAGCCGGTAGTGGCGCGTAGCTCATAGGAACTCGCCAGCGGGTTCAAGCTCACCTGAGGTCTACATTGACAAAAAAAAATGACACAATATTTTTGAGGTGTCCAACCACCCTTAACACAATTTCCGTTTTCAGCACCTCTACATTCCATGCTTCATCGTCATGCTCAAATCCAAATCCCGCAACCCATCCTTCCGTGTCATGATCATCCTGGCCGTCTTCGATATCATCAACCTCGCTGTCAACTCTGTAAGCACCGGAATTTTCGATATCATGGGAGCCTCTTTTTGCCAATACCCTCGCCTCATCTTTATCATTGGATCCATCGGTGATGGTACCTGGATGGCTGGATGCTCCGCGTGCATTCTTCTCGCAATGGATCGTTGTGTTGAGGTCAACAACAAGTTCTTCCTGGCCGTTTTGTTTCACAAGAAACCGTTCCGTGTGGTACAATGTGTTGTTGGTGTCTATTGGATGTACTCGGTGTGGTTCGCAAAGCCCTTGCTGTTTTCGGCAAAGTACAGCTCGTGGTTTTTCGATCCAAACGTGGGCAAAGATGTAAGTGTAGGATAACAAAACACTTGTATAGTGGATTCCTAAGGGATAGTGTTGCCTGGACTTTTCTGTAGTTTGTGACAATCGCTTGGGATTGTAGAAAATTCTAGATCGAAATTTTTGACGTCATCAAAAACGAGGCTTTACTGGGGACTCTGGGTCACAAGGAAATTTGAAGGTCACTCCACATTTTAGCCTCAACTGTACCACAACATAGCTCACACCGTGAACAACCTTGTGGTGTCTGCCTCCACCCCTGGACTCTACATCTACATGTGCATAAGTCTGGTGCTCAAAAAGGGTCCAAGTGCCAATTCAGTGTGGCTATGCAAGAATAAAAGACAGGTAAGCGAAATTCAGTTTTAATTTTGACAGATTCTTACTACTAGGATTTAGGAAGCACTCGATTTCATGTTTTCCAGGTCATCCTCCAAGCCGTCATCATCTGCTCATTCCACGCCGCCGCCGCGTTCATCTACGTCTACATGCAATTCTTCCTATCCCCAACATGGCTCATCCTGATTGGCCAATTAACCTGGCAATGGAGTAACGGATGCTTCTGTGTAGTTTATCTCACTCTGAATCGCTCCATCCGGAATTCCGTGGTCAAGATGATACTGAGTTACCGAGTCCCTAATCCACAAGCCATTGGAAGTTCTCAAGTGGGCGTGAGTGTTCACGGAAACGATGCGATGCTCAAGGAAGCCATTCCGATTACTGGGAACCCGGTGCCACCAGTGAGTGTCTGGGCGAGACGTTGTGAAACTCACTTGGGACTTTTTTCAGACCGTCTAGCGATCTAACAATAATATATTGTCTACTCGTGGATAACTCGTCGCTGATACTCGTTTTTGTCATATTTCTTTCGGTACTCAACAATGACCACCCCTTCCAATTATCACATGTCTTTATTGTATGTCGTCATGAATAAATTCGAACTAAACGCACAATATTATCACTGTCCGGAAAACTGGACTATGACTGAGAAGGATCGAGTGAAGAGTCCCTACTTGGGAGTGTACTTTGTGATGAGTGGAGGAATCTATTTGGTGAGTTTATTTAAGGATGGTCGTGACCCCGTGATTACCGTTCAGACCAGATTTCGAGCCCCGGCATATGCCTGTGTACTAATTACATCATTCTCAAGAAATAAACTCTTTGATTCTTCAGATCCTCTATCTTCTCTGCTTCATCGCCATGCTCAACCGAGACCTTATCCGTCATCCAGCTTACAAAATCATGGTTGCTCTGGCATTATTTGACATCCCATCTGTCGCCATCAACTCCCTCTTCTCGGGCTACTTCGGATTCCAGGGAATTTACTTCTGCGACTATCCACTACTAATTTTCATCCTGGGCTCGTTCGGCTTTGGCCTATGGCTGGGATGCTCATTTTGTTGCAGCGCACTTGCACTTTGCCGAATCAGCGAGATCAATCCTGGTCTAAAGCTTTGTTGGATTTTCAAAAAACCATCGATATACATTATCATGACACTCTTGTTCTTCTTACCGTGCTACGGGATTTTCCTCACCAATCCAATAATCTTCCGACCTGAATTTATGTCTTGGTTTTTTGACCCAGGTACCGGACAAGGGACGCTAGGCGACTATCATAACATGACTCAAGTCTTCAATAACGAGACAGAGAGTGCAATCACGACAATTCTTTACACTTATCTGGTGTCATATTTGATTCGAGAGAAACCCACTACTATCTCGGCTCAGCATGCGAAAATGCAACGCAATGTTATCATCCAAGCCGCCCTAATTTGTTTCTTCCATTCTGTATCATCGTCGGTTTATGTCTATATGCAATTCTTCTACTCTCCTGACTGGCTTATCATTGCTGCACAGATTGGTTGGCAGATATGCACAGGATTCATCAGTATCATCTATTTGACTTTAAACCAAACAATACGATCATCGGTCAGGAAAATGATTTTCCCAAAACAGTTCCAGCATGGCAATCAAGTGTTCACTTTCTCGGATGCCAATTTTATATAACATTGTTTTCATTGGGAAATATTTTTTGTATATGAACACTCAAAAAAATGTTTCTAATTTTTATAAAAATTTACTGTTTTGCCGCTTCAGCTTTGTTTAGACAGCTTCAGGAACTTTGGGACCTTTAATTTTGAGCACGTTCCGATTAAGTTTTGACCATTCATTGATTGAATAAATAAATGAAAGATCTGAAGTCTTATTCAAGAAACATAGTTAATGATGAGCACTAATAGTGTGATTTGCAATTGTCTGCACTGAACTCTTCTTCCACCATCTCATCATCCCGAAAAATCTCTTTCTAATCATATCATTCAAAACAATGTAAATGAATACAGGCGCTCCATGTACAAATTGCCAGAGCAAGTGGCCAAAGATAATAAGTCCAGGGGTAACTTCAACCCAGTTCATGAGGACGTAGACTACAGCAGCGCCTTGGCTAGCCACACAAATGAGAATTGATTGAATGAAGACTTGGATTTTCTGAAAGCAATTATTTTTGTGAATCTGATGGTGTCATAGTCGTTGGTTAACTCTCAGACCGTTGACTTGTGCACTTACGGTGGGCCGTCATCTACTTAAGGCAGGTTCTTGTGCCCCGTACCCTTTCATTTTGGTATAATCGGCTACATGGATTCGCGTAGTTCCCGGGGGTAGTACCAAGGTTTATACCCCGAGCCCATCAATTATCTTACCGTGCTATGCAACCTCGACTCCGTCACCACTGCTTTCAAATTGTTTCTGACAATATAGTAAAACGGAATATACAGTATGCAAGTGAGCACCACAATCGAAAAGTTGTTCACCGTGTGTGCCAAGTTATCATATTCCTTTGCCCTATCCGGGAATATCATTGGGTCGAAGAACCATGCATGGTGCTTGGAATTGTATAAATGAGGAGTGGTAAACATGAAGTACACGGCATAGATTAGAGAAAAAATTAACACCAAGAATGTCTTCTTATCCTCAAATATCATCGCTTCAAGATGCGGCTTTGACATTACCAATAACCTATTGCACACCAGGATCAACGAGGTGAAGCATGAGGAACACCAGAGAGACATGGCCACTAAGCCAGTGACATAAATCAGTGTTGGATAGGTACAGTATACGGCACCTTGGATGGCTAGGATTCCAGTGAGAATAGAGTTAATGAAGATGACTAAAAAGTCAGTGATAGCAAGTTGGAACATGATTTTGAAGCAGGATAACTTGAAGTGCTCCTTCTCTAGCATGATGTATGTGATGGGGATGTAGAGAAGCTGTAAGTGGTTAACGTACTATGTCATTGCTCAAGTTAAGCTCACATTGACTACCACTCCATATGCAATTTGAAAGGCACCAGTCATCGGCTGACGTAGTCCAGTTTCCTTGGACCATTCTTCCGGAGTCCGGGCGCTGAAAAATTGGATTTTTAAAAGATTTTTCAGGTTTCTATGGTCAATTCGCGATGCATTTACCTGCAATTATACATTGGAATGTTCTCAACACCACCGTATCGGATGATGTCGTCCATGCCGTTCTATTCAGATCAATACTGAAGTTGAGGGTGTGGGAAGCGGAACTAGACTCAATGCTAGAGGAAATCTGCTTTTCACGAGAAAACAGTACCCTAGGGATTATATCATTTTGGCAAAACATACTACGTAAGGAGAAGGACTTCAGACTGTTTTCCGAGTATGGTCTTAGTCTGTGATAAAGTATAGTTGAGGTATAGGACCTGATCAAACGGATGTTTTGGCAAAAGTTAGAAGTTATCAGCTTGGGATCCGAATCTTTGAAGAGTGGAGCCATTACAAACACGAAACTTGTTACAGAAGCTGAAGACCCATCCTCAAGCTGAACAAACTTGAAGTCAGGGCTTTCATTTGTCATAAGCACCTCAACTATTGATCTTAATTTCAAGGTCCATGCGCTGAAAATTTTCATTTTTTATGCATATCCAGTTATCATCCGGTTCAAACACTCCTCTTTTGTTTTGACAGTCTCACTCTTGACAACCAACCTCGTCAGCAATTCCACGGGGATCTATCTTACATCCCTCACACCAGTCCTTGCTCATTCCAACTATACTATTCTAATGTCCGGCAGTCACCGGTTTTCTCTATTTTATTCTCTTTTTTCTCAACACAAATTCACTTTTTCATTGCAATTTGCATGAAATTTGAGTGAACCGCGAAATACATCAAATACGCCGGTTGACGCACTTTTCTGTGCGCGCGGCGCCAAAATGGAAAATGGGCGCGAAAACAGTCAATCTCGGCTGCGACAGAGAATTTCTCTTCAGTCTTGGTCTCTGCAACGACACCGAATGGTGCGTTGTAAATCTTGCCTCATTTTTCTTTTGCCTTTTTGTTTTTAGTGGGTTTTTGAGTTTGCTAATAAATTGTTAGTAAATTCTAACTAAAAAGCCTTTTTGGTATTGCATTTTTCAGGTTCTCTTAGTGTCGCGGTCTTGTAAGATTGTAGGCGCGTTTTCCTTGGTTTTCTTGTCTTGCTTTTTCATCTCTTTTTTTTCCTTGTTACGTACAGTTAAAGGAGTCGTAGTTTTGAGTGCAGAACTGTGTTTTCTGACTTGAAACCACGATTTCTTTACTTGGGGGCCGACGGTTTTGTTCCTTGTGAACCTCTCGTTTTCCGTGCGTTTTTCGCTTGAAATTTGGTTTCTGTCCGTTTTGACGGCAGATATTCTGAGTTTCTAGTAAAATTTCTTCCACTTTTGACGTCTTTTTCGTCAATTTTCGTGTCCGTTTCGCGAAAAACTCTTTTCTGTTCGTTTGACGACAGATTTTCCGAGTTTTGAGTGAATATTTCCTTTGAAAATTGAAATATTCGATTTTTCACCGAATTTTTCGATTTTTCGCCTCTTCTCTGAATTTTCGTCTCGGTTCCACCGAATTTGCGAACTTTTAGAACAAAAATCTACTTTCTGTTCGATTTTTCGACAGAAATTGCCCAAATTTCGTTTCAAAAATCGCTATTTTGTGTTGGAATTTTCCGGCGAAAATAGTGCAAATTCGAGTGCGAAATTGAGTCATTTTTGCTCGTCGCCGATAAGGAATAGCTCTAATTTGTGAATTTTGTAATTTTCCTTGTGGAAAATCATTGAATTCTTCGCATTTTAAGCTTCATTTTGTCTGAAAAATCGCATAGAATCCGTGAGAAATTCTTGGTTTTCAGCAAAAATCCCGCCGCCGATCGTCAATTTTTGGCAATTACTCTTTGACTACACTACTCTTTGACTTCACCTACTCTTTGACTACACAATCTCTTTGACTACATATGCTCTTTGACTACACTTTTGACTCCACTTTTCTCTTTGACTACACTTGTCTCTTTGACTACACCACTCTTTGACTACACTTTCGCTCTTTGACTACACTTTTTCGTTTTTTAATCTCTAATTTTTCTGAAAATTAGGCTTAGGCAAGTGTTGGAGTAGTCTATTGCGTATGTAGTAAACTATTGAGGCCCTTGCCTAAGCCTGATTTCAGTAAAGGGACCTCAAAATAGGCAATGTGTAGTCAAAGAGTGGTGTAGTCAAAGAGACAAGTGTAGTCAAAGAGAAAAGTGGAGTCAAAAGTGTAGTCAAAGAGCATATGTAGTCAAAGAGATTGTGTAGTCAAAGAGTAGGTGTAGTCAAAGAATAGTGTAGTCAAAGAGCAATTGCCTCAATTTTTGGTGTCGACAAGTGAGAAAATCGTCGCCAAATCAATTTGACCGCAAGAAAATCGCTGATTTTGGTCTCAAAATAAGCAGCTCGACTAGAAGAACGTCTCCAGAAGTTTTGGCACTTCGCCGAAAAAGTTTGAAAAAATTGGGTGCTAAAAACTGCATTTTTGCCCCAAAAAGTGTCAAATTCGCGCCAAAGAAGTATCCAACGTCTTCAAAGGATTCTGATTGTTGTTGTAATCGAATTCTCGTACTGGAAAACTAATATTCACAGCACAAACATTCTGTTTTAGTGAATTTTGACTGGAAAATTGGGAAAAAAATAGTGTAAATTCGCAGATTTCTGAATTTTCGGATTTTGCAGATTTTCGCCTCGGATTTTCAATTCAAACGTCTTCAATTCGTCGATCGAAGTTGTCAACAAATCTTCTGTGTGTTGCTCGAGAGTTTCATTCGAAAGTCATCGGAATTTGTAAAAAAAAGGAGCGAATTTTGGTCGGAAAAATTTTTTCGATTTTGCAAGGAATTTCGAGCGATTTGGTGATTTTCAAGTGATTTCTTCGTTGTTTTCGCGAGAAAATTGAATAATCAGCTAGTCTTCACATCAAAGATGTCAATTTCAAGCGAATTCGTTATGGATGAAGATGGATGTTCGTCGCCGAGTGGTTCAGAAGCGTCAAAATCGTGGCCAGGTTTTGTCGCTCAACGCACACACGTCACAAAAACCACAGATACACATGCAAACTCATCAACGATTTTTAATGAAGAATCCGAGAAAAAGTGGCAACTGATTCGCTTTCTCAAAGACAAAGGAATAGATAGTGTTGAAGAACTCCACACACACTTCGCAAACACCGAAAGAATTTCGCAAAATCTGGACATACATGTGAAATTGTTGCAGATACTGAAAAAGGATATCAACAAGTTGAGAAAAATCAATATTGAGAGAGGTTCAAAAATTGTGTCGTCGCACAAGCACAACGACATGTTGAAGGAGAAGAACGAAAAGTTGGAGATAATGATCGCTAGTCACAGAGAAAGCATTTCTTGTTGTAATACGGAAAACATAAACCTTCAAAAGAAAGTCTCGATTCTTGAATCAGAAAATAAGAGTTTGAAAAGGGAAGCGAAATTCAAAGATCAAGTATTAGAGCTTAAAGATGAAGAAATAAAAGACAGAGAGGATCATATCGTATTTCTCAAAAAGCATAGTGATTTCTTGTATGAGCAGTATTGCACTGTAAAAGAATCATCGGAGAAGAGGGAAAATTTGAAGTATGATGTTGATTCGTGTTCTCTTGTGGATTCATCACTCGTGAATAAAGAGGAAGTTGATGAAAAATGTTCAATTAGTACATCGTCACAAACAGATCCGTTGTGGTCTAATGGTCAGGAATTATGGTCTTCAACTGGTACAATGTCAAATGTGGATTTATTGGGGTCTAGTGAGAAAGACTTCCAGGATTCAACTGATATAGTGTCACAAATAGATATCTTGTTTTCTAGTGATACGGATCCTCAGTCTTCAAGTGAAACAATGTCACATGTAGATCTGTTGTGGTCTAATGGTATAGTGTTTGAAATGAATGATAAGGAACTGCATAGTCATGATGTTGGATATGAGTTCTCTGAAAATGGACAAAATAAAGCTGATAGTGTAATGCAAGAGGATACTACACCAGAACGGGTAGATCTTTCTGGTTACAATGGTTACAAGTGTTATAATAGTTATGATGGCTACAGTATGCATCATGATTCTGGTATTGTATTGTATAGTGGAGAGCATACGACTGAGAAAGTTCAGCGATCTCAAAGTCCGCATACAAATGGTTTTGATTTTCAGCAAAATGTCCAAAGTAAGGAGAAATGTGTTCAAGGAGTGATGAAAGGTTTCGAAATTCTCAACGAATACCGTGAAGAATCGCAAAAGCAGATACACAAAATGAGTAAAGCGCCTGTGGGAGTGAGTTGTCCCCAGAGTGAAAAACTCATGAATGAATCAACTGAAGACTCAGAAAACTGTTGTTCCGATGAGGAAAAGAGTTATCTCGAAGACCGTGCAAGTCTTACGAATTCTGATTGTCTCAGTTTCACACAAGAATCATTTTCGAATGATTTTAACTTCGATTATCAGAGTACTGTAGAAGATTTGGTTACAAGCCATTCGACTTCAACTGAAGATACCATCCCGAATGAGTATGAGAAGTTCGGAGAAATGTGGGAAGATGCATGTCTCAACATATCACCAGTCATCACACGACCGGGACTTAAAAAAGAGGGAGATGTCACCTGTGGTGTGTTTTTCCAGATGAAAACCAAACGCCGTATGCAGGAGGAACATCGTCCGAGAACCGATCCACCAACTGCTATTGAGTCTCAAGCTTGTGTTCAGGTTTTGCCTGCACAAAGTCTTCAAGACAGTGATACTACTTCAATTGAGTCTGATGACTTCGAAGTGTTCTTCAAATACAGTCCCAGGAGTTCGAGAAGAGCTCGTGAGGAATGTCGTCCACGGAAAGATCCACCAAAATACGGAAGGTCTCAGGATACCCAACGTACTCATCTTCATCAGGAGTTCCGACCAAGGAAGGACCCGTCGAGCCAATCGCAGTCACCTCATGGTCTACATCCATGGATGGGAAAGCATCAGAATTTGCCAAGCGCATCTACATGGAACCCCTTCGTCTTCGATGTCCATTAATGATTTCGTTGATAATTATTGTACTTTTTGTTAAAAATATCTCCTTTTGTAATTATTATATCTCTTTTTGTGTAATTATCATTGTGTTCTATTCTTATGGTTATCCTTCTGATTTCCTCATTGTTTTCTATCCCCATCACTTAAGCCATTAGGTAATATCATTTTAAGTTTTCTAGGTCCCCGTAAATAACTTCTTTATCTTATCCTCCCCACCCAATCATTCTTATTATACCCATGCTTGATCATCTCTGAATCAGCAAAGGGATTGTCTTCGCAACCTAGTCCTTATTGGAGTTAGCTATCCTAAATACAGGTGCTCTCCTACTTCCATCATGATGTACGCGGACTTAAAAAAGAGGGAGATGTCCGGCAGTCACCGGTTTTCTCTATTTTATTCTCTTTTTTCTCAACACAAATTCACTTTTTCATTGCAATTTGCATGAAATTTGAGTGAACCGCGAAATACATCAAATACGCCGGTTGACGCACTTTTCTGTGCGCGCGGCGCCAAAATGGAAAATGGGCGCGAAAACAGTCAATCTCGGCTGCGACAGAGAATTTCTCTTCAGTCTTGGTCTCTGCAACGACACCGAATGGTGCGTTGTAAATCTTGCCTCATTTTTCTTTTGCCTTTTTGTTTTTAGTGGGTTTTTGAGTTTGCTAATAAATTGTTAGTAAATTCTAACTAAAAAGCCTTTTTGGTATTGCATTTTTCAGGTTCTCTTAGTGTCGCGGTCTTGTAAGATTGTAGGCGCGTTTTCCTTGGTTTTCTTGTCTTGCTTTTTCATCTCTTATTTTTCCTTGTTACGTACAGTTAAAGGAGTCGTAGTTTTGAGTGCAGAACTGTGTTTTCTGACTTGAAACCACGATTTCTTTACTCTAATCTCATTTTCCTTTTTCTTTTTGTTTTTCGGCCATGTTCCAAAGCTCGGATATTCATCGATTCCTCAAAGTGTCTAACAAAATCTCAGCTGGAATCTCAGTATTTCTAAACGTGTTCCTGATCTTCCTAATCATCAAAAAATCACCAAAGGAGTTTGGGTCCTACAAGATTTTATTGATCTACACCTCAATCTTCGAGATCCTCTATTCTTGTCTTGTAGGTTATTTGGTTCCTGTAAGTAAGAAGTGAAGACGTTCATAATCAAAACTCTTAATCCTTTTTTAGATCCACTACTCATTTGGAACCACTGACATTGCATTGGTGTCTATTCTTGACAAGTCCCTCCCCCGAACCTTTGTTCGATTTCTACTATCCCTATTCTGGGGTTTCTTCGGAGCCACGCAGTCAGTTTACGCGGTGCATTTCATCTACCGATATTTGGTAGTTAACAAAAATGCGCTACTGGAATCTTTTGACTCCTGGAAAATAATATTTTGGTTGATGATCCCGGTTCTAACCGGTGCTGGATGGTCACTATGTGGAGTGCTGTTATGTGGGCCGGAGCCTGAAATTATCGAGTTATCACGGATGGGTATACTTCAGGATTTCGGAGAGCCCATCGAGCATTTTGAGTTTCTGGGAGGGACTACAGTGCGGTCAATATCGATAGGACCACCCCCTAATTGAGGTGTCCTGGGAAACCGAGATGAGATATTGAAAATCTGTAAACGCCATTTGATTCAGAATCCAAAAATACCCCAGGGACCAAATTTTCATGTCTCTACCACTTTCCAGTACCCCGTGCTAACAAAAGGGTCACCTGCAACCGGTCAATATCGATAGGACCACCTGTGAGTTTCGGTATTTCAGTGATAATTTCGGTCTGATTTTTGAACCTAATTGCTTTTAATGTTATTTTTATGTCCTTTCTAGGCGTTTTCTAAACATCTCGACACGAATTTCCAGTAATCTAGCAACTTTCGAAACTTTTCGTATTTTCGTGGATCTGAAATTTGGATAATCCCAGTTTTATACTGATAAGGAACGTCATGTTGACTGGAAATGGACTGAACGTGGAACAAATATTATTCTTATACTGTGCTACATCAAATGTAGCCGTTTCAAGCACAACGGATGCTCTAGTCAGAGTAAAACCACCACTGAAGCAGTCCCAAGATGGCACCATTTCCAGGAATGGCTTATTCTTTCGCTCCTGAAGTGAGGATACGACTTTTAAATTGCAGTAAACGCATTATACTGGGTAGAGAAAATGTTCAGCTATCATTTATATACCTTTGCAATGTTTCTGCGCCTCTGATAGCAGTTTTATTTTGCTAGAAACACTCATAGATCCCCGTAGCTAAAGCTTAATTGTAACCGGTGATCTGAAATAATCCAGGAAACATTTTCAAGAGGAAAAACGTTAAAGCTCTATTAAGAACAACTTCGTAAACAGATTTAACTATGTGTTAGCATAGAAAACTATAATCTTGATCATGACAAATCGTTAAATTAATGAAAGAAACAAGTAAGTATTTTCGTGGTACTGTGAAGTGTTTTTGACAACAACCATTCACTACTAGTCAGGAAAAAAATTAATAAATTAGTTTAAAATGATAGCTGAACATTTTCTCTACCCAGTACAATGCGTTTACTGCAATTTAAAAGTCGTATCCTCACTTCAGGAGCGAAAGAATAAGCCATTCCTGGAAATGGTGCCATCTTGGGACTGCTTCAGTGGTGGTTTTACTCTGACTAGAGCATCCGTTGTGCTTGAAACGGCTACATTTGATGTAGCACAGTATAAGAATAATATTTGTTCCACGTTCAGTCCATTTCCAGTCAACATGACGTTCCTTATCAGTATAAAACTGGGATTATCCAAATTTCAGATCCACGAAAATACGAAAAGTTTCGAAAGTTGCTAGATTACTGGAAATTCGTGTCGAGATGTTTAGAAAACGCCTAGAAAGGACATAAAAATAACATTAAAAGCAATTAGGTTCAAAAATCAGACCGAAATTATCACTGAAATACCGAAACTCACAGGTGGTCCTATCGATATTGACCGGTTGCAGGTGACCCTTTTGTTAGCACGGGGTACTGGAAAGTGGTAGAGACATGAAAATTTGGTCCCTGGGGTATTTTTGGATTCTGAATCAAATGGCGTTTACAGATTTTCAATATCTCATCTCGGTTTCCCAGGACACCTCAATTAGGGGGTGGTCCTATCGATATTGACCGCACTGTATGTATGACATCGGGACGAATGGAACAATTCTTCCTCACTATACGTTTTTGGGTGTTGCTGGGTTCATGTCAGTTACTGTGGTTAGTTGAGATTAAAGGAGGATTCCGGTCAACATTTTTCTGCTATAATATATGTAAAAAAGAAAAAAACTCTGAAAAAGCGCTTCAAAACGACCCTTTTCGGCCAAATGGTCTCCTGGGGCCGTGTCCTAACTCCGGGAGTGAGGGCACGGCCCCAGGAGACTGTACGGCCGAAGAAGGGTCGTTTTGAAGCAATTTTTTTCAGGGTTTCAGAAAACTTTTTGAGCGTTTTCACTATCATATTCAAAATCAGCACAAAATTTTACATATTTTGAAGCAAAAAAAGCAAAAAAAAGAAGCAAAAAAAATTTGAGCGGAATCCTGCTTTGATAGCCTCACTCATGTGTTACCCATAGAATTTTTTCAGAGCGCCTCCTTTGCCACCATCATTTTCTGCGCTGCGAAATGTTACTCCAACATTCGCAAAGTTATGGGAACCACCGCCTCCACAACCCAATCAACGAAATCTCGCTCTATCCAATCCCAACTCTTCTGGGCCCTCATTTTTCAAATCTTGATTCCAACTATTGTCTTGGATATCCCTGTAACCTCTTTCTTTATCTTAAATATTACTAACAGTGGGATTGGTGCTCCAAGTGCGTATTTATCATTCATCATGACTTTCTATCCTGTAATCGATCCATTGCCAAACTTTTTGATCATCAGACCTTATCGGAGAGCGATAATTGGTAAGCAAAAGTGGCAAAAAGTTTTATAGAGTTTCATTTTCCAGGATGTTTTGTCAAAGGTTCCATGACAGAACAGGCTTCTATTGTTCCTATGTCCAACTTGGCTTCTCAGATTCAAAATTGAAAACTTTATGTCTATTCCAACACATGATGATCCACAGTCGGCAAAACAATACTAATGATACTTGTCCGATTTATTTTCTTCTTCGGTTCATATGGGAATGTGTAATCTCGATATGGCTTGTGGATGAATAAAATCGTAAATGTGGTAATTAATCCGTGGCTTGAGATTATTAAAAATGACACATTGTTCATCGCTGAAATTTGAAAAAAAAACCATTTAAAAATAAGTTCACCTCACCTTTATTATAATGCCAAAGAACCACGGAAAACGCACAGTAAAGCAATGGAAAAACAATAACAACCACTGGAATTGCTGTTTGCATGATGATAGAGGTGAAGAATTTCTTCTGGAGTGACAAAGTTTTTCGGGACAGGGATACGTTCCTGTTTTGACTTTTAATGTTACAGTAGGTAAGGATACATAAGAGAAGGATGGAGATGAACTCGAAACAAAGTTTGAAGAAGGTGGACCATCCGATGAGTTTGGCGTCTAGAGTGTATACTGTGATGGGGCCGTTGTTGAAACATCGGATGGAAGGATGTTCCTGGAAAATGAGATTGTTGGGGAAAATAAAACATTCCGGTATGTCACAATTTTGGTATGTCGTCAGTCTCTGAGCCATGTAATCTTGATACTATACTGAAATTTGATATGAATTGAATGTTTATGTACAATACCGGCCATAATGATATTCGCTTTCGTCATTTTCAGTTCAAAAACGTCAAATTTGAGTGGTTGAGAATACAATTTAATGTAGTTTTTTTTCTGTTTGAGAATTTGACTGTATACAGTGGCGAAAAATGGTGAGTGTCACTTTATTTTCTGTGTCATAAAAAACCTTTTGGTGTAAGCCCATAGTTTTCTGAAAATCATAGTTCGCTCAGTGCTCCAGAATAGCTCCAGATATAGGCGTCACTCAAATTTGAAAAAAATAACTTTTCCAAAAATCAATGAATCATTCTAGTTTTTGAGTAAAATAGTCCAGCTCACACCAAAAAAAGTTTGGTGCGAGTTGGAAAATCGGCTCTTGAGATATGGGCTCTTCATTTTGTTGAACAATCCAAACTACACATTTTCTCAAATTTTGAACTTGATGTGACCGATTTTGCCCAATCTATGAGCCAAGAACCGAACAAAGCATTTGGTGCTCCAAGCTTCATATCTCAACCAAGCATGACTAGCCGGGTAACATTCACACGGACACAAAGAATTACGCGTTGGCTCAGAAAAATAATCGAAGAAGACTAAAAGATGCGTCACGACTCCCGCGGGCTCACCTCCCGGGCGGGAACGGGCAGGTAAATCGCCTCTTGGAAAAAAACCCTAACAAAAAACGCAGCACCAGTGTGTACTTCCTTGTACCTCAAACTGATTCCAAAAAAGTTATGTAGAATTTCCAAAGGTTGTCAAATGTTTTATTTTTATGTGAATGCACGTCGACAAAAAAAATCAGAAGCAAACAATGTGTTGACAATCAGAAAATTTCATAAAATGTAGCACTGAACCCAGTGTTACCCGACTTCACGCCAGACGAGTACATAAAGTTAATGAACATAACATTTCCTGATGATTGAAAATACTGTGTATTACTACAAGATCCACACAACTGTGTTATCAAGGGCGCGTTAGCAGAGTCCCCATCGTAAACGAATACGCAGTCCCCAGAAGCGATAGAATCATAGTTGAGCGCCATGTGAATTCTATTGGCTCCTGAAGTTGCAAGAGTGTATGTACATCCAGTTGTATACTGCCCAGGCCAGTTTGGAGAAAATATCGTCCCGGGGGCGATATGAGTCCCTGCACCACAAGATTCAGAAGGTGATGGAGTACTTATGGGTGGTTGCGGAGTTCCACTACAATTGATTTCTCCAACAGGACGCTTGCAGAAAAAGTTGTGATCTATATAACAGTCATCCGAAAACCATGCTCCCATATACAAAGTATCAGTGGCGTCTAATACCAAACAGTTGCCAGATGGTTGGTAGTATTGAAAATTGGAATAGTCCACCCTTGATCCATCCGTCCAGATGATAGAGTTTTGGGGTGATGCCATTCCTCCGATAAAAGCAGATGTACCATTTTGCATCAAAATAGATGTGAGGTACCAATTCTCTTCTTCAGAATGAATTGACACCAGCTCCGTGCACATTTGTTTACAAGTCAGCTGAGCATCGACAAATGATTTTGGTTCCAGAAAAAAATAGCAATTGTTGTTAAAGTTGTAGTCGCATATATCTAGAAAGAAATTTTAGACGGTACTTGATATTCTACACTTCAATTAAACATCGAAACTAGATCTGAGCACTCACCGGGAAGAGTTGGAGGAAGCTCACAAACATAGGGCTTCTTGATACTGCAGTCGTCATTCCACCATTGTCCAGTCGGCCAGCCAGGAACTGAATAGTATACACAACGGCCTGGAGCGGTATTAGGGTACCCTTCAAAGACAAAAATTAGTTGACAACCAATGCTGAGCGTCTGTGCAGTTCAGTCTTTATAGTGTCAATAACTAACCAGGTGCAAAACTGTTGTAACCGCTGGTAGTTTCGTTTCCAACATCATAGATACATTGATTTAGGTTGCTCCCATAACAATAGACTCCCATCCAAAAATGATCAATTCCTGCACTATTCACAAATGATGATAAGGCTCTGTTGTCCTGAAATTCGTCTTGTCAACTTTTGTGCATTCGAATGATAACTCACAATAGCATTCTTCGTCATGAAGAGAGTCCCTCCAAAGCTTTTGCATGTAGCTACAGCTGTAGTATGATCGGCAGCGGTTTGAAATAATTTCCAGCATTTGTTATTGACTAGCGTGAATCCATTGGTGCATATAATGTTGTTAGCGGCGTGGGAGAAAGCAAATGATAGAGAGATGAAAATGAAAACTTTCATTTTGAATTCTCACAGGTTTTCTTTGTATATGAACTCGTACTTATGCTGTGGTCGAAGATCAATAGTTGTTCTACTTCGCATGAAAGAAAAATGTTCATATTTACTGCTGATTAGAAACAAGGAGTCTTACGGGAAGATCAACTGATAAGAGAGGAAAGCAAATATGGAAAAAATTGTGCATGTGTGTTTCCAGCGACTGTGAATTATTTGAAGTCTCAGCAAACTTTCAGCATAGGGCACTCATAAAACGCTTTATTGCTTTATACAGTTGGACATTGCGCATAAAAGTTTCCATTCTTGAATCTACTTCTCAACACTACATTAAATTTTCTTGGATATAATGGATGAGCTCATTTATTTATTTTCATCTAGTTATCCTGACTTTGGAAAACAATCTGGGCTCACGCGGAAGGAGCTTGTAAAGATTTGAGAATGCCTTTTTACAAATACGGTTAGCTAGAGTTGTGGATCGTACAATAATTGTCCTCACCAATTTAGCGAGCGTATATGAGCAAGCAGACGCACTGGGATGATTTGAAGACGTTATTATTCATGTTGCCATGTGAACTCCTGTGGTGCAAGTTGGCGGTGCCAGTGTTTGAGGGGGTGTGGTTGGTGGTTGGGGAGTAGCACTGCAGTTGCTTGCTCCCACGGGTATTTGGTAATAAACAACAATGCATTTCTCAAGACCTTCGACACTTGGTAAATAATATTTTGGTTGATGATCCGAGTTCAAACCGGTGCTGGATGGTCACTATGTGGTGTGCTTTTATGTGGACTGGAGCCAGAAATTATCGAGTTATCACTGATGGGTATACTTCAGGATTTTGGAGAGCCCATCGAGCATTTCGAGTTTTTGGGAGAGACTATGTATGACATCGGGAGGTTCCATAACAATCATGTCTCAGTTCACGTTCCTGAGTGTGGCGAGGTTCATGTCGGTTACAGTGGTGAGTTTTGCCAAAACAAGTTTTTAGGACAAGTTTGCAACGGCTAAAACAAAATTGTTTCGGTTTCGCCGTTAGTTGCAAACTTGTCCAAACAGGACCGATAGGGAGGTCCCGGGCTGACAATTTTCTCTTCTTAAACATTACACTTTTTCATTAAGTTTTACATCACAATGTAGAACTCGATGAGATCTACAAAATGATGCACATAAAATACGTCTTTAGCTTCTCCGTTTTTGTCAAAAGCCCCTGAAACACACGGGCCAAGCAACTCTCGGCCCGTGTGTACCAGGGACGCTTGACCGAAATCATAAAGCTAGGCAATAAAGTTATGTATCTCATTCTGTAGATCTCATTGAGTTCGACATTTTGATGGAGAAGTTACTCAAAACAGAGAAAAATTTAAGCGGAGAAAATTTCCGGACCGCTTCGGCTCGGATGAGCCCTATCGGCGCAGTTTGGAACCATAGTACTTTTTCAGATAAGTGTCGGTGCAAGTGGGGGGCCATGGATAATTGCTAGTGAATCAAAAACAAACTGTTATGAAAAATTAATAATATCAAGTGCGATGATTACATGTAGAGAAGCCTAAAATTACAGGAAAGGTGAAACTGATGGGATTCATGAAATAAAAATTTAATTAGATATCTGGTTCCTGGGTGTACATTAGCGATATTCCGCAAAAGGAAACGCACTCCATCGCCAACATGGCTGAAATTTGAAATATGAGCTTTCCAGCCGGCCTGCATGGACTCCTTGTGGACAAATCGATTAAGTTGTCGACGAGGAGTCCACGCACCCATAAAAACATGTTTTGCAGTTTTGAAAAACAGAAAAGGCGGCTGGAAAGCGGAAAATTAAAATTTCAGCCATGTTGGCGATGGAGCGCGTTTTCCCTTGGGGAATATTGCTAATATAGGAACATGAATATGTTTCAAAATCTGTTTAAAGGTCATGAGAGCACATTTAATTTTCAATTTTTATTCAATTGTAGGCATTATCACACTTATGATATCCGTCTTATTTCTTTTCCTTTGTACCCATTCACAAGGAAATGTTGCATCTCGATAAGGCTTATGAATGAACATGATAGCAAAAGTGGTGACCAATCCGTGATTTGAGATTATCAAGAAACATACATTGTTCATCGCTGAAATTGAAAACTTAAGCTACTGTAGTTACTGTAGCTCACTGACGTACCTTGATTAAAATGCTGAAAAACCACAGAATATGCGCAACACAGCAAAGGTAAAACTATAATAGCAAAAGGGATGATTGTCTGAACTGTGATACAGAAGAAGAATCGGTTCTGGAGATCCAATGTCTTTTGAGACAGATTAATATTCTTGTTTTGGTGTTTGATGTTACTGTAAGTGAGGCCACAGAGGATAAGAATGAAGAGGAACTCTACGAGAAGCTTTCCTGTGGTGACCCATCCCACTAGAGTGGCGTCCAAGGCGTAGACGACGATGGGTCCGGAGTAGAAGCAGCGGAGGGAAGGGATTTTCTGAAAAATGGGGTTCTAGACATTTTGGTTGACTTGAAAATTCTCACCGAAGCCCTTGACAACCTTAACACTTTTGCTCAACAAGGATCATTAACGTATCAATTTAAAAAATGTATTAGCGTTTCCCCAAGGGGAAACGCGCTCCATCACCAACTTGGCTGAAATTTGAATTTTCAGCTTTCTCGCTGTTTTGAAAACAGCGAAACATGTTTCGGTGGGTGCGTGGACTCCTCGTGGACAAGTCGACTGCAGCCCGAGTTGTCCACAGGGAGTCCACGCACACACCAAAACATGTTTCGCTGTTTTCAAAACGGCGGGAAAGCAGAAAATTCAAATTTCAGCCAAGTTAGCGATGGTGGGCTTTTCCCCTCGGGGAATATCGTTAATATTATAGTTTGGTCCCGTGCCAAATTTGTGACTAATATGTGAATTTTTGGTCAGTGTTCCCATGAACACCTGTCATTCAGAAAATTGAATTTAGAAATCAAGTTTTTTCCATGACATGTGAATGTTAGCCTTTTCGTTATGGTTAGTCATTGCTTCATACCTGAAGTATCACTTGCACCGCCACAGTTTGTTCCGGGAGCAAAAAATTGAATGGGATGAAGTATGTCAACGCAAAAATATACAAGAATACGATGAATATCTTGCGAAAACGATACCAAGATTTTGTAGTAGGGACCAAGGTGGTGAATCGATTTTCGAAGAGGACCAGGATAGAGAGAACGGTCACTGAAACAGAAAAAAAACTTTGGTTACGAGGTACGATGTTAAATTTTCTCAATGAAATCTAAGTTATTAGGTGGTTCGATAGAGCGCAGTTGCTTCATCTGAAGCTACTTAGGGATCAACTAGCGGAAACTGAGCTAATGGACTATTCAGTCACATATTGTTCTCTAAACAATTTTGATTAAGAGATGCAAGATCGCTCTAATGAGAAACTGTGTGTCATGGATTTTTCAATTTGATGAAACTCACTTCCAATTTCCGTGATAATAATTGTAGTCTGCACCAACGGATTCACTCCTAACCACATCAAAAACCCGGAACCATAGCCAGCGACATACGGAAAAAGGATATAAGGAGAAGTCAAAAAACTAAACGACAAATCCAGAAGAGCACTCCAAAAGTGCACATTGAACATGTACCATTTTACGGAACTCATTGATTTTGGGGAGATGAATATGATAAGGTACCCCACGTAGAAGTGAATAGGGACCTCTATGATAATCAAACAGTGATACACAAGGGATATGAACTCAGAGGTGTTCAGGTAGCTGTAAGTCTCGTTGCATAGCTGTTGGCTCATATTTTTCATACAAGAAGT
Organism: Caenorhabditis sinica; assembly: GCA_963932045.1. Taxonomy (NCBI): domain Eukaryota; kingdom Metazoa; phylum Nematoda; class Chromadorea; order Rhabditida; family Rhabditidae; genus Caenorhabditis; species Caenorhabditis sinica. The sequence continues at coordinate 4,555,226 of OZ009939.1, read as the reverse complement.
CGAGTGTTTAGGACAAGACTTTGAAAATGAGTAATTGAATTTCCACAAATTTGCTCGAGAGTTCGAGCAAAGTCTAATACAAATTAATTGCTTTTTTATGAATACCAAGAAAAGTTGAAAATGCAGGTGGAAGCAAAAAAAAGAGGAGGAAAGGAAGGGTTTTGTGGTAACTTGTGTAATAAAATCACGTAGGAAAAATGTGATTCGTGCACCAGAAAATTGGAGTTGAAGTGACCGGGACTGGATTCCCACTGGAAGTCACCCGCGACTGATCCAGTGATCAGTCGCGGGTGACTTTTCGGCCGTGTGAATCGGGTTTAGTCAATCAAGAACGAAAAATTATTGAATTAGAGGAATTTTCATTTTCAGACATTTTGATGTTGATCTTGTTGGTTTTTGAAGCACAAGTTAAAGGCGGAATCCGAAAAATTTTTTTGATTTCTTTAATATACTTAAAAATGTGTGTAGATTCCAAAAATCATAATAAAAATGCTCAAAAGTCGCTTTAAAACGCCGAAAATTGTCTACGAAATGAGCAAAAATTGCAGAAGTTTTTTCTGGTGGCCGTGGCCGAGTTTCCCGAAAAAGGGGCGGAGCCGAGCGCACTGATTGGCTGGTGTACGACTGCAGAGACGCTTATTGGTTGACACCGCCTCTTTTTGGGGGAAAACTCGGCCACGGCCACCGGATACAACTTCTGCGATTTTTGCTCATTTCGGAGTCATTTTTCGGCGTTTTAGAGCGATTTTTGAACATTTTCATTATTATTTTTGGAATCTACACACATTTTTACGTTAAAAAATAAAACTTTTTTGATCGGTTTCCTCCTTTAACATCTCAGCTTCATTTCAACTTAAAAATCAAAGGTCCACATTTGTAATAGTACGATCCTCCCAGTTCTTATCAAATTCCTTCCTCGAAATTGTATCCGGACACTCTCCTCTCATGACAATACTCATACATCCTTTATCCGAGGAGAACGAGTTTGAGCCGGGAACTTGATTTGAGACTTTCTTCGCATTGTTGATATTTTTCACGCATTGGTATCCAGAATAGTTTTTGTTGGATGTGAGGATGGTGTAGTAGCATTGGCGGAACAGGGAAATGCTAAGATTAGCGCATGATTTTTTCATTGTACTTATCAATTGAGTGGAAAAGGCGCACACGTCTTTCATGCAGTTCTGGAAAAAAAATACTTTGACCTAATTTTTAAATTTTTGGTGAAAAAACAGAACTTCTTGGAAGCATCCACTTACATTAACTCTATCACACAACGGCACAGATGGATTTTTGGACAACTCGTTCAAAATTGGAAGACAGGAAAGTGTTTTAGCTTCCTCACTGATAGAGTTGCATCGATTATTGCTTGGTTGCGCGGTCAAAATGTCCAAAAACTTGTCATAATTCGTGTTGAAAAAAGTGTTGGCCATAGGAGAGCAGACTTGTTTGGTGATGTAGAGGAAGCACTGTTTGCCAGAGACGAACGCGTTTCGTTTTGCAGTGAGGTTTTTCTGGAAACTTGTGGAAACTTTCTCGGTGCTTAGGTGTTTGGGTGAAAGTTTCAGACCGTCGGCCGACCTCTGGCTCTAACCCGACCGATCGGATACGTGCACTTTCTCGTGACACAAAAATAGCGGTCTGGGAACGCGACACCAAAACTAGTCATTTCGCAACCACGACATTTCGCAACCAATACATATACCTTCAGGTAAGTTTATGTCAACATGGCTTTGCAACGTTTTGCAACTGCGACATTTCGCAACCAAGACATTTGACAAAGATAATGATACTGTTGACATGTATCAAAAAGAGAACCATGTTACGGAGGACTGGAATCAAAAAGTATACATTTAGATAAGCTTATGTAAACATGGCTCTGTGACGTTTTGCAACCTGCCATTTCGCAACTCACATTGTTTTCGCAACCACAACATTTCACAACCAGTCATTTCGCAAATAGACATTTCGCAACCAGTCAGTAGTTTAGTTTTCATTTATTTAGGTTACATGTGATTACGGATATCATAAACCAATCCAGGATGCCGTCTACATACTTTCCAAAAAAAAAGATTTGAATTGAAGTTTTTATTATGCATGTGGATTTGGTGGTTGCGAAATGACTCGGTTGCAGATTGTCGCGGTGGCGAAATGTCGCAGTTGCGAAATGACTGGTTGCGAAACGTCGGGCTGTCAAATCTTCGTTTGGAATAGTAATGTCATGGAAATAGTTTCGGGTTCCAAACATCATTTTCTCAACTTACAGATGTGAACAAAAACTGCGAAGTACACGAGTTCTCCCTCCTAAACATTGCTTCATAAAACGCTGGCAGACAATCTTGGATATCATAGTTCTTAAACTCCAACTTTTCACACTTCTGCTCATAAGTTTCCAAGTTCCGTTGAGAGTCCGAGCATGAAATATTTTTGAAGCAACTCTAAAATCTCTAAAATTTTTAATTAACTTTCAAATGTTTTTTAACGTACCACAACATTGTCGCATAACCCTGACATATTTTTCGCGATTCCCACTGTTACTTCATTTTTCCTGTAGTACTCGGTTTGATACATCAACTCATCAACTAGCGGGGAGCATAACTGGTGCATAGTGGATAGTTGAGTATCCGTACATTTTGTTAGGTTTGACTGGGAAAGGACACTTTGAAACAAAACGAGGAATATGAAAAAGTACAACATTTTGGTAGAAAAAATAGACCGAAGAATTTTTTTGTTAAAATGGACAGTGTCAGACTATAGGGGAGTAATCCGATGCATAATCCAAAGGTCGGGGAGATTGAAAGTTTTCCTTCTGTAAACAAGTATGTAGCATAATGTGATACGTCATATTACTAGACTGTTGTTCTGTACAGGAAATCATCATAGTAGTTTTTCCTTTCCTGAGCTGTACTACAAACGCTTTTGAAACTGATTTTCTTGTTTATTATGTACAGTACCGACCAATAATCTATGAACTTTTGGCGTTTTCAGTTGAAAAACCTCAATTTCGGGGGTCTGGGAAAAGATGTTAAACTTGACAGTTTAATCTGAAACTTTTTGGGTGTATACATCAACTCTAGAACTTTATATTTGTAGTTGATAATTTTTTGCACAACCTCTTCTAAAGATGGTGTGTCCCTTTAAAATGGGGCAATGCTAGATTTCCGCATTTTCAGTGCGATTTTCACCGATTTTAGGGTCTTCTGCATTTCACGAGCCATATCATCCCTAGAAGAGGTCGTACAAAAAAGTTGTCAACTACAAAAATTGAGTTCTAGAGTTCATGTATACACCCAAAAAGTTTCAAATCAAACGGTCAAGTTTAACATCCTTTCCCAGACCTTCAAATTTGACGTTTTCCAACTGAAAATGCCAAAAGTTCATAGATTATTGACCGGTATTGTAAATTTACAGTCTGTGGCACTGTATGAAATCAATCAAAAAAGTTTTTTTTTTTAATAGTTTTTCTATATGACAATTGAACAATGATAACACATTGAAGGTAAAATTTATGTATTCTATGGAGCTTCACGGTCTTTCAATAAAACATTTTTCCCAGTTTCAGCAGACCGGAACATCCGGGTTAGGTGGTTGTGTTGTCTGCGATTGATAATCGTCTGGAGAATTCAGCCACGCAAAAAACTCATCAACGCGTTTTTTGGTGCAGTATGGTCAACACATCGAGAAAAATTTTTTCGCTCGAAATTAGAATTTCAAAATATGGTTTTGTTTAACAATCAAGGATACACATTTTGCCGAATTTTGAACTTGATTCGATTGATTTTGACCAAGTTATGAGCCAAGAACCAAACAGAGCATTTAGTGCTCCGAGCTCCATATCTCCGGAGCCGACCTTCCAACTCGGACCAACATTTTTTTGGTGAATACTTGTACACTTTTGATTATTATACTCAAGAACGAAAATGATTCATTGATTTTTGGAAAAGTTATTATTTTTAATTTTGAGTGACGCCTACATCTAGCACGATATTGGAGCACTGAGTAAAAGTTGAATTTCAGAAAACTAGGTGCTTATTTCAGAATGTTTTCTCATTACACATGCGAAATTTCAAATTGATTGGACAACTATCGTCTAAGTTATGAAACGGAAAGTAAAGTGACACTCACCATTTTTCGTCACTGTATATTCCCCAAGAGGAAATGCGCTCCATTGCCAACTTGGTTGAAATTTGAATTCTCGGCTTTCCCGCCGTTTTGAAAGCAGCGAAACATGTTTTGGTGGGTGCGTGGACTCATCGTGGACAATTCGACTGCTATCCGAGTTGTCCACGAGGAGTCCACACACCCACCGAAACATGTTTCGCTGTTTTAAAAGAAAAAAAATACGGCGGGGAAGCTGAAAATTCAAATTTTGGCTGGAGCGCGTCTCCCCTTGAGGAATATCGCTAATATGTTGAAATGCAGAAAAATGCATAACACAATCATTTGCCCCTTCAAAATCAACGATTAGTAAAAGTAGTTCTCCAAAAATATCACAGTATTTTAATGTTTTTTTTTGTTTTTCAGGAGTGCATCAAAAACGTTTCCTCATACCCGTCTGATTCACGCCAAGAATTTATAGATGCTTGTAAAAATGTCAGAACGGCAAATTTTGTGCTTTGCTATACTCAAATTGAGTCTCTCGAAATTGACACTGGAAATTACGATTGCGCCAAGAAACATGGCAGTGACCGGAAATCAGAAGAATTTGTGACTGGATTATTGGATGATAAGGAATGTATGAGGACAATTATGAAAGGAGAGTGCCCAGATGTTTTGATGAAAAATGAGGATTGGAAGAAACGAAATGAGTTAATTGAGAAATTGTTGGAGAGTTAGTCATTGGATAATAAACGCTTCATATCGCAGTTGAAGTCTGAAATCTTTCTGAAATGAAAAAAAAACTCGGCTCTCAAATTACCGCTCTAACAGTTACTGTATTTGTCTGATACACCGAAGGAGTCGACTTGTTACCTCTCCAAAAAAATTTTTTCAAGGTTTTCAGGAAATCTGAAATTTTTCCATTTCCAATTTTTTCTTAGAAATTTACACAATTCAATACCTCTCAGCGCTTGATTATAATACGACGCAACATAGATCATTATCAGTATATCCATAGCAGGATAGAATGCAAACGCGCTCAAGCAGGATCCCGTTGGAAAACTAATTTCAATATCCAGATACGGTACGAAAAATAGTGCAAACACTGGAAGGAATAGTGTCAAGGTTGGTGTAGTGATTTGTAGGATGAGCGCATGGTAGAATTGTTTGTGCACTTTTTGAACATTACTCGAGAACGAAGACAACTTTTTGTGCATTTGCAAACTCATCACTACAGAGCAATAGATAATGATACCGTACTGGAGTGACTGGAATTTCATTTGTTCGTTTTTTTTTCAGTACAAGAAGCACTCTTACCAATAATACTGTCATCACTAATAACCCTAATGAGTTTCTAACCCTTATACGTCCATTTGCGTCATAGGCAACTAGCACAAACGCGGGTTGATCGGAAATGTGGACACCGTAACTTTCATAAATGTCCTTTTCCAAATATTTAGATGAGTAGTCGTCTAGACTATTGAATGCAAACGCATTGGTAAACCATGCAACACAAGAGAACATAGTGTAAAGTAGAGGAAAAATAAATCGAGGACCATCGAAGAATCTTTGGATGTTTTGAGGGCTGGAATTTTGAAAGGAGGATTCCGGTCACAAATTTTTATCGCCTTAAAATAAGTAAAAATGTGTGTAGATTCCAAAAACCACCATGAAAATGCTGAAAAATTGCTCTAAAACCCTGAAAATGCGCTCCAAAATGAGAAAAAATCACGCGAATGGTCTAAGGCGGCCGTGGCCGTGTTTCCCAAAAAGGGGCGGCGTCAGCCAATCAACGCCAATGCAAATACGGACGCGAACTCTGTGATGGGATGCTCGTGAATTACAATGGCGCTGATTAGCTGACTTCGCCCCTTTTTTGGAGGAAACTCGGCCACGGCCGCCGGAGACCATGTGCGTGATTTTTGCTCATTTCGGACCGCATTCTCAAGGTTTTAGAGCAATTTTTCAGCATTTTCATTATGATTTTCGAAATATACACACATTTTTTACGTATACAATAAAAATTTTTGACCGGAATCCTGCTTTAATGTTTTGCTTTCTGTTGCGTTGCGTGTCGCGTTGGGTACCATACCTGAACACTGCCCAATAACGATACAAAAACTGTAGAGCCAACACTGAAATAGTACTGCCATAGAATGCGACATAACATGCCAAAATACAAGTATTGAATGTCAAAGAAAAACTCTCAAATGATGATAGTCGGAAGAAAATCCTTGATTGTAAGAGTGAAAAAACTGAACTCTACGTCATTAACTGTATCTACAAAGATGCGTACCGGATCCATAACAAACTCACAAAACGCAAAAATAAAACCGATCACTGGTAGCACTAGTAACAGATTCTTATAGCTTCCAACTTTTTCTTTAACATAGAAAATAGTGAGAATCAAGAATAGCGTTGAAGAGAATGCAGTAAGAATGAAACCAATAGTAGCCATGATTCGAGCAAATCTTATCCAGACGGCGAACTTCATGATTAGTGAGCAAAACCACAAATGTTTTTGTGTTTTACGAGAAAAAATCTAAGTACTGTTTTTCTGTTTTCCCGGAAATGGCATATAATTATTATCTAGTTCTTGTTTTTTTTAATCAGTTCTTCTCAGGTACTCTATTTAATTGAATTTCCCTTCTATTAAATGTTGTTGTTCTATGTTTTATCGCATTCTAGGACAAGCAGAATGATCAGGAGGGGACGGTCTCCACTTTTTTCGATTCAGATTTTCTCGGAAGCAAAAATTTGACTTCGAAGATCGAAGAAGGAAGAAAAATTTCTGGATTTCTGCGCATGGATTCAGATTCAGATAAGATCTTATTATGACCAAGAGATCATGGAAACATACACGCTTCCAAAAGAAATATTTAGAATTTGAGGAAGATCACGGAAACATTTAAGAAAGGGGCATGGGTCTTTAACTTTTTTAGTTTGTTTTTGCTTTTTTGTTTGGCTTTAAAAAGTTCTCGATTCAAACAAAAACATATATTTATTAAACACACTTTTTCTATTATATTTCATTTCCTAGCAAATACTGTTCCTCTGTTTTTTTTTCCTAAAATGGCGTATAAGTAATATCAAGTTTTCGTTTTTTTGGTCAGTTTTTCTCGGAATTTCCCTTTTATTAAATGTTGTTGTTCTCTGTTTTATCGCATTCTTGGACAAGCTGGATGATCAGGAGGGGACGGCCTTCACTTTTTTTGATTCGGATTTTCCTTGAACCAAACAATTCACATGTTTGTTCCTACCACGGAAGAAGGACGTCGGCACTAGAATTTCCGCGCATCAAATTTAAATAAGATCTTATTATGACCAAGAGATCAAGGAACTTAAGTTACATACAGCGTTTCAGAATGAATGTGGCGCGCAAGGGGAGATTTTGGGAGGGATGGCGGCTCTGAAAGTAGGGAGCAAACCGGAAAATCAATGCAACTTGGTACTATTTTGGAGCACAGATATCTCGGCTCTGGGATGCGTTTGGATGAAAACAGAAAATTGTTCCTGAAATCCCGTTGTCTCCTCTTTCAAATGAAGTATCACTCATATGGAAAGGCCACGGTCAGTTCTGACCATTCCCTAGTAAGTACTGTTCCTCTGTTTTTTTTTCCGGAAATGGCGTATAAGAAATATCTAGTTCTTGTTTGTTGGCCGGTTTTTCTCAGGTACTCCTTTTAATTAAACTTCCCTTTTATTAAATGTTGTTGTTCTCTGTTTTATCGCATTCTTAGACAAGCGGGATGATCAGGAGGGGACGGCCTTCACTTTTTTCGATTCTGATTTTCTCGGAAGCAAAAATTTGACTTGTTTGTCCCCACTAAGGAAGAAGGACGTCGTCACTAGAGTTTCTGCGCATCAGATTCAGATAAGATCTTATTATGACCAAGAGATCATGGAATTTTCATACAGCGTTTCCGAAAGAAATCTTTAGAATTTGAGGAAAATCACGGATACTTTTCACAGCTTTCGTTTATAAGAAGGGCCATGGGACTAAATATAAGGAAGTCAGGATTTTTTGTTTCATAAAATTTTTGCAGACCTAGCCAATGTGAAACACACGGATCGATGCAAACTTCTTAGATCCTAGAGCGCTGTCACAGTTGAGAAATCACTTAAAATAATCAAAAAGTGTATTTTAAATCAAAGTAAATGACTTTAACCAGCAAGTCTGGCGGATCGCCGATATGAAAATCAAAATTTTCAGAAAAAGTAAGATTGCACCTCATCTGGAAAAAATTTTGCAAAGTTTTTGACTAAATTTATCTACTGGAAATCAAGTCAGGACAGGCAAAAAACAGACGGACAGGCAAAAAACAGACGGCCATACAGAAAAAATCTTGAACTTTCATTTGTAAAAATGAATTTTACGAATTTCCAATGATCTTTATTTTTCTTCCGTCTACAAAAGATCACCCATTTTCGTGGTTGATCTTTCTTTTATCTCTACATCTCGCACGCGGAATATATTATAGAATAGGCGGTCTTAAGTTCTCGCCCTACATGTAAAAGATGCCCTCCAAAGGTTCATTTCTCGGAGATTAGCATCTGGATTCAGTTCTTCGGATTCACTATATTCAATGTTCTGGCTATGCACCCTTCCACGTCTATGAATTTTCCAAGTGGATCTAACCCCTCACCACTACCATCTTCCGACGAAATTTGTTCGGTTTGTGGAGCACCGCCAAAAAGTAGCCGAATGGGTGCACCGGCGTGTTTGAGTTGCATGCTGTTTTTCCGGAGATCTATATTGAAAAATGCGTATTATATCTGCGGAAAAGAGAAAAAATGCAAAATATTTTATGATAGTATGTCTTGACATTCTTTTAACCAAAAAAATTTTTTTTGCGATTTTCAGAGTTTCGTTCAACCTGCAGACATTGCCGATTCAAAAATTGTCTTGCTACCGGAATGAACGCATCCAATATTGCCAGTCGAATCTCATCAGGCACGCGGATTTCACTCACTTTTGCAACTTACGTTCCGCGGGATCTTATGGGACCACTTGTGAAATTACAACAGAAAATGTTCGAGGACCACCGTTATCAGTCTGTAGAGCCGACAAGAAGAGCTACGATAGGCGATGTGAACAGAATGTTCAAATGGAGTTTTAATAATGCAGTTGCATGGGCTTCACAGTTTGAACCATTTTTGAAAGGGTAAGTGTGGGTCCGGGACATTTCATAGACATTTCGAAACTAGGCGTTTCGCCACCAGTCGTTTCGAAACTCTATTAACTAGTTCACTTTAGGTTCATTGAGGTTGTATCGGATTGAAGCTATTGTGAACTATTCCACGTGATGGTCTACATATGAAAAATTGTGATTTTAGCGTGAATTTTCTACAAAAATCCTAGATTTCGTGGTTTCGAAATAATGTGGTTGCGGATTGTCATGGTTCCGAAATGACCTGTAGCAATACGGTGTAGTTGCAAAACTCACGTGAGTTGCGAAATTTTGAGGTTGCGAAACATCTGGTTTCAAAATGTCTCGGCGCCGTAAGTGTATAGGGTTTCCAAACAAACAACGTATTGAAATCAGCCTGTTAGCGCATGGGTACCTGAGATCCTACCAGTGCCTTCATTAAAAAACGTTCGATTTAACCTAACTTATTTCAGTTTGAGCAACGAAATGCAAAAGTGTATAGTCTCGGAATACGGATTCGCCTTTTTCATCATCGATCAAGGATACAAAAGTGCAATGGAGTGCCGTAAAGGATTCTGGATGTTGCAGAATGGAACGTTCCTGCATTCGAACTATTTTCATGGAGTTGCACATAAAGAGGGTCTAGAACCAGAACCGAAAATGATAAGGTTAGTTTTTTCTCTTCTGATTATTAAATTTCATTTACATTTTCAGACAACATTCTGAATTCGTAGAATTTCTGGAGATCACTATCAAGCTTCAGTTTCAAGCGCTTCAAGTGGATGAATTCGAAATTGCTGTTTTAAAAACTTTACTGTTATTTTCTAGTGAGTTTTTAGTGTCGGTGGGAAAAATGTAATTTCAAAACTTTTTTTTTCAGATTCCTTCCCAAGACCTCACATCTTCGCAGAGTTTCAGGAAGAAGTGGAAGCTTATAAAAATAAATGTTTAGAAGAACTTATGGAGCATTTGGCTGAAAATCACCCTTCATGTTACATAATTCGGTTTGGAAATTTGTTATTATTGTTGGGAGATGTTAGAAATGCAATTAAGGTTTTGTATAATCAAACTAAGATTTTGGATCTTTTCGATTCTACAAAATTTGATATGTTTGTAAGGAGTTTCTTTTTGATTTGAAGAAAGATAAGGTTGACTTTATTTAAATGTTGATAATATATGTAATTCGATATAAAATAGTAATTTAACCAACAATCTGTGTCGTACGGAACAGCTCAAGTCCAGGGATTGGCAACAGTTCAAGTCGATGTGGCGATCTGAAAATATTAGCGATATACCCCAAGTGGAAACGCGCTACATCGCAAATTTGGCTGAAATTTGAATTTTCAGCTTTCCCGGTGTTTTGAGCAGCGAAACATGTTTCGGTGGGTGCGTGGACTTCTCGTGGACAACTCGGGCAGAAGGCGAATTGTCCACGTGGAGTCCACGCACCCACCGAAACATGTTTCGCTACTCAAAACGGCGGGAAAGCTGAAAATTCTAACTTCAGCTAAATTTGCGATGGAGCGCGTTTACCCTTGGGGAATATCGCTAATATGTACCATAGTCAAAAACAATAAGTTTTTTGAGAAAATTCATATTTGCAAAATGTAGAGTTTCTTGAGAAAATTGATAAAACGTGATCCAATTGGCAAAAAAAATTTTTGAGGAAAATTTGCCGTGTTCCTTCCGGTGCAAAGTGTGTCTTTCATTATTATGTAAATTTCAAGATTCAGTTTTGGTGACGATTTATTGTGACGTTCCTGCTTGTAGTTTGGAACAGACAAACAAGGTTCTCATATAATTTGGTCGCCAAACAATAAAGTACAAAGAACAAAAACTGACATGGTGTGGTAGTACTCATTAGTAATGATCCCAGTTTTTTTCAACATATGCGTCACACCTACATCAATGTAATCAACAAGAAGAGCTCAAAATTTTATAAAAAAGCTAAAATATTCAAAAACTAACCGCTGAGTGCATTGCACTTCAATTCTCTAATAACTACCCTTTTTTTGCTTTCTTTGCTGCAACCCCCACACAATTGCCTAGTCACTCTCTTTTCTTGCTAATTCGCAGAATACGAAGAAAAACAAATAACCCCCCCCCTCCCAGGTGTCTAGAGCACCACGCATATCTAGATTCAACTTTGATTCTAGTTTTTTTATTGCCCAGCTGAAACATTTTTGACCTCGGCCATGTCCCTTAACTTTCTCTACACTTCCGAATTTCTCATCTTTGCTTGTCACTGTCTGACTATCTTTGAAGTCCCTATACATATCCTCGGCGCCTATATGATCTTATTCCGGACGCCTCGAAAAATGGGTTCTGTAAAATGGTACATGCTAAATGTTCACTTTTGGAGTTCAATTCTAGATTTCTCATTGAGTTTTTTGGTCATCCCTTATATGTTCTTCCCTAGTGCAGCAGGTTGGTCATTTGGAGTTTTAGCATGGTTTGGAGTAAATCCCGCACTACAAACTACACTTATTGTTGTGGAAATCGGTCGTAAGTTTTGAAATTTTTTTGAATTGGAAGCTTCTTTTTTTGGTTACAGTAACCATATTATCCATCCTTGTGCTTTTCGAAAATCGGTATACTTTTCTTGCTCATTCAAGTGAATTTTGGACCAAGTTTCGGAAGTATTTGATTATCCTCCTACATGTGGCCGCAGTGACTTACTTCGTTCCATTCAACTTCCTGCTTCCGAATCAGGAAATTGCGGGACCAACTATAATTGAGGTAATTGATTGGTAAAATTGAATTCATGGGGGTGTTTTCCAAAAGTGATAACAAGATTTTGTGAGTTATCGTTCTAGCGCCTCCCTGCTCTCCGGCAATTCTACCATGGTCCTATCTTTGTGTTAACCCAAGATGCCACTTTTGTAGTTACAGTAACCGCAACAAAAATCTTTTCCGAGTTCTTCTTCATCGGATTTCTGGTAGCCCTAACTTTCATCAATATCATCCAACAGAACAAGAAAACCACCCTATCTCACTGCACTATGGCTCTCCAACGGAAATTCTATGTCTCGATAATGATCCAAACTGTGATCCCGTTTTGCGTCATCCTTCTACCCCTCAATTATTGTGCGTACTCCGTCGCAGAGCAGTATTATAATCAAGGTATGCTCCTTTCAATGGCAAAAAAATTCTTAGAGTTACAATTTCTGATTTCAGCTCTGAACAACATATCGTTTTTGATTATATCCTCCCATGGGGTGGTGTCCACGATAGCTATGCTGTTGATCCATAAGCCATATCGAGATGCAACATTTTCTTGTGGAGAGAGCAGGAAGCATAGGAGGGTCTCTAATGTTAGTGCAATACATACTTTTCATGAAAGGACATTTCGCCGCTTGTCATTTTGCAACCGCGGCGACCAAGACATTTGGGAACTGGACGTTTTGCAACCAGTCGTTTCGCAACTCTATAAACTAGTCCACTTTTCATTAAGGTTGTATGGGATAGAGGACATTGAGAACTATTCCAGGTTATAGTCTACACTCGATAGTGTTGATTTGAACGTGAACTTTTTACGAAAATTTTATATTTCGTGGTTTCGAAATGACGTGGTTGCGGACTGTCGCGGTGGCGGAATGACCCGTAACGTAATGTCGTAGTTGCGAAATTTACGTGAGTTGCAAAATGTCTTAGTTTTGAAACTACTGGTTGTGAAATGTCTCGGTGCCGCCCATAGTCGTCGCGCTCGTTTGTGGCCCGGTAAACTTAGGAACGCCTCCACAGTAACTCGCCTTCCTGAGACGAACTGCTATGATCTGTCCATTTTTATTTTCACATTTATCCTCTTGACTATTTTTATTAAAACTATATGAATGAAACATATCAAAACTCAACGGTACTCCTCATAGACGGTATCGATGCTACCACTGTAATTGCTGTTGGCTTCTTATAGAACTTCGTGATGGGATACACCGCGAAATCCCGATATGGTTTATGTGCGAGTACCATTATAACAGTTGAAGCGATTCCATGAATAGCTAGTGCGAATACGATTAAGTTGTTGTGAAATTGGTTTTGATAATCGAGAGCAATGAACAAAATGATAGCATTGACTGGTGCCAAGAATAAGACGATGGTGACGGAGGACTAAAAATTTAGAACAATTTCTCAAAGTTTGGAACGATTTTGCAAACCTGTATGATCAAAGAAATCACTAGTTTATGTTGTAGCTTCACTGTTTTCCTAGAAATCCCACTGGGCTTTTTTGCGAAAATCAAGTAGAAGCAGTTTAGGAACAAAAACGTGGCACATTGAATACAAGGGATCCCTTCAGCGATCACCATGCAAATTGCGACTAATGGAAGTTCGGTGGCCAAAACGAAAAGTTGGCGGCCATCACTAGGAAGTTCGGGAATACAGGGGAGTACCTGAACTTACCCAAAAATGGAAAATGCTTAATGAATGATTCCGGTCAAAAAAATTTTTTTGCTCCAAGATATGTAAAATTTTGTGCTGATTCCGAATATGATAGTGAAAACGCTCAAAAATGTCTCTAAAACCATGAAAAATTGCTTCAAAACGACCCTTTATCGGCCAAACGGTCTCCTGGGGCCGTGGCCTAACACCCGGAATTTTCTCGGCCACCTGACTCGGCCACCGCAATTTCAGATTCTTTCACCATTTTTCAGGTTTTTTTTGTGAAAACAAGCGAAAAAATGAAATAACAACAGAAATGATTGATTTTCACAAAAAAACCTGAAAAGATTATTTTGAAAAATCCGAAAATCCGGTGGCCGAGAAAACTCTGGGAGTTAGGCCACGGCCCCCAGGAGACCGTTCCGCCGAAAAAAAGTAGTTTTGAAGCGATTTTTCAGGGTTTGTGAGAGATTTTTAAGCGTTTTCATATCATATTCGGAATCAGCACAAAATTTTAGATGTTTTCAAGCAAAAAATTGTTGACCGGAATCCTCCTTCAAAAGAGAAACTTACAGCCCACCAAATTTCTCTTCCATGTTCCTGGTCTGGTAGCATAAACTGAGGAGGGAGAAAGTATAGAGGTACTAATATGTAGCTGAATCCAATGGCGTATAGCCTCAAATTTCCCCACCAGGAATTTCTCCCAAAAAGTGTGAAATATCGATTTTCGAACAAGACGAAGACAGATGTGGAGACACCTGAAACAAATAATAATTGAGTATATGCGCTCTACTGAAAATTACCTGTTATAAAAGTAACTCCCAGATAGAAAAACAATCCGGGAGACTCCACCACACCCAAACCATATCCCGCCATGGCTGGGAATATCAAATACGGTATCCCCAGACAACTTATAACAGAATCCAATGCTACACACCAACAATGCAAGTTCAATAACAATGTTCTAACGGAACTCATATGATTCGGAGTTTTCCGTAAAATACAGTAGAAACCAAAAGTGTGAATTGGGATGGCAAAACATGTTATAATGTGAAAAGTGAGTTTTAAGAAATCTGGACTAGAAAAGTAGTCGGGTTTGCAAGGTGGTGTCATTTTTGAATGTTGTTTGACTTGACTTGAAGAGGGAAAGCATAGTCACAGGTGCAAAAAAAAACATATCAACTTTTTGCATTAGTTTTGAATAAATTAGTTTTTTTTGGTGCGAGGTTAATTGAATTTAACAAGAACGCCTGACAATGTATCTTGTATGGAATAATGAATGTTCAAAGGAGGATTCCGGTCAAAAATTTTTACTGTTTTGAAACACGTAAAAATGTGCGTAGATTCCCGAAATCATAATGAAAACGGTAAAAAATTGCTCTAAGACAGTGCAAAATGGCTCCGAAATGAGCAAAAATTGCAGAAGTTGTACGCGGTGGGCGTGGCCGAATTTTCCAAAAAAGGGGCGGAGTCGAGCGCGGTGATTGGCGGCCGCATGACTGCACTTTCTGCGACTTTTGTCGGAGCCAATTTTCGGCATTTTAGAAACTACTTTTAAAGTAGTTTCTTTATGATTTCTTGGAATCTACACACTTTTTCACGTATTTTGGAACAATAAAAATTTTTGGTCGGATTCCTCCTTTAAGCCAGATCAGGTGAAGTTGTTTTCATAATTTACATCTAGGTTATCACAAAACTATTCAGTATGATTTCACCTGCCCATGCAGCTCACTTTGATTCTTAACGTTAATTTTTTTGTCGACACACCAAAAGATGTCTATCAACTCAACGCAAAGTGTATTCGCCGATCAATTTCAGTTCATTTCCAATAACATCCTCGGAGTGACGTCATTTTTCACTTTATGTTTAGGTACCTATATAGTAGTCATGTCGACAGAGAAGCGAGACAAATATATTCACTTATTTCATCATCTTGTACTAGTTTTGTCACAATTTTATCTAGGAACCGTGTTATGTATAGTAATTATGTTTCCGGTTCCTGCGATTTATTGTTTGGGATGGCTGAAAAATGCGACGGAAGTTCAACAAACTGTTTTACAGGTACTTGAAATAAAAAATTTCATGAAACTTGAAAATAAAAATTTCAGGGAATCCTCCTGAAACTTTTTCTCTTCCAAGGCGAAATTCTAGGTGTCACACTTTTTCTGAAATCCATTTCCGTTGCTAGGCCAGACTCTCCATTCAAGTTAAAAACAGTTACTAAGTATATTATAATTCTAATTTATGTAACCTGGAACTTATCGTTATCCATTATAATGTTTTACCTTGCCCATACACCGAGGGCTCAAGTCAATGCTTACATAGCAAAGGACTATCCACACCATCTTTACCTTCAACGGTATAATTTCTTGTTCTTCTTAATGTCAAATAAGCTATACATCAGCTATGTCGCCATACTGTTCTGTTCTGTTGGTGAAATTATAGTGGTGGTCTTCTTGTTTTATGTGATTACATTGTATGAGTTGGAGAGACAAGAGAGTCGCTTGAGCAGAACTGTCCGGAAAGAGCACAAAGCGTTTATCGATGAAGTTTTGAGTCATGTGAGCATTTTTTTTATTTGTAATGATGATAGTACCGCCGCCAATTTGTCCTTTGAAGGAGGCCTCATATTATGAAGATCTCAATAAAAGAGAGTGCGCGCCGAAGATTCGACATTTTGTAGAGCACAATATCTCGCCACGAAAACTTTAAAGGAGCATAACTCATTTTCAAACTGATTTTCCGTTTTTCTCAATTTTGGTCGAGTTTCAGCCATTTTTTTGATAAAAAAAAAAAAAATAAATAAATCGAATCTTCGGCGCGCACTCTCTTTAATTCAGATCTGCATAATACTAAAAATTGTTACCGCTTTAAAGTACGTAAAAATGTGCGTAGATTCCAAAAATCATAATGAAAATGCACAAAAATCGCTCTAAAACATTGCAAAATGGTTCTGAATTGAGCAAAAATGACAGAAGTTGTATCCTGTGGCTGTGGCCGAGTTTCCCAAAAAAAGGCGAAGCCGAGCGCAGTGATTGGCTGCCGCACGACTGCAAAGACGCTCATTGGCTGACTCCGCCTCTTTTTTGTTAAGCTCGGCCACGGCCACCAGATACAATTTCTGCGATTTCGCTCATTTCGAAGCCATTTTGCGGGGTTTAAATAAGAACGATTTTTGAACTTTTTCATTATGATTTTTGGAATCTATGCACTTTTTTCAAAATATTCTAAAGCACTAAAAACTTTTGACCGGAATCCTCCTTTGAATATTTTCAGGGTGAAACTGTATTCGTTTTTATGGTTCCGGAACCTGCTGCAATTTTCATTCAGTTTTTTGTCAAGGAGGAGATTGATGTTTCTAGTGAGTTTGAATATGTGTTTTTGGGTTTGAAAAAAACCGAACAAGAAAATGAAACCATATTTGATTATATTTCAGTACCAGCGGCAATCATTATGGTTCTTTTCGTTAGCATTCCAATCATTGCAATGTTCAAGTTTTTATGGAGGAACCCGATCTATCGTTCACGTCTTCTACATTTACTTTTCATTAAAAGAAACTCCCCGATACGATCTACTATCCATGTGTCAGGTCCAAACCAGGTCATGCTCACCACTGTTTGAATTTGTTTTTTTTTTCAAATTACAATCTAAGAATCTCAATTTATGACACCCCGACGTTTCGCAACCAGTCATTTTGCAACTACGACATTTCGCAACTCACTTCGATATTGCCTAATAATAATTTCACGTTCAAATCTATATTCTTAAAGTATATGACAACCGTGGTTGGTTTATGATATCCATAATCACATGTAGCATACATATATGCATAAACTGTGCTACTTTACGAAGTTTCGAAATGACTGGTTGCGAAATGTCTAGTTGCGGAATGTCGTGGTTGCAAGATGTCGTGGCTGCGAAATGACTCGTTGCAAAACGACGGGGCGCCCAATTTATTTATTCTTTCCTATCAAAATTTTTCTGCCATCAAAGCTCCAAGTTCTCATTAGTTGTCTGCCAAACCAGACATCTAATGATAGTGGGTGTTATCTGAAAAAAAACAACCTTACTCAACGAAAAAAAGAGAAAAAACTTCCAAATAATTCTTACCAAAACTTTTCCGTCACGAATTCTCAATGAATATTTTCTATTTAGCAACATCAGAGTTCGTCTCCAGAACGTTTCACTTGCTAACATTTTTTGAAGTCCCTATAAACTTTTTTGGAGCATACTGTATTCTGTTCAAGACCCCAGTATCTATGAGATCCGTGAAATGGGCGATGTTGAATTTACATTTTTGGAGCATGTTTATGGATTTCAGTTTTAGTGTTTTAGTACAACCAGTTGTGTTGATACCGGCACTTGTTATGTATCCACAGGGGATTATGGAAAAATTTGGGGTCCCATCGGTAGTGCAAGTGTACATAGCTGGTACCTTATTTGCAGGTGAGCATTGACAGAAGGATCTAATATTCTTTTTCAAAGCCAAAATTTCAGTTGTCAGCATGAGTATCGCGACAATTATGGAAAACAGATTCTATCTTCTATTTGCTAGTGATACGTGGTGGCGTCATGCTCGTTATCCATTTTTGTTTTTCAACTATCTTGTAGCATTTTGCTTTCTTATCCCATCGTTAATGAGAGTTCCAGACCAAACCTTGGCACTCGAGAAGTTACAAGTAGTAAGTCAAATTTTCAATGAAAACATGGCCACAGAAATCTTCCATCAGGACTTTCCCGAAATCCCATTTTCCCAGTTTTCCGACTCCCTATTCATATTCTCTTTGGACTCTTGGTATATGTTCCTTTCGGTATTTCTCACTGGATTTTTTGTGTGTACCCAGATTGGAATATTTGGGTTGTGCTTGTTTTTAAACATGATTAAATATTCCTATCGAAAAAAGTTATCGACAAGAACTTATGAGTTGCAGAAGAAATTTCTAATAGCAATTGTGATTCAGGTACGTGAATTTTTGACTACATTAAAGGAGGGATCCGACCAAAAATTTTCATTGCTTTAAAATACGTAAAAATGTGTGTAGATTCCAAAAATCACAATGAAAAAGCTCAAAATTCGCGCTAAAACCCCGAAAAATGGCTCCGAAACGAGCAGAAATAGCCGAAGTTGTATCCGGTGGCCGTGGCCGAATTTCCCAAAAAAAGGGGTGGAGTGAGCTAATGAGAGTCTTTGGAGTCGAACGGCAGCCAATCGCTGCGCTCCGCCCCTTTTTGAGAAACTCGGCCACGGCCACCGGATACGACTTTTGCGATTTTTGCTCATTTCGGAGCCAATTTGCGATGTTTTAGGCCAATTTTGGAGAATTTTCATTACGATTTTTGGAATCTA
The DNA here is from genome assembly GCA_963932045.1 of Caenorhabditis sinica. Classification (NCBI taxonomy): domain Eukaryota; kingdom Metazoa; phylum Nematoda; class Chromadorea; order Rhabditida; family Rhabditidae; genus Caenorhabditis; species Caenorhabditis sinica. The sequence continues at coordinate 4,536,257 of OZ009939.1, read as the reverse complement.
CGCGCATTGTTAGGTACTTCAAAGCAATAAAAAATTTGACCGACCGACCACCAACCGTACCAATTGATTTCCTTTTTTCACATTTTTCCAGATCTTCACACCACTCATTGTACTTTTTGTACCCATGACTTACCTGGACATGTGCTTAGCATTCAATTACTACAATCAAGCAGCAAATAACATTGCTATAATCTTAATTTCATTTCACGGCTGGATGACAACAATTGTTATGATTTTCATTCATGAGCCATATCGTAATTTTTTCACCAGTTTCTTTGGTTTGAATGGTTTCCGAAAACATCTAATATCTGTTAGCGTTGTGCGCTCAACAGCTTTTCATTGATGTTCGATTTATGTATAAAACTTATTGCAATGGAAAATGAACCATTTTCAGAATTCATGAAAATTTGTAAAACTAGAAAAACGGGGTGTCTTCCAAATCCACTCTATTAAAAACTATTGATGCATCAGTATGGAGAACGATATGAAGATACTGGTTAGTATCCGGAATCCGAAAGTACCAAATTTTTCGAGAATCTCCAATAGAACGATATGGTTCACCAATAAAGCCTGTCAGCATCTCATGATCCTCAAATTTTTGATAGCCGATTTTGAATTTAATGAAGTTGAGAGACTTGAGGAGTTGCTGAAACGCTTTTTATGAGAAAGTTTCAGTTTTAGAAATTGTACCGTTTTCAAAAAGAACACATTCTCTGAGGAAACGGTTTCTATTAAAATATCCACCGATGAAAAATGATCTAGATTTAACTCTTGAATTCTGTTAGCAACTAGAATATGGTCGATAACCAAAGTTCCAACTCTCTGCCACTGCTCCGTTTCCGAAACTTTATTCAAATCAACTTTTGCATTCTTCATCTCTTCTGGATAGTTATGATGCAATTCGTTATGTTTCCACTCGAAGTCCGGATCTTCTATTCTCAAAGTTTTCAAGGTCTTGCTATCGATGCACTGGAGAATTTTCAGAATTTCTTCTGAATCCACAGATCCCAACCAAGCAGTTTTAACTCTGAGAGGAAAATCTAGAGAAATGTGAAACGTTTCCAGAAAATCAGCATTTTCTTTTTTCTGGTGGTTATAGGATTCCATTCGACTCTCAAATCCAGTTGCCGACTTCAAATACTTGAGGTATTCCGCTTCCTCACGACACCCATTGCGATTAAAATGGCTTTCATACCAAATGAACAATTTGAATTCCTCAAGAGACGCTTTCTGACTCTTGAGATTTGCAGAAAAGCTTTGGATTACTGTAGTTGTCATGTCTACAAAATCTTGGCACGCAACTGCACGTCCATGAGAGTATAGCTCAATTTTCACTGGTTCTGCGACTTGGATATGATGGATGTATTCAAAGTCGTTGTTATCTAATTGAATTCGAGCGTCGATTTCCGTTGGTGATTTTAGAAATATCGCGTATTTTGATATACGAGGATTTGGTCGGATATGGTGGTCTAGGCAAGTTCGAATTCCGGATGATGTTTTACGAAACCGTTGTCTGGAAAATATATGAAAAAAAACATAGATCTGAATCTGAAAATCTCAAAACTTCCTAAAGGAGGAATCCGGTCAAATTTTTTTGCTTTAAAATATGCATAACAATGTGTGCTGATTCCGAATATCATAATGAAAATTCACAAAAATTGTTCTAACACCACAAAAATCCGCGTTGAAAACGTCATTTTTGGCCAAAAATCTATTGGCTGGACGAACTCAGTGTATTTTCTCGGCCACCTGTTCTCGGCCACCGCTTTTTTTTAAATTTGAGTAATTTTCTCTGGTTTTTTCGGCTGAAACTGGATTAAAAGTTGATAATTCAGCAAAAATTCATTTTTGACTGGAGTCCTCCTTTAAACTTACATATCAAAACACTGGAAGTCGTCCGTAATTCTCTCCATAAGCACTGGGTTTTGAAAAACTTCTAGCCAGTTATTTTTTGAAGATTTTTGTGAATTTGGGATCAAATCTGGATCTGTATTTGTTTCCCCTACATAAAAGTGGCTAATTTTGTACGGCTCTTTGTCGGGTTGCATTGGGCGAAAACCAGCAGTGTAATGTTCCAATTTTGAAAGATCTCTGGTAATCTGGAAAAAATGGATGAGTCTAAAATTAAGTCTACAAACTTACAATTCCAAGGTTCAAAGTTTTCGAAAATTCTTCAACTTCTAAATTTGAAAAGTCGATTTCATTCTCATTAGAAATTAGACGTACATCAGTTTGCAGGTAACGATAGGCAACTTCAATTCTGTGAAACGTAGAAGGATCCAGGAGAAGCTGAAAAAATTTAAAAGTTCTGAGTTTCAAAATAAGATAACTCACACTTTTCAATTTTTTAACATCACTAATAGAAACTGTGTCCAACACAATGCGAAATTTCAGCTGTACTCCCCTGTTCCACCCAATCAATTCTCGAATTTCATCAATATCAACGCCTTGTTGATGCCAAAATGAGAATTCAATCTCCGCCAAACATTCTGGATTCAAAAGTTTAATAATAGAAATCGCTTGTACAAGATTTAGAGCTTCCAAAGAAATCATGCGAATTTTTACGGGCTTTGAACTCCAGCACTTATACAAACAAGCAAGGATTTGAGCTTTGATGGGGTCTAATTTTTCTTGGTCGAAACTTCCAGATATCATGACAGAGGATTCCGATGAAGCAATCAGTTTTCGACGGCCAGTGTTCCCCGGCTTAGCAGAGTACTCATATCGGAACATGTCCCATCCATTTCCATGAATGCTTTTGAGCTGAAATTATTTGAAAATTAAGAAGCCAGTCAATGAAAACTTGCTTACTTGAAGAGAAAAACTCAACAAAACCGTTGTCTCATTTTCCAGAAGATGCTTCAAATCCTCACAAAACACCGTCACAAATGAGTCCTCCACTACCAAATCTTGCTTTTTATACTCCACAGTTGTGCAGAACTTTCCAACTTGAGTGTATTCAATCAAATGAGCCTCAGTTGGGCACAGTAATCGTAGAGATATAGACTTTTCATCAATCAAAACTTGGATAGAGTCAAGATAGACAGTATCGGATGGAAGCCATTGGTAAGCGTGACCCATTAAAAATTGGGAAATTCGAGGCGAAAAATGAAAAAATGAGTGCGCTCGTGTCGACACTTGAAGGACAGTAAAAGTGAAAGTGCTCTATTCAGTGTGCATGTTATCAGTGTGCCTATGCCTACTCTTATCAGTTTTGACTGTGGATGGAAAATTTTGATTTTTTAACAACTAGTGAAAAAAGAAGCATTTTGAAGGGGAACCCTTTGAAAGAAAACTGACAGTACATTTCTGATTATGAGCAACCCATGTTCTTTGAAACGGTTTTTGTGGTTTCCTGACTCTAGTATGCGGTTAGCTTTATTTTTGAACATTACAATTGAAAAACCAGCCCAAAGACATTTAGCGTCAAATCTGATGCTAGATCCGCAATTGACATGGTGGATGAAAAAATATGTACATAATCACAATCGAAGGGTCACTATTTATTTATGTATAACTGGTTCATTCAAAATCACAAAAAATTAAGCTTACTGATAAACATCAATTCACAACGTATCATACTTTGGTTTTCTGAAAGTCTCGCAAATCATCTTTTGATAATAGTCCAGCTTCTGAGCGTCCGTGCCGACTTGGATGTATTGAATCATCTCCGGAACCGTCAGCTTCCCAGTCTGACTGTATAGATTATCCTCCTCAACGGATCCCACTATACGGTAAGCTGGCTGTGGGAGCACTTTGGTGCATCTTGCGGAGCATTGACATTTGGCGAGTCCACCAGTTGGTAAGACCCATTGCCTGGAAGTGGTGCTAGCGGGAAGACGTCTACGTGGAGTGGGGTGGAGAGGTACTAAAAAAATTAGTTTTGTGTAGCAATGATAGAAGTTGTATCCGATGGCCGTGGCCGAGTTTCCTAAAAAAAAGACGGAGCCGATCGCAGTGATTGGGTGCCGCACGACTGCAAAGACGCTCATTGGCTGACTCCACTCCTTCTTCGGGAAACTCGGCCACGGCCACTGGATGCATCTTCTGCGATTTTTGCTCATTTCGAAGCCATTTTTCAGGATTTGAAAGCGATTTTTGAGCATTTCCATTATGTTTTTTGGAATCTACATACACTTTTCCGTATTTTAAAGCAATATAAAATTTTGGACGGATACCTCTTTTGAAACCCACCTCAGGCCAAAAATTTCAGCTAGATTTTCGTACAGTTCTTGAACAGAAGATAAAATTAGATAGAAATTTCACTCACCATATCCTTTATCATCTTGTCCAGGTCTGGATTAGCATACTTTGCCACCTTCCTCTCCAGAATCTCTCTTCTTTCGTTTTCCACGTCCTCCTTGTCCCTCTTATATATGACCTGAGCCATAATCTTCCCTTCTGTGCCACTTTTTATAAGGGATCGTGCTTTTTCATGTCGCGAAGTTGGCAAGGACATGTTGCAAATGGAGACAACTCTGAAAGTCAATACCGAAATAAAAACGATATTATCGAATTGGAGATAATTTCTGAAAAATAGGAAAATATGAAAAGTGTTTGAGCTCGCTACTTTGCTATAAACTATGCTAAAATAGCCATATTTGAAAGATAAAGCGTCAGTATTAATGAGGGAAAACCATTTTTCATTATTTTTTATCAAAATTAAACGTTTGGGGGAGCCCTTTATGGTCACTATTGTGTAATGGCCAGAGTTGATTTATTTATTCCCAGAAGCCAAGTATTGGCTATATTGACGCAACAGAGCGCACAACCCCAATCCCGTACCGCATCAATATTTTGCCACTCTGTCTGCGTGCAAAAAACGTGTTTTGTTTCTACACCATCCCGTTTTCGGATTTTGTCCTATAACAACTGTGTACCCTCCAGTTTTCATGAATTACACCTTTATTCCCAAATAATTTTCAGACTCTAGCAATGCAATCCTACGTTCCGAAAACTTTTTCACAATCAGAGGAGTACAAAGCCGACCTTCGCCAGGCTATTGACGAGAAAGCTGCTATGGAGAAGGAGATAAAAGCGTTTCTCGAGAAGAAGGAAACAGTATACACGCCGGAACTGGACAAGTTGATTCGGGAGATGGTGAGTTTTTTTTTCCAATTTTGTTCTTGCCCGGTTGCTAGTTTAGATTTCCTCGAGAACTACACACGTTTTTAAAACTAACTTTAACGATTGGATTAAAATATCGTTTACTGTTAGAGGGGGACTAAAGAGTTCCAAAACTCCTTGATTTTTTTATATGGAGCGACAGAAATTTTTGTGAAAAACAAAAAATTATCGTGGAGGAAGTTCCGAAAATCAGTCAGAAAAGTGTGATTGGTCGCCAAAGTGACATCTCGCGGACAGTATTTCTTCACTATCACCGGGAAATTTTCGTGAGCAACTAAAATTCAAATTTTCCATTGATAACGTGAAATTCACTGCATTTTCCCTGCTGAAAGTGAAGAAACCCTGCCCGCACACTATTCTCACAACTAAACGACATCTCACCAAATACCATTTCTTTTCAGTACCTCACCACCCCAGTGCACGTCAACGTCTACCCGACGGCACCACTTCCCGGGCAGATTGTCGTCCCAACCGCAGGACTCGCAAAATGCTTATGCGTCGTAGGCTGCGAAAAGAAGGTCCCACAACCGGAGTACTACTCGTTCGGCAACGCACCAGGCGATGAACGTTGGTGTGAGAAGAACATGATCGAGGAACAACTCCAATCGGTTCATGATGCTTGGTTGCGTGAGCATTGCAAGGCGGGATTACATAACGTACCAGTCAAGAAGTTCAATTTGCCAGGGGAATGAATAAAGTGATGGTTTTGCTTATTCTTCTTTTGAAATCCCTTATTATCCCTCATTATTATTCCTGGCTCCGCGACACTTCGCAACCGGTCATTTCGCAACTACGACACTTCGCCACACGCTGCATTTTTCATTAGAGAAATTTTCAAAACCTTCAACGATGGAGGAACTCACGCGTGGCGGAATGTCACAGTTGCGAAATAACCGGTTGTGAAGTGTCGCGGAGTCTATTATACACAGAATTCCGATCATTTTTTTAATACCCTTCTCCAAAAAAGCCCCCAATCCTCGTTCGACCAAAAGCACAAAACCCACTGTGCCCGATGTCTTGTTCCCCTATATCCTACGTTTGACTAACAAACTTAATGGTAATTATCGAAAACTCATTCCACTTGACCAACCCCCATAATAAAACTTGAGTTTTCTCAATATTCTTATGATTATTCATCGTCTGTGTTTCTACATAAACTGTTCTTAACTGAGCAATGTGCACTAGAGCGATGAATAGAGCGCATGACTAAGAAAAAGTAGCACATACTAAGAAAATCACCATCCGGGACCCTCTGGTTACACTTTTAGAAACTTGCTCTAGAGTTTAGTTTCAGAGATCTCTTTCTGGAAGTTTTGGGAAGGAGCACAATGTATAAAAATTTGAGGGTGCAGTGGAGCATGGCTGCTGTTGAAATATAGATCTGTAACAAAATGGACCAGGAACTTTAGTGTACCATGTACCCAAAAGGTTTGCATTCAAGCAGAACGTGTTTTGTAGCAGACTAAGGTATAATCTGCTTTGAATAGAAGCACTGAAATTTTGGTAAAAATTGAAACCCTGCCGCTAATTGCAAAAAGGGGCGGTGCCTAGAAAAATGATGACAAATCGAATTTCAAATTTTTTTTTTCGCGTCTTTTTTTTGAATAGACAATAACATCTTCCCCCAAAGTTATGTTATGCTTTCCCACAAAATACAGTGAAGTCTCATTATTCAAATTCGGGTTCCTTGTCAGAAAAGACCCCATGTCATTAAAATTTTTCATCAAAACATCATTATTCACGTTCATTTTGAAAAAAACAACAAGACAAAAAATATTATCCGTATTGGTCAGGAGATCAGAAATACGTTTATTATCATTACTACAAAAAACCGTCTTGGTGGCCTAACTTTCCCTTTAGAGAAAACCTAGACCGCCACGTATCTTCATAAAACAGTGGAAACAGTAGACCAACGTCTAGAATAGTCAGCCAGTTTTAACCGAAAAACCTGCTTACAAACATCTCTATAAGGGGCATGAATATACAACATAATGACAGTGGAGAACAGTCCATGGAGAGCAATTACAATGAAACAGAGGTTGTTAGCAGATTGAAAATAGAGATTCAAAACTCTAGAAACCACTAGGTACCCCAAAGGAAGCATCAGAATTAGGAGAGGAATAGCTGTCTGGATGTTCAAGGCTCTCAGAAAATTCCTCTGCATTTTGATGGTATGCCGGGACAAGGAGAGTTTCTTGGTCCTCTCGTTCATGTTCCCATAGATCAATACTATGAAACATCCGGACTCCATAACTAGTAAATTTGACATGACGAAGACTGGAAGTACCACATAACGAAAGTCGAGGGCGAGGACGAAAACCGGAGCATTGTAGATTTCTTGGGGGAGCTCGGGAAGCATCTGAAATTTCAAGAAATTGAAAAACAATTTCATGGGTTTGCCTACCTTGAAAACTTCCTTTAACGCACTCTCTTGATCTGGAAAGTAGTAATAGGCTGGATAAAAATAGACAAGGGCAAAAATGTAGTTGAAAATCAGGAACGGTCCACGGCAGTGACGCCACCAGTGGTCTTGGGCGAAGAGGAGAGAGTAGCGGTTTTCGAGAATTGTCACGATGGATACGCCGAGGACTGAAAGAATGAAAAATCTTGATTAGAAATTGGGATTTCAATATTGTAAGTTTTTTATCTTGGTGTCTACGACTCCGGGTGTCGCAAGATCCTGAGAATTCGATGATCCTGAGGATCCCAAGGTCCTGAGGATCCTAAGATCCTGAGGATCCTAAGATGCTGAGGATCCTAAGATGCTGAGGATCCTAAGACCCTAAGGATTTTATGAATCGCAGGTTTCTAAGGATCCTCAAGATTCCAAGATAAGAGCTTCCGGTTCATAAGATCCTCAGGACCCTATGATTTTCAGGATCCCAAGGTCCTCAGGATCCTGGAATTCTCATGATCCTAGAATCCTCCGGATCTTAAAATTCTCAGGATCTATACGATATATAAAACCTTAGGGTCTGAAGACCCTTAGCATTTTTAAACTCGTAGGACCCCGACACCAGAGTTGTGCGAAAGCGAAAATTTGAAAACGGAAGTCGGAAGCGAAAAAATGCCCGAAAGTACGGGAGTCGGGATTCCGCGCAACTCTTCCTGAGACCCACAGGGTCCATAGATCCTTGTGAGCCTGATATTTCTAGAATCCTACAAATTTTTCCAACTCTTCCCCCAACTTACGTCCAATCAACACTGCCAACAAGTAAGCCTGATAAGCCATGGGAACATTCAAATCGGTCAGCACTCCCATTGTGAATCCAGCCAACGCCGGATACAGTATATAAGGAATCGTCAACAAGCTAACCCCCAAGTCCAATCCCATACTCCACACATGCAAATTCAACATTCCCCATTTTACGGATCTCATGGATCCAGGGGTCCGGAAAAGGATACAAAATGCTCCAAATAAGTGTACAGGGACTTCCACGCCAATCATACAGTGGAGGGCCAAGGCTTGGAATTCAGGGGTATCCAGGTAGGATGAGAAGTTCTTCATATTGAGGTTAGTAGTAGTGAAGAAGTAAAATTTGAAATGTAGTGAAAATAATTCGAAACCAAGAGCAGAACGTGTGTGTGATGTGTGAAGCACAACAGCGTCTAATAAGATGAGCAAAAGATAATTTTGTTTTTTTTTCTGTTTCAAAGTTTCTGCTCCAAGCCTTTTCACGGTATAGAGGAAGTTGTTAGCTAGAGGAAATATGACGCGAAATTCAAATAGCCAAGATCACTACTATATTTTTGCGTACTAGTAGTAGTAGTAAGGCACCATAGAATATGTATATTTTGACAGGTGCATTATTTTTTTTTTGCTAGACACTTGATAGATTGGTTGTGGTCAATGGAGTGCAGTAATTGAATGAATGAACTTTTGATTCGAGAAGAACGAGAAATGCAATAAATGAATGCAACACAAAAAATATTTCAGATTATAATTGAGTTTTCGTGAACTTTTTGGTTTTTATAAATCAATCAAAAGTTGAGTTGAGAGATTAGAAAGTGGGTGTGAAGCGAAAATTCAGATCTTTGAAAAACTGACTTGGCCACGCCCACTTTTTGGAGAAAATAGAGCAATTATCAAAGAAAAAATTACAGAGGAATGGACCATGCCTGATGCTATGTAGTTCCTTGTTGAGTGACGTAAAGGTATATTGATAATTGGGGAGAATTAAGGATGAGCAATGGAAAAAAACAAGAAAAAAACAAGAAAAAACAAAAACTGCGAAAGTAGATTCAGAAATTCCTTCCAACTCCCACACAAATGAAAATCCAAAACCAATTGTTCAACAAAAAAAAAACCAATTCAAACACTACTCACCATCTCGCTCAAAATTTGCACAACGAGCCAAATGATTTTCAAAAATCATCGACTCCCCCAATCCCCGCCACCTGAGCAAATACGATCTCGTAATGAATCAAGACAACCATCAAACACCATGCCGTTTTCGAAACGCTACATACTAAATTTGAAACATTGGTGCCGTTTTTTTACGATCATGATCAATCTTGCATCTGAACAAATTAACCATATCTTGGTATAAAAGAATCGGAGATCCAGAAACTCATCACTTCAGCCGGAGCATTCACAAAGCATGTTCAGTATCCTGGCGTCTTGTCTTCTAGCCTTCTCGGCACCAAGTACCGTGTTTGCTGAAATCAGTGGAGACTTGAACTGCACTGCTTACAATGGAACATTCGTGAGTTTTCACAAAAAGTCGGGCTGTCATTAATTTCCAAGTTTCAGTTTGTGTACACTCCGTCCGCTGTCGCTTGCTCGAACGCTATCTCCGACGCTTCATGCCAGACTCTGTACCCGACTGAAGACGAGTTGGGATATCCAGCCGCTGGAAACAATGCTGGAAGACCAATTGCTTGTTTCACAACTGCCGCTGAGACACCCGCTCCAGTGGATCCTGACATGAAGAAGGCAGCCCTGACTAACTGCGCAAAGACCTGTGGATTCTGTTGCAACACCGATGACTACAGTTGTCCAAATGCTCAGTGTAAGCTTTTTTGGAATCGGGGAGTGACATGCTATGTAACTCAACAATAATGTTGGCTTTCAATTTCTTGGTGCCTATCCGCGACCCAGACATCCGAAGCCGCGTTCGACCGTACTCCTATAGTAAACTTTAGTACTAGAACATAAACCATCAAGCCGTCATATATTATTGTGTGCACAGACCTACAGACTCGACTCCAATAACGATCACTAGCGTTTTTTGGCGGTAGTTTACCTGTTTGCCGCTCATGTGTAAAAATTATGAATTCTGCAAAATACAGAATTCTGCAAATACAGACCATGCACGGACGGGTAGTAACGAGTACAAGAGACTGGTGCACGTTTACCGCCTACTCGAGATGAAGGCGCTAATGATAACCAAACCAGATAACAAAATTTCTCCTTTTTCAGTCCCCCGTCTCAACTGCGACACCATCACCAACGCCCAATGCCTCGACCCCAACTGGCGTACCATCATTGCCACCGATTGCCCATCTGCCTGCGGATTCTGTAACCAAGGAGGATGTGTTGACGCCGTCGTCGATTGTGCCAATGATCGTTCCATCTGCCAATCCGTCGGAATGCAAGACTTTGTGAACCAGAACTGTCAACGAACCTGCGGACGATGCGCTTCTTCAACTGGTGCTCCGGGAGTTCCAGGAGGTGGCTCGTGCGCTACATACCAGGCCGATAGCTCTTCTAGTTGTGCTGCCTGGTCCGGTAATGGATTCTGCACCAACACCTTCTACACTGAAGCTCAAAGAAAGTCTTTCTGCGCAACCACTTGCAGAATTTGCTAGACTTTTTCCAATTGATGACAAGACAAGACACGGGTGACGACGACTGACTGACAACTGACAATTTGTAACTATGTATACACGCAATTCATTTTCTGATGTTTCCTGTCTGACCAACTTGAAATAAAGAGGAGCCCAAAAATCCTTGTTATTTTGATTTGAGAACCCAAGGTCATACATCAGAACTCAAAACTTTCTGACTTTGGGGATTTTGATTGACACTTATTTTTGGCACGCCATGTGCTTGTTTATTCAGAACTCCAATTAATCTATGGTGTGGTCCACTCGCCTTCAATTGATCAGAATCGAATTTCAGTTGCAATTGAGGGACAAGGAATGTCTGCATTTCTTCTGTGCAATATTTTCTTGCTCTAGAGAGTTTTACGGGAACAAAATTCACTGCTTATAGGGAAATGTACAGTGAGATCAAATTCCATTTGCATGACAGGTGAAAACTCAAACATTCTTGAGTTCGGGACTTCCCCGGAACCCAGACTCATAATTGAAAAGTTGCAGAGAAAAAACTTCCGTTTGCGTGTTCCGGGATCAATAAATTAATTGATACTGACTCAACATGGAGAAACATGCAAGTTCTTAGCAACAATTCCCACTTATGGAGGGAATAGACATTAGGAAATAAACGCAATTTTGAGAGAAACATTTATTCCAAGTTGGTCAGACTCAAAAACAATAACAATGAACTCTCAGGTTGGGGCATGTGCTCTATTTGTACCTATGAACGTCGTCAACCCGTCGTCCAAGTGTCTGGATGTCAGAAAAAGCAGAAGTTGAAGGATCATCACTCTCTTCCTTTTTAGCAAAGTCTGCAAGTGGTAGCACAGTAAGCCTTGCGTTGAGCGGCAGTATAGAAGGTGTTGGTGCAGAATCCGTTGCCGGCCCACGAGGTGCAAGCGGTGCTAGAGTCGGCGATGTACGAGGAGCAGGTTCCTGTTCCAGAGGATGAAGCAGCAGTGGTGGAGGAGGCACATCTGTCGCAGGTTCTCTGACAGTATGTGTTTACGAAGTCTTGCATGCCGACCGCTCCGCAGATGGAGCGATCGTTGCCACAATCGACCACGCCGTCAACGCATCCACCTTGGTTGCAGAATCCGCAGGCGGATGGACAATCGGCAGCGATGATGGTTCTCCATTGTGACGACATACATTGGGATTGGGTGATAGTGGCACAGTTGAGGCGGGGGACTAGAAAAAATTGAATTACTTGGAAAAAGTTGGGAATCATGTGTTTCTCTACATAGTTGTAGTGGGTGCTGGTACCTGTCACTGTGCTAGACACAATTAATTTTGTTGGCTAGCTACAGGTCCACATCAGTCCGCAAAACTGGACCCTACAGCCTTGTTTCAACAGCGTTCCCCTGCATACTTACACTGAACATTTGGACAATCATAAGCATCAGTCTTGCAACACAATCCACAAGTCTTGGCGCAGTTCTTCAAAGCAGCAGCTCTCATGTCTGGAACCACAGCAGCTGGGGTGGCAGTTGCGGTGGTGTAGCAAGCCAATGGTCTCTCAGCATCAGTTCCGGCAGCTGGCCATCCGGCGGTAGTATCTGGAGCTGGGTAGAGAACGGCGCAAGAGGAGTCGGAGATGGCGTTGGAGCAAGCGACGGCGGATGGGGTGTAGACGAACTGGAAAATGATGTTTGGGTGTGGTTAGGTTGCTTAAACGGCAAGCCTATATTGACGTATGTGGCACCATGTGTCGCGCTACTGACCAGGGGTTTCTTGGAAAATTCAGGAGGCAAAAGGACAGCTCCGACCAGAATACTTCACGTTATTGGTGGTTTACGTTGACAATGTATGGATTCAGACGGCAAAGCATGGGCAAGGCAAATAAAGACAGATTACGTTAAAGGCCTGTTGGCGGTCACTAATAATCGACCGATCCTAATAAATTCCATGGTCTTAAGTAATGGTCCTAACGGCCTGTGAGCTCCCAATTTTCGAAAATCCAAGCCTCACCGATGTTCCATTGTAAGTAGTGCAGTTGAGCTCTCCCGAGATTGCAGCATTCGCCTGTGGAGCCAACAGGGCTAAAATGACCGAGAAGAGAGCAATCATTTTCTGCTGGTGTACGACCAAGAGCCGAGCCGAAAAGTGAGGATCCATGCTCTTGGTGTTCCTTTTATACTTTTCCTCAACTAGATAATTCTAACATCTATAATTGATATAAAACGCACTCGTGAGCTGGATTGGTACTCTTTGAATACAAAAAGTTTGAACAGGTGTCACCAGCTCAAAAATGAAGTTGCGAAGAGCAGCGGAACAATTGAGAAATGATCGGAAACGTTTTGATGGAGTGTTGAAGGATGAGAGATTGCTCTATTGGATCAGCTTTTTTGGTTTTCAAACGTTTCAAAACGTTTCAAAGTCCGTGGATGGGGATGTTTGTGTAGTGGTTTTCTGAATGGATTGTGGTTTGCATGGTGGTTTGGTTTTCGTTCGTAACTGATCTATGCGTTCGGACAATAGAGACTAAAGGTTTCCGGCTAAATTTGTATTCATACATATAAATTCCACGCGTACATTTGCAATCTGAAATTAGAAATTAGACGGCAGGTGATTTTTCGACCGAATAAATTATTGCATTCATCCTGTTGCCAGAAACTCTAAAGAGAATGAATAATAGCACCGAGTATATTTCCTTCTTGGAATATTATTCAAATTTTACAAAACTTGAAAAGTTTGAAAGTGATTACGGCAAAGTCAATCCAATAGTTTATCACTTTGTAGGAAATTACTATCCCTTATTTTCAGTTTTCCTCCACTTCCCCTCTATTTCTTTGTTCTCCACTCTTTATTATGCAATGGTGAAGCAAAACCTAAGAAAGAAGGTGTACTTGTTCTCGAGTTTCCAAATCTTTTATATCAATTTCCTGTTCTCGATTATTGTAATCTATATGGATGTTTGGCGTATTCTTTTTTTCGATAATGAAAGTGTATGGTATACAGTTTATTTATATTGTCTGTTCATATTCAGATTAGGACTTCCTGAAAGTTTGACTATGAGTTTTTGCACTATTCAGTCTATTTTTCTAGTCTTTAGTAAATGTGAAAACAAGTTTCGGATCAGGAAAACGTATTACCGACGGTGAGTGTTAATGTGGATGTTACGCAACCGCGGAATGACCCAAATAGCTTTTCAGAGATCTCTGGACTGTTATTCTTGCCTTAACATTCACATTTACTCAGTATTATCGTATAGGAAGCTATCCAATCAGACCGTTCTTTGAACGAAGTTTCCGAACTAAAAAAACTACTATGACTCTTAACCAACCTAGATTACTCATCAATATCTTACCATGTGTTATTTGCGCAATATGGATTTTCACTGTGAAATTCACCCGTCCCAAAAATGGAAGAAATGGAAATTCTTTTCCTAATATTTCCCAAGCCAAGATCTCCTTCTTTGTCAATGGTGTTTTAACATCGACATTTTCCTTGATGTCAGATTTTTTTTTCATTCTCTGTAGATATCTATATCAATCTGATATGTCCTATGTCTATACATCTGTTTTGGGAACACATCATACACTTTTTCTATGGATATTGTCAGTTTATTTGGTCGCAAAACCGGAGCTCAGAGCTTGGATCAGGAAGCCGTACAGGAAAAGTTCAGCGGTCGTGCATCCCGTTGTGGTATCGAATTTGACCTAAATGTCTTAAATTTCAAACTGTTAGAACTTTGCCTTATTTTTTGATAACAATACATTTTGCATCATGTTTTTTCTTATCCTTCGCGTATATTTTGTTCAAAACGTGTGCCCCGCGTACAAATTGTACATTTTGTAGTCGCCCGTGTGACGCGCAGAGATAAGAAACGCAGAGATAAGACAACCAGCGGCCTGTATTTAAACAGATGGCAAACACTAAAAAATCACGGTCGAATAGAAAACAATGTTTTTCATTCTTGCGATTTTCACTCTTTTGATCTACCTGGTTCTCAGACAGTATCAAAAAGCCACTAGGCTTCCTCCAGGACCAATTTCCCTTCCGATTATTGGAAATTTGGTTCAAATTTTCTATTATGTATGGATGACTGGAGGAGTTGTAAAGGCGTTCGATGTTTTTAGAAAGGTTAGTGACTTATGGGATTTCAAAAAAATTCTCCAAATTTTCAAAAAATTTTAGAAATATGGAAATGTTTTCACTTTGTGGCTAGGGCCCCTACCACTTGTCAATATTACGGACTATGAGATTTCTCATGAAGTCTTTGTCAAGCATTCCAACAAGTATGCCGACAAACTGACACCTCCGATTTTGAAGGACTTGAGAAGTAAATTAGAAAATTTTTAGAATTTTCTGAATTCAATATTTCAGAAGACATTGGAGTCTTGAACACAAATGGAGAGCACTGGCAAGAAATGAGGCAATTCTCATTACGAACTTTCAGAAATATGGGAGTTGGGAAAAATGTGATGGAGGCCAGGATCATGGAGGAGTTGGATGCAAGGTAGGAATCTCAAAGTTTCAGTATCCCAGAATCCAAAACTTCCAGATGCGCCGACATCGACAAGTCAGCCATTGACGGAGTGACCGTAACCAAGGCTTCTGACTTTTTCGACCTCACCGTTGGTAGCATCATCAACAGTATCCTGGTTGGGAGACGTTTTGAAAATGACAAGAAGGAATTCCTCAAAATCAAAAATGCGCTGGATCGAGGTTTCGAAATTTTCACCGCTGCCGACATGATTCTCCCGTTGTGGTTCCTGAAACTTTTCAACAGAAAACATATGAATGAAATCATCAAGGTCAATAATGATTCAATGGAATTCTCGGCAAGAGATGCTATCAAGAGGTAAATTTATATTGAAAATGGACTCCTAAAAATCAAGTCATACTTTCAGATACCACGCCTTCAAGTCTGGAGAGTATACTGTAGATGAGGACAACTTGCAAGACTACACTGACGCCTTCTTGTTGAAAATTCAAAAAGAAGGGGAGAATGAACACTTCAAGTAAGCTATCAAGTCAAATCTCGAAAGACAAACTTTTTTTGCAGTCTCGAATCCTTGAAAACCATGATCTTGGACCTATGGATCACCGGCCAGGAAACCACCTCTACCACATTAGTCTCCGGATTCCAGCACCTTCTTGTCCACCCGGAAATCATGGATAAAGCCAAAAAAGAGCTCCTGGGAGTCACTGAAAACGCATCCCGTCCTTTGAGTCTCAATGATAGAACTTCCACTCCTTACCTAAATGCTGTGATCGGAGAGGTTCAGCGTCACGCCTCTGTCCTTAACATCAACTTCATGAGAAACAACTACGAGCCGACCACCATCGGAGGTTACCCAGTAGATGCCAACTCTTTGGTTTCTGCCCAACTTGGAGCACTTCATATCAATGAAGAGATGTTTGAGAATCCCCTAGAATTCAGTCCGGATCGCTACTTGAGAAATGAGAAGCTTCTAGGACATACTATTCCATTTGGTCTTGGAAAGAGGTCATGTCTCGGAGAGGCTCTAGCGAGGTCGGAGTTGTACTTGGTAAGTCGGCTCCGAGACATTTCGCAATCATTCGTTTTGCAACTACGACATTTCGCAACTCTGCAACATTTTGCTACAGGTCATTTCGCCAAAGCGACAATCCGCAACCCCGAGATTTCGAAACCACAAAATCCTGAATTTTTGTAGAAAGTTCATGTTAAAATCTTTTCAAGCGTAGGCCATAACCTGGAGCAGTTCACAAAACGCCCAATCACATACATCCCTGATGAATGGACTAGTTTCTAGAGTTGCGAAACGGCTGGTTGCGAAAAGAAGTCCAATTTTGAAGTCCAGTGGTTGCTAAAGACGAAATTTCAGATTTTCGGCAACCTCCTAATCCGCTACAACTTTAGACCCCATGGAAAACTATCAACTGCTGAACTGAACCCCTTCAGTGCTGCCAAAAAGCCGTGCAAATTGGAGATGGAATTCGTAAAAATTTAGAAAACGCGAATCACTAATTTTTCAATTTTCAAACTTTTCCATTTTCATTCTTATCAACAACTGTATTTCAACCATTCCCTACTGAAATTTTTTCACAATCAATTTGTACCTTTGAAAATAAAACTTTTGATTTTCGTCCATTTGCTAATCTTGATTGTAAGCTGCCAACTACAGAACTGAACCCGTTCAGCACCCCAAAAAGAAAATGGAAGTTGGAGATTGAGTTTTTAAAACTATGATCGAAATCTACTTAACATTTTGTAAAAATTATCTCATAAAATACTGCTTACGTGAACTGAGAATTTTCTCGCTCTTGATTATCATTGTTTTACCCACCCCCCCCCCCCTTGCTACGATTCAATACCACCTTTATCTTTTCAAGATGAAAATTTATCTGATTCTTCTTTGTCTCACATTGTACACAATCGGTCTCAATTCTGAAGGTTTGCGGAAGTTAAGCTATGAGAAGAACGCGGAAAGGATCAAGACTTGTGGAAGCGGGTAAGTTAATTTTTGAAATTTGGTTTTTTGAAATCCGGTTACTGTAGCTACCGCAGTAACACTAACAATTTCAGAGATAACTTGAAACCATGGATCGCTCGTTTGTTCAATCAGATTATGAATCATGCCCGTGGCGTGGCATTTACCGGAGTGGTGGTGTCGTCGGAATATATAGTCTTTCCTGGCGCCTGGGCGTTTCCCGATCCACTCGAATTCAAAAGTATTACATCATTTTACGAAAAACCCTGCAGTGACAAGTTCCGTGACTTTTTTGCCATGGCATGTTTCATTCCAAACAAGTTGCATCTTTCAGTACGCTCATCCCGATGAATCTCCCAACAAGATCTCACGAGTTCCGTGTGAGAAAAGATGATAATGGCGTTATTACTCTTGAGAAAGTAGTAAGTGTTACAATAAGATATTTGCGATATTCTCCAAGGGGAAACGCGCTCCATCGCCAATTTGACTGAAGTTTGAATTTTCAGCTCCCGCCGTATTTTTCTGTTTTTAAAACAGCGAAACATGTTTTGGTGGTTGCGTGGACTCCTCGTGGACAACTCGACAACTCAGCAGAATTGTCCACAAGGAGTCCACGCACCCTCCAAAACACGTTTCGATGTTTTGAAAACAGAAAAATACGGCGGCAAAGCTGAATATTCAAATTTCAGCTAATGAAGCGCGTTTCCCCCTTGGGGGAATATCGCTAATAGAAAAATTAAAAATATATGTATGGGACTATGAACATTTCAGTATTTCTACGGTAATTGTACTAATCCTCGCATTGGATTTTTTCTTGGGAAACTTGATGTAAGTAATGGACAGGAAGTGCTTCCTGCATGTGTTCCAGGTAATAATAACAGAATATAATTTTTTTATTAAGTCATTTTCAGAAAGTCGAATTGATGCAAATGTGGGTAACAAGGTAAAAGCTACAGCCTACTTCGCAAAACCAAGCCGATCGGACCCATACTCATCGATAGCAGTTTCTGGAAATGTGAGTTTGCAGTTATCCCATGATGGTCATCAACTGACATTTTTCAGTTTCAAAAAAGCGCCACTGGTGTATCCATTTGGAAGCCGTTGGACAAGACTGCAGCGCCCCCCCAAGATTATAGGAGACTTTCACAGCGTTCCGGTTTTTACAGAGGAAAAGAAACCAATGTTCATTGGGTTTGGAACTGGATGTAAGTGTATTATAATTCACTAAAAATTGTATTAAAAAATTGAAGGGGACATCACAACATCCACTCTTTCTCTAATCTCGTTCCCCGATTATCCAGCAGCTTTGTGTGAATTGATTGGGGTGTGCAAGTTGTGTGTGAACCTGGCTATTATTAAAAAACATATTTGATTTTTAGTATCCCAACTACGACCACCACCACGACTACTACAACTACCACCACCACACCTACATTGCCGACGACCACTACTCCGCCACCTCCACCAACTACTCATTATGTTCCTGCACTTTTGTTCGATGAGGAGACCCAAGATTTCGAGGAGCCGTATATCAAGAGAAGGAAGCATAATGGAAGTATGCATAGATTCTGTACTTTAATAGAATTACTAATTGTCTTGATTCATGTTTTGTAAGAAATAAAGGGTTAGAAAAAATCAATTTATTTTCAAGCTGGTCAGACTCAAAGTTATATAAAGTGACTCCATCTTTTGGTTTCGGCTGTGTCGCTCTACAATTGTACATTGTAAAAGTCGTCGGCAACCCGTCGTGTCTGGTCAAGAGTGTCAAAGTTAGATATGTGCAATGATCGGTCTTTTCTAGCAAAGTCTGCATGTGGTAGCACAGTAAGCCTTGCGTTGAGCAGCAGTGTAGAAGGTATTGGTGCAGAATCCGTTACCAGCCCATGACGAGCAAGCAGTGCTCGAGTCAGCAATAAAGGTAGAGCAGCTACCTCCAGTTCCTGTTCCAGGAGCAGCAGTAGAGGAGGCACATCTTTGGCAGGTCTTCTGACAGTAGGTGTTCACGAAGTCTTGCATGCCGACGCTTCCGCAGATCGAGCGGTCGTTGGCGCAATCGACGACACCGTCAACGCATCCTCCTTGTCCGCAGAATCCGCAGGCGGATGGGCAGTCGGTGGCGATGATGGTTCTCCATTGGGACGACATACATTGGGCTTGGGTAATGGTGGCGCAGTTGAGGCGGGGGACTGAAAAGTTATGTTGTTAGAAAGGGGACACTGCACTCAAAAACTATAGGCAGCTGCCTAGTAAAGCGTTGGGATAGCGTTGGCATGTAGCTTCATACTGATCGCTGTTATAGGACACAAAACCATTTACATAGGTTGCTACGAGGTCGCGGTTACTGGCACCTGATTGCAACCGACCGTTGTATCACAGACTTGATAGGTTATCAACATAATCGCGAATTTCTCTTTTTTTTCTTTTTAACGCGCTAGAACTTTTATATCCGCGTGCAGACCTCCGATCCATGATCGGTTGATCAGCTGAATCGCCCTATCGAACTGTACCACAACATGTTATTAGTCTGTGGTAACGAACAGGTGGTTCATGTGGCACTGGTGCACTCACACTAGCTAATGTTGCTACTACCAATTTGAGCATTCCCAAAGTACGTTTGTTCAACAAATTGACAAGCTTCCAAACTCACACTGAACATTTGGACAATCATAAGCATCGGTCTTGCAACACAACCCACACGTCTTTGCGCAGTTCTTCAACGCCGCAGACACCATATCCGGAACCACAGCTGCTGGAGTGGCAGTAGCGGTGGTGTAGCAAGCCAATGGTCTCTCAGCATCTGTTCCGGCAGCTGGCCATCCAACAGCGGCATCAGTGGCAGGGTAGAGGACTGCACAAGATGCGTCGGAGATGGCGTTGGAGCAAGCGACAGCTGATGGGGTGTACACGAACTGAAATTTTTCATGATATTCAGGTTCTGAGACCAAATCTTACCGCTGTTCCATTGTAAGTGGTGCAATTGAGCTCTCCAGAGATTGCAGCATTGGAGGCTTGTGGAGCCAATAGGACTAGAAGGGCCGAGAAGAGGGCAATCATTGCTAGAGCCGAGCCGAAAAGTGAGGATCTCTTGCCCACCTGTACCCTTTTATACTAGACTATGCCCGCAAAAGTTCAATTCCCAAAAAATCAGTCATCACGAGTCAACCAAAAAAAAAGCACAAAGATTTGAACAGGTGCATCAAGTTTCGAAGAGCATTGATACATGGTGTAGCGAAAAATCACGGAGAGAGCATGGATTCTTTGGAGTGGTGAACTCAACAAACCGCCCGTTTGGACTATTGGTTTAGCTTTTTTGGTTTGGGAAGAGGGAAATGAGTGCCAACGATGAATGTTTGATTTGAGTGGAGATTTTTGATGTTATAATTTGACAACGTACTGTAGGATGGTTGTTTGATTGATTGAAGTTTTGGTGCGGATCTACGAAGCCAGCTCCATATTCTGGCCAAAAAACCAAAACTTTGGACATCAAGATTTCAGGAATTTTGGAGAGCTGTACTTTTGGTCTTGCAATGTGTGTAGGTGGGTCAACGTTTGATAAATTTTATTCAGAAGCAGGTGATATTTTTTGCTTTTTGCTATTTCTGACAAATTTAGAAACTACAGTAGTGTTAGGGCATCATATCCGGAACTCTTCTAGGCACTGCAGTTCCAGCAACCGCTATAGTCGTTGCTCTTTTCGGTAATAGTCTACCGAACGGACTCAAAACGAAATCTCGATATGGCTTGTGGATAAAAATCATGAGCAAAGTAGACATGGTTCCATGAATAGACAATCCGAAAAATATCAAGTTATTGACTACTTGACTCTGATACCAAAAGTAGACTACATAGACTACAGCATTGACAGGTATAGCGAACAGTATTAGTAAAACGTAGTTCTGAGTAAAAAATTAGATTTTTCGGTTAAAAAACCTTCATTTTCATGAAAGCGTTTACCTGAATAGTGATTGCCCAGGCTAGTTTCTTTTGTAGATCAATCGTTTTCCGGGAAATATTACTTTTCGGTTTAGCAAAATATAATAAGTAGGTGTTCAACTGTGTGAAAAACCAAAGTTCAAATCCTGGTACACTTTCAGCAATTAGAATTGAGTAACCTGGAAGCGCTGAGCCAGTAGATATCACAAATAGTTCGCGGCGGGCTGGGAGTTCAGGTTGGCAGGAGAGGCTCTGGAAATTTTTTCATGTTCTAAATTTTCTTGAAATCACTTCTTGTCACTTCTGTGTGGTTTGGAACTGAGTTTTCATGTGAGGACTCCTAATGTGTGAAATTATGTAATTCCATAACGTAAACTGAAAATATTTTACCTTCCATACAATTTCCCTTGCTTCCACTTGTTCTGGTATATAAAACTGCGCGGGAATAAAATAAATTGGTACCAAAGCATAACTCAACCCGATGACATATTTTCTCACATGTCTCCACCAACTTTGCTCCGCAAACAATATAAAAAATCGATTCTCAAAAATCGCAAACACCGACGTAGTTGTAGCAGTGATAATAGTCACCATTAGGTACAAGTACAAGCCAGGAGAATCAATAAAACCCAACCCATAACCAGCCATAGCGGGAAACATAGGGTACGGTATGGCGAATAAGGTTAACATTACGTCAAAGGAAACACAACAAAGGTGTAAGACTAGGATGAGAAATTTAACGGATTTCATTACGGTAGGAGTTTTACAGAGGATACAGTAGAATCCTAGAAGGTGTATTGGGAAACTGATTAACGTCATACAGTGAAGAGATAAGACTATGAAGTCGGGACTTGCTAAATAGGTATGGTTGGTCTCACAAGGAATCATTGGGAAGAGAAGAAACGTGCCAGTGAGTCAGACGCAAATGTTTGAAAACAAAATTTTGTAAATATGTAAAGGCGGGTGAACAGGTGAAACATTGATTTCTACATAGTGCAGAAACTTCACACATTTTTTTTCAGCAAGAATCAAGTGATTCCAGAAAACCAATTATTGATTCTTGTCCGAGCATTAAAGTAGGAGTCCACTCATTTTTTTCTTGTGCTCAAATGATCGTCCCAGTTCCCAATAAGACGAATATAACAATTTTTAAGCATAAAAATCGCTAAAAAACGAGATATGAATACTAGTAAAACACATTCAGGGAAACTAATCAATGTCATACAGTGGAGATACGAGACTATGAAGTCAGTAGGTATGTTTGGTTGGACAGGGAAGCATAGATTATTTTGTGTGTAGGTGGATCTACTTTGAATAATTTTCATTTTAAAACAGATGATTTATTTTTTAAGCAGGTGCAACACTTCTTCTCAAAGTTTCCTTGTTTCTTTCTATTTTCAGTACTCGTTTTCAAGTTACTGTAACATTATTAACTTCTGGCATCCAAAGTTGACATCGAATTTCTGGTCCGCACTGAAATAGTTGGAACTTCCAAGGATAATAGTCTTCTCAATGGGCTTAAAACGAAGTTTCGATACGGTGTATGAATGAAAATCATGATCAAAGTGGAAACTGTGCCATGGATGGATAATCCGAAAAACACTAAATTGTTGATGGCTTGACTTTGGTACCAGTAATAGATCACATAGACAACAGTATTGATGGGGACAGCAAAAAGGACCAGAATTGCAAAACACTGAATAAGTATAAAACCTACTTTCGACAAAAAGTAAAACAATACACACCTGAATAATTATTGCCCATGCCAGTTTCTTCTGGAGTTCCATAGTTTTACGAGACACAATGTTCCTCGGCGTGTGATAACACAACATACAAATTATCAGTATTGCAAAAGAACCTATTTCTATCGTTGGAACACCCTCGGCTACCAATATTGAGTAGCCTGGTACCACAAAATCCGTAGACAGTACAAATAGCTCACGATGCTCCGGGAGCTCAGGTTGACATTCCAAACTCTAAACTTTTATGAAATTCCTTTTGATTTTCTGCATCGTCAGTACCTTCCACACCGTTTCCCTTGCTGTGACTTGTTCCGGTATGTAAAACTGCGACGGAAAGAAATATATGGGTACCATTACATAACTCAACGCAATCACATATTTCCGCACATGCCTCCAACAAGTGCGCTCAGCGAACAGCACATAAAAGCGATTTTCGATTATAACAAAAACCGAAGTGCTATTTGCAGTAATAGTCGTCACAATTAGATAAAACAAAAGTCCCGGCGAATCAACTAATCCCAACCCATACCCAGCCATCGCGGGAAAAATTGGATATGGTATTGCGATCAAAGTCAACATAATATCCAAAGTAACACAACACACATGTAAAACTAGTAATAGTCTTTTCACAGAGCTCATTTGTGTGGGTGTCTTGTAGAAGATACAGTAGAATCCAAGGATGTGTATCGGAATACTGATGCTTGTGATACAGTGAAGAGAAAAGACGACGAAGTTGGGACTTGATAAGTAGGTGTAGTTCGTTTGACAAGGTACATTCATTTTTTGTGGTGAAACTTTTGCTTGTGAGTAGTTTGGAAGTAAGATTTTTTGGTGGGAAGAATCAGATTTTTGAGACGTGCAGGTGAATTATTGTATGTACCCTGTGCAGGTAGTAATCATGTTTTTCTTGTCTTGACCCCTTGCCCACCCACGCTTCTCAATACCAGATCATGCCCACAAAAGTTCAACTCCTAAAAATCAGTCATCACGAGTACGCCTTTTACCAAAAAAAAGCACAAAGATTTGAACAGGTGCAGCAAGTTTCGAAGAGCATTGATACATGGTGTAGCAAAAAATAATGGAGAGAGCATGGATTCTTTGGAGTGGTGAACTCATCAAACCCGCCCGTTTGGACTATTGGTTTAGCTTTTTTGGTTTGAAGGAAGGGGGAGAGGGAAATGGGTGCCAACGATGAATGTTTGATTTGAGTGGAGATTTCTGATGTTATAATTTGACAAACTACTGTAAGATGGTTGTTTGAGTGATTGAAGTTTTGGTGCGGATCTATGGAGCTGGTATTCTGGATCTCAGGAACTCTGGAGAGCTGTACTTTTGGCCTTGCAGTGTGTGTAGGTGGGTCGGCGTTTGACATATTTATTCAGAAACAGGTGATAGTTTTCGAGTTGTATTCTGTTTGTTGCTATTTTCAGACAAATTTTGTAACCACAGTAGTCTTATGGATTTACTTCCGGAACTCCTCTAGGCACTACAGTTCCCGCAACCACAATTGTGGTTGCTTTATTTGGCAATAGTCTACTGAGCGGACTCAAAACAAAATCTCGGAACGGCTTGTGAATAAAAATCATGAGCAAAGTTGACATGGTTCCATGGATAGACAATCCGAAAAATATTAAATTATTGACTACTTGACTCTGATACCGAAAGTAGACTACATAGACTACAGCGTTGACAGGTATTCCAAACAGCCACATTATTACATTGTTCTGAATAAGAGCCATATTTAAAAAAAAACTATACAATTATTACCTGTATAGTTATCGCCCATGCCAACTTTTTCTGCAGGTCTATAGTCTTTCGGGAAATATTGTTTTTCGGTTTAGCAAAATATAATAAGTAGGTGTTCAAATGTGTGAAGAACACAAGTCGGAACCCAGGAACACTTTCGGCAATTAGGATTGAGTAACCCGGGAGAGCAGGACTAGTGGATATTACAAATAATTCTCGATGAGACGGAAGCTCAGGTTGGCAGGAGAGGCTCTGGAATTTTTTTTTCACATTTTAGGTTGTCTACTAACCTCATATGTTACCTTCCAAACTGTTTCTCTTGCTTCCACTTGTTCTGGAATATAAAACTGCGCCGGAATGAAATATATCGGTACCATAACATAATTCAACGCTATCACATATCTTCTTACATGTCTCCACCAGCTGTCCTCCGCGAACAATATGAAAAATCGATTTTCAAAAATCGCAAACACCGATGTAGTGGTTGCAGTGATAATTGTCACCATCAAGTACAAGTACAAGCCAGGAGAATCAATAAAACCTAACCCATAACCAGCCATAGCGGGAAACATGGGGTAGGGTATGGCGAATAGTGTCAGCATGACATCAAAAGAGACGCAGCAAAGGTGTAAGACTAGGATGAGAAATTTAACGGATTTCATTACGGTTGGAGTTTTACAGAGGATACAGTAAAACCCGAGAAAGTGTATAGGAAAACTGATCAATGTCATACAGTGGAGAGATAAAACTATAAAGTCGGGACTTGCTAAATAGGTATGGTTGGTTTCACAAGGAATCATTGTGAAGAGAAGAAATGTGCCTGTGAGTCAGACGCAAATGTTTGAAAACAAAATTTTGGAAACAAAGGCGGAGGAGCAGGTGAAAACTTTGTTGTGACTATTTTGCATCAATTTCTATATCGTGCAGAAACTTCATAAAGTGTTGCACAGAGAAAATCAAGTGATTCCAGAAAACCAATTATCGGTTTTTGTCCGAACAGTAACTGTTTCAAAGGATGATATTGTCAATTCAAACGAATCGCCCGGAAAAATTTTCCCGATTTGAATTTCTCAAAAGCGCGCCAATTTTTTCAAAATTGCAACTGCGGCACGGTTTTCGGTGCTTTCTTTTGCAAAGTCTGCGGCGCAGTTTTTCTTCCAAAATAGCACTGAAATTTCGGAAAACCCGAAAACCGTGCCGCAGTTGCAATTTTGAAAAGATTGGCGCGCTTTGAGAAATTCAAATCGAGAAAGTTTTTCCGTGCGATTCGTTTGAATTGACAATAACACACTGAAAGGGCTAAAAACAAAACCTTTATACATAACATTAAAGAATGGATTCATGAAAAATTTCTGTGTAGGTGGATCTGCTTTGAATAACTTTTTTTTGAAAACAGATGATTTATTTCTTAAACAAATGCAACACTTCATCTTAAAGGGGGCGTCCGCTAATTCCAAAATTTTGACATTTTTGGTATCAATCGACGCAGAATTTTGTCTCGGCAAAGAAATCCTCTTGGAGGGTGGTCTGAAAATCAGTCGTTTTCGAAATATAGGCCAAAAACAGCTCAAAAAAGTCCACTTACAGGGTGCACTTTTTCACGTTTACACTGCGTCAAAGGTGCGAAATTTTCTAGAGGGTGCAGATTCCACGTGGAAAAGTGCACCCTGTAAGTGGACTTTTTTGAGCTGTTTTTGGCCTATATTTCGAAAACGACTGATTTTCAGACCACCCTCCAAGAGGATTTCTTTGCCGAGACAAAATTCTGCGTCGATTGATACCAAAAATGTCAAAATTTTGGAATTAGCGGACGCCCCCTTTAAAATTTCCTTGTTTCTTTCTATTTTCAGTACTCGTTTTTAAGTTACTGTAACATTATCAACTTCTGACATCCAAAACATTCGTTGACATAGAATTTCTTGTCCGCACTGAAATAGTTGGAACTTCCAAGGATAATAGTCTTCTCAATGGGCTTAAAACGAAGTTTCGATATGGTGTATGAATGAAAATCATGATCAAAGTGGAAGCTGTGCCATGGATGGATAATCCGAAAAACACTAAATTGTTGATGGCTTGACTTTGGTACCAGTAATAGATCACATAGACAACAGTATTGATGGGGACCGCAAAAAGGACCAGAATTGCAAAACACTGAAAAGGTATAGAACCAACATTTGACGGAGAGTAGAAAAAATATACACCTGAATAATTATTGCCCATGCCAGTTTCTTCTGGAGTTCCATAGTTTTACGAGACACGATGTTTTTTGGCGTGCGATAACACAACATACAAATCATCAGTATTGCAAAAGAACCTATTTCTATCGTTGGAACACCCTCGGCTACCAATATTGAGTAGCCTGGTACCAAAAAATCCGTAGACAGCACAAATAGCTCACGATGCTCCGGGAGCTCTGGTTGACATTCCAAACTCTGAACTTTCATAAAAATCCATTTGATTTTTCCGCATCGTCAAGTACCTTCCACACCGTTTCCCTTGCTATGATTTGTTCGGGTATGTAAAACTGCGACGGAAAGAAATATATCGGTACCATAACATAACTCAACGCAATCACATATTTCCGCACATGCCTCCACCAAGTGCGCTCAGCGAACAACACGAAAAAGCGATTTTCGATAATAACGAAAACCGAAGTACTATTTGCAGTAATAATCGTCACAATTAGATAAAACAAAAGTCCCGGCGAATCAACTAATCCCAACCCATACCCAGCCATCGCGGGAAACATTGGATATGGTATTGCGATCAAAGTCAACATAATATCCAAAGTAACACAACACACATGTAAAACTAGTAATAGTCTTTTCACAGAGCTCATTTGTGTGGGTGTCTTGTAGAAGATACAGTAGAATCCAAGGATGTGTATTGGAATACTGATGCTTGTGATACAATGAAGAGAAAAGACGACGAAGTTGGGACTTGATAAGTAGGTGTAGTTGGTTTGACAAGGTACATTCATTTTGTTGTGGTGAAACTTTTGTTCTTGCGTAGTTTGGAAGTAAGATTTTTTGGTGGGAAAAATCAGATTTTTGAGAGTTGCAGGTGAATTATTGTATGTATTTTGTGCGGGAAGTAAGCTTTTTTGGCTTGACCTCGGCTTTCCCGAAAAGAGTATTTTCACCAAATTTTTTCGAATCAACACCGCCCACGATCCCTCCCCAAGACTCAAAACTTCGCGAAGCGATATATCACGAGAAAGAAGCATAACGAAAGTTTGAATAGATTGTTTGCCTTTCTGGTATTTCTGATTGTCCTGATTCATAATACATGACTGTGATACCAGAAGCAGACAAAAATAACTACCGAGTTGATGGGTATAGCAAAGAGAATTGATATAGCCCAATACTAACAGAACATAAGTACATAAAAAATTTACAAAAAAAAAATAAGTATCAAATTGTATTTAGCACATTGTCTTTCCTCCCAGAGTCGGTCTCCTTCTATCAAAAACTTCCGATCCTCCGGTAATCATGGTCACAACCATTGGCGATGTATGCTTTTTTGATGGCCTACAGATCAAAGAAACAAATTCGCGACGAACGGTTCTGGAATGTCTTTTGAAATTTGGGTTGCTCGACTAAACGAACCGATTAGTAGCAATTAATAGAAACGCGTTCAGGTGTGCAAACAAGATCCAAGCTCCATTGAGCAGTGCCAAAGTGATGTCTGTCATACCAAACCAGGCTTCTGAAAATGGGAAAAATAACTTGAATGATTCCCAAAAAATGCTTGCCTCCATTATGCCATAGCAGCATTATCATAGCCATGTAGGATGTTAGTACAGTTGCTTGGATCAAGATACTGATTTCTGTACGGTGAGATGCACATGTTTGAATTTTATGTTTAACCTGGAATTTTCATTTTTTGCAAATTCCCGGCTGACATACATCTGTGAGAATGGCTCCGAGACGTTTCACAACTCACGTCAATTTCGCAACTACAACATTTCGCAACCGGTCATTTCGAAACCAAACATTCTAGATTTTTTTGTAGAAAGTTCACGTTAAAATCAAAACTTTTCAAATGTGGACTATAACCTGAAATAGTTCACAACACCCTCAATCCCATACAACCTTAATGAACGGAAAGTGGACTAGCTTATAGAGTTGCGAAACGACTGGTTACAGAACGTCCAGTTTCTGAATGTCTTGGTTGCGAATCTTCGCGGTTACGAAATCGACGTGAGTTGCAAAATGACGCATTTGCAAAATGACTAGTGCCGAAATGTCCCGGCGCCGTGAGAATTGACTCATTTTTTAGTATTGGAGACAATTCTTACCTTGTACACATTCCCCATTATCAAAATACTCGATGTGAAACTC
Source organism: Caenorhabditis sinica (assembly GCA_963932045.1). Classification (NCBI taxonomy): domain Eukaryota; kingdom Metazoa; phylum Nematoda; class Chromadorea; order Rhabditida; family Rhabditidae; genus Caenorhabditis; species Caenorhabditis sinica. The sequence continues at coordinate 4,507,124 of OZ009939.1, read as the reverse complement.
AACCCCATAATCGGTAAGCAAAAATAGAGCTCCATTGGAGCTAACATCTCAGTGAAAACTACAGTAGTATCATACTCCCAGGCTACACCATCCAACTGAAAGTTCAACGTGGCACATCCTATAATCCAAATCACAAAAATATACACACCTCCGATGGATAGTAAAACCTGAAACATGTTTTATTAAACGATCTAGTTACAAAATAGAACCTCCTGCCACAAGGCCCACTTATTAGATTTAAGTCTGAAAAATGTTACCCCTAGTCTTGTAAGAGCTAAAACCGCGATTATGACAAAGCTAGCTAGCCAGAGGGTGTTTACGGTATAGCCCACCATCTGAAATTTGATCGTTGTTAGAAAATTTTTAAAAATTCAACTCCGAGACATTTCGCAACCAGTCGTTTCGCAACTACGACACTTCGCAACTCATATCAATTTCGTAACTATGATAATTCGCTACCGGTCATTTCGCAACCGCGACAATCCGCAATCACGTCAATTCAAAACCACGAAACCCACGATTTTGGACTAGTTCAAAGAGTTGCGATACGGCTGGTTGCGAAACGTCCAATTCTAAATGTCTTGGTTGCGAATTGTCGCGGTTGAGAAATCGACGTGAGTTGCGAAATGTCGTAGTTTTGGAATGGTGGCGAAATGTCCCGAAGCCAAAAACTCAGTCCTCACCCTAACAAACGGGTCTATTCTGCTCGCCAGTACTGGAAATATGATGAAAAATCCAGTCATGACATGAAAAGTCGCCTGGAGAAGATCACAAAAATTAAGGCAATTGATTAGTTTGTAAGATATATTTTCATTGAGCTCTTTTCTGGTATGAAGGGTCTAGAAATAAATGATTTGTACATTGCGTTGACTTTCGAAAAACCTACATAAACAATAGGAAGACTCAATGGGAAAACGGAAACTGCCAAAGTTATATAAAAGATTCCGATGATGAGGTGACCATGGTTAGGGTTAATTTTGAAGATATTATGGTTAGATACGTTCATTTCTCGATTAGATCTCTGAAATCTAGTTTGGTTTCTATATGTGGGAAGTAGGGATCAGAAATGTGTGGAACAGGTGAAAATCGATAATTATGATTTTTTGGGGTTGGTGAATAAAAAGTTCCAAGAATGTGGTTCGGGTTAACTAACTGCCAACAGCTTCACTGCTGAATAATAAAAGGCTTACGAAAATTGGCTCGATATTTTTACAAAAAATTTGAAAAAAACTTGCGAAATACTTTCTCATGAGCCAAAAGTGATGGTATATTGAGAAAAACCTGTAGAATAACGCATACCATGTGTGACTTTTTCTTCGAAAATGAAAGACCGAGCCAATTTTCTGTTCCTGAAAATAACACCTGATCACAGGAATTTTATTGTTATGTAGTCTGACCCTGAAAGTTGGAGATAAACACAAAACAGAACTCAAATCCAATTACCGTTAAATCTGTAATAGAAAGGCACTTTTAATTGAAGGACATCTCTAATAGAAAGGCACCCCTATGAGGTCAGAATCTGCACTTTCCTGGGATTCGAACTGGCTGAAAAAAGTCTCATTTGATTTCTCGTCAAAAATTAACCTGGACCCAAATAAAATATCCAGAATATTTTTGCTCGAACACTTGTTTTGATTGAATTTCAAAAAATTGGATTGCCATTTTGAGTTGTCGGAAAAATAGAAAGGCATGCCCTTCTAATACAGATTTTACGGTAATTCGACCTCTACGGACAGAAATTGCTTTGATTGGAAAGTATTGTGTAGTTAGACAATGTCTAGACCGTTAACATGGTGAGAGAAAAACAAGAACCTTTGAAAATATCAGTAGCAATTAGATAGCAATTCGAACTTTTTCAATTGTGCTGAATGACTGTTGACAGAACTTTTAGAGAAAAACACATTGTTAAAATTGTCCTCACAAAAACTGCGTGCATAATAGAAAACGCGACGAAGAATAAGTCATAGAGTATTACACCATTTGAAAAATTGAGCACACACTCAAAGATCCAACCCAATCCTCAGCCGCTGATTAAAGAAACGTGGGAATCCAGATTGATCTATTGGGTTACATCAAAATTCCACGGTAGTTTTGACAAACGAGCAAGACGTTATTCACCGTTATTTTAATATGAATAGATCCATTGAAAGGTAACTTCTAAATATAATGAATCATCGAAGCTGGTAACCCTAAAGGCTTTCTTTGACCGAAACTCAGTTTACGTCCGACGACTGGTGGGCGAACTGCAAAAACGATCAGCCAACGAGCCGAGGGAACGCTTACAATTGCGCGCCACTGTACATGAGGGTTCTCGCGTTTCGTGGAAAATTTTTCCTTGTTTTATCAAAAAATGCACATAATCGGTTGGGCCGGTCAGCAACCTGTAGGCGAGATCGGCGGTCAGTCGGTAGCCGATTTCTGACTGGCTGATATGAAAGTCTTACCTCCGCGCAGTTTTTACAGTTTTTTTACATTAAAGTGAATGCATTACTTCCTCCAAGTTTTTCACATCAAAAATTTTCACAGCTGCTTCCATCTGACTCGAATTTCCTAAATGTTGTACTCTTTGATTTTCACCTGTCGTTGAGTCCCAAAGCTATCGCCAACTCTTTCCTTTTTCGGAATATCAACATGACCTCACCTCTTGAAGTGTATTATGAGACTAACTACTCTAATTGTGATATCACTTATAGTTTTCTGGCTTCTGCGGAAGGTTTGGCATTTTATAGTCACGTTTGTCAGATTTTTGCACTTCCGTTTCAAATTCTTGCTGCTTATATTATATTCACAAAGACTCCAAATGTGATGAAGTCAATGAAAACGCCGTTGTTGGTAAATCATTTTTGGTGGGTGAATTTTGAGTGCTTTGACGCGTTGTGTTTTAACGAAATATCAGAGACTTGGCGCTGCTTGACGCTAATTTCGTGTCGATTCTTATGACAGGAAGCTCTTTCGGCGGTCTGACGCCGTGCTAGTGCCTTGACGCAATCACAGTTCCTTTCTTTTTCTTCAAACACAGTATTTTAGCTGTACCCTGCTTGATATTCAAGTCTGCACCTTTTCCACCCCTTACTTTTTTCTTCGCAATATCAGTGGTTTTACCGTTGGCCTGCTCAGCAAGATAGGAGTACCAGACATCGTCCAGTTTTGCTCTGGATTCTTCGCAGGAATTGTTGTCTTTTCATCCTACCTCTTCATATTCGAATGTCGAAGTGCTCAACTCACTGAGAATCGCTTCAGAATGCGAAGAACCTCATTACGAGTTTGCTATCACGTATTGCTTCTTCTTTTAAATTTATCTCCCTTTGTGTATTGTTGGCATGTGCCTTCGGATCAGGAAAATGCAAAAATCAGAAGTTTGGACCTAGAACCTTGTCCAACAATGGAATTTTTCACTAATGATGTCTTGGTTATTTTTGATGATATGAACATGTTCCATTTCGCAATTTGGATCCATTTGCCAGTTTTGGCTATTCACATTACCCTTCACATTTTTTTCCACGTCGGATGTACCGTATACTATTTATTTATCACTCCATCTCACGCAATTTCCGAGGAGACTCAAAAAATTCAGCGAAAGTTTTTAGTTAGTATCACTATCCAGACTCTGATTCCCATGGCGCTGTTATTTATTCTTTTCTGTATGCTTCTCATGAAGGAGGTGTTCTATGGATACTATCAAAGTACGATGAACGCTGCAATTGTAGGGTTTGCCATGCATGGATTATTGGAAAGTATTACGTTGCTCATTGTGCATCGACCATATCGGGAAGCCGTTAGGAAATTAGCGAGGGGAAAAGGAAAAACTCGTAAGAATTTATATAAATTCTACATTAGTTAGACAATTTTCGTTTCAGGTCCAAGAATTTCTCATCAAGTGGAGCAAGTCCGTGGTGTCTTGTCATCTAGGTGACGCACTCTCAAACTTTTTGAAATAAAGTTTTCCTTCGAATCTTTTCATTTCCACATTCTCAATTTGAAACTGTTCATAAATACATACATACATACCCAATCATATTCACCTGCTTTTCCATCGATTCTAGTGGAGCATCTGATTTTTAGAAATTTTTTGCCAAAGGCGTCACAATAGAGTTATGAATGATTATTTTTGTAGACCATGAGTTAAGATAACGCTGTTTCATTTTAGGATGTCTTCAATTCTATCCTTTAATGTGGCACATCCTATAATCCAAATCAGAAAAATATAATATATACACTACCGAGCGATAGTAACACCTTCAACTTTTTTTATAGAACGATCTAGTTAAAAAATAGATGCATCAACATAAACAATCTGCTGAACATTCAATCCTTACGGCTCGACTCCATTCCCCCGTAGTATCGATGATGTTACAGCCGCTGACTTTTTTTGAATGAGGAAATTCAAGAATTCTATAAAAAAGAGTGACCACTATGTACGCACCCACGTGAAGACTTACTTCTAACAGTAGACCGATATTCACTGACCACCAGGAATACAATTATAGAATCCATTACGGGGTAGATGCTGAAGGCAGTGATAGCTGCACCAGCGGGGAAGCTCAAGTGGACTCGAAAGTAAGGAAGGTAGGTAATGATGGCCAGAGGGGAGAAGAGGAGAATGGTAGGGGCGGTGATCTGAAAAAAATCATGATTATTGATTAGGCTGATAAGTCGTTTTTTGTCTTTATTTACATCTTCTCTTCATTCTTGCTCGCCTTCTATCCAAATGATCATAACCAGGCGGTTTTCGCCCCCTTCGGGGGCTCCAACCTCCTGGCATCCACTTTTTCCGGGAGTATTCTACTTCTCTTTGAAACAGATGGCGCCGATGCAGTGATTTCGCTTGATTGAAAAGGTGACGTGCCACTGATAGGCTGTATCGCGGCTGACACTTAATTGAGGTTGCTAACTCGCTGTTTCTGAATTTCTTATCTGCCAAAAAGGTCTCAATTTGACGGATTCACTTCTATTTAGCTTATTCTCTATGTTTCCATTGTGGCGCAGTGTTGGAATGATGTGAAAATTTCAAAAAAGAAGTTCAGAATCAAAAGTCGGAAATAGAAAATGAGACAATTTAGTCAGGATTTGAAAGGTTTAAATTTCTATTAGGGGTCCGAACGGAATTACTAAAAAATTTTGCGCACGTATCTCCGAAATCGCTCAAAGTTTGCAACAACATCGGGTACCTATGTAGCTGAATCCATCCGACATGATAGTATTTTTTCTAGGAAACTCCGCCTCATTTAAACAGTGTCTTCGGCGTTTATAGAACCTTTCTCGTTGAGTCGTCGGCTCAACGGAATAGCTTTAGACCCTGATATCTTTGTACTCGAATTCCAGTTATGAAGGGCAGGCGACAGACTCATATGAAGAAACATCTCACGTCTGAAAGTGAGTCAGAAGCGTTCGTCACTACGTACACCATCCGCTTCACTTCCATGTTCACTCTCAAGGTGTTCACAAAACGCGACTCCTCTCTTGTCCAGCTCGCCGTTTTCCTCCTCCTACACACCGAACGGGCGTCACAGAAAAAAGGCGAAATAACGAAAAGTTCAAACTTAATGATTTCGAGAAAAGGTCATCATCTCGAAAAAATTCCCAATCGATTGCTATTGGTTTTATTCGAATCGGTCCGCTGGCAGTCGAGTTATGACGTGTAACACCTGACAGACTGACAGACAGAAATAGCGGAATGTTGTTAGCAAAGAAAAGAAAGATTAGCCCATTACTCAGACGCCTCGAAAGCTCTAGAATCTTCTAGAAGCAAAAAAACTCTTTAAAACAGTGGAAAACATTCAGAAACTTTATATAAAACACAAACCCATTTCCTGGCATCGAACCCCGGTGTCAAGATTGGCGCCCAAACATCCGCACCACTACACCACGGGTGCACATGACAACAGCGAGGCGAGAGGGGTAGACATAGCGGTGGGCACTGCGCACCTCGCCCCCCTCTCTACTCTCTTCTCTTGCCCTACACCGCCCAAGCATGCGCATTAGTGAAAATTGGGGGTGAAATACAGCAAATATCAAAATTAATATTTTTGAGAAAAGAAAAGTACGGGCATCATCTCAGACAAATTTCCAGTCGATCTATATAAATTTCATCCGAATCGGTCCACTGGCTGTCGAGTTATGATGTGCGACAGACAGACAGACATACGGAAATCGGTGATTGTTATTAGTAAAGATACAAAAGTACGTTACCTGGAACACCAGTGTCGTAAACAACTGTCTATGAATATGCTTGAGACTCAATGAGAAACACTCAATCTTCTTCTCCATTCCAAAGTGAATATTCCATCCACAATACATCATCGTTTCATACTGTACTGTCATAATGATAGAGAGGATTATGGTATGCGACACGTTCCACCAGCGAAAAGTCCCAGTTTGAGGATCAATGGGTAGAGAAATTGCGATTGGGATTTCGTTTATGGACACGTTGTAAGACATGAGGATCTAATAATCGGCGGATGTGTTATCTAGTTTCGCAAAAACCTGGACGGCTAGGCTTAAAGCGGAACTAAAAACTAGAGAGTATGCAACCCAGATTAGAGACTTCCAGCCTCGAAAATACGCCAAGTGGTGGGGTCTGAAAATTGTTTTAAAATAAGGAATACCTAAAAAGAACAATAAAGACTACCTAAAAAGCGACCAGTAACGATAGATAAACTGCACTGCCAACAGAGATACTATAAGAGACCAAACTCCAGCGTACAACGCTAAAAATCTTGGACTTCAGTTTTTTTGAAAACTTTTTTTGTGAACTTACCCAAAACCATTGTCAACGAATCTTTACTCCAACCAAATGGAAATGACAAGGAGAAGTAGGAAAATCCATAGTTGTAAAAATGAAAATTCGGATGAAAAATTGCTTCCAACCCTGCTAACGTTATCCCAAGCCCGGTAAAAATCACCATAAGGCGCTTGTAATTTACGCATATTTTTTGAATACCAAAAATAGTAAGTACTATCAGGACGGATCCACAAACTACACTCGAGAAGAATGCGATTTTTGCGATTTCTTGAACAAACGTAACAAGATGGAGGTAGTTGGATGGCATGTTTTAGATGAATGAGGATGTTTTTTTTTGACAATGAACTTTTTACGCTAATATCTTATGGGTATCTGTTATTGTGATACGTTGACTATCAGGCACGTCTTTCCAATTTCCTGTTCTTCAACTCATCACAAAAATAGACGCCCACAAGACTATAGCGTAAAATGCTCATTGTCGAAAAAACATCCTCATTCATCTAAAACATGCCATCCAACTACCTCCATCTAGTTACGTTTGTTCAAGAAATCGCGACATTCGCATTCTTCTCAAGTGTAGTTTGTGGATTTGTTCTGATCTTACTTACTATTTTTGGTGTTCGAAAAATATGTGCAAATTACAAACGCCTTATGGTGATTTTTAGTGGACTTGGGATAACGTTAGCAGGGTTGGAAGCAATTTTTCATCCAAATTTCCATTTTCACAACAATGGATTTTCATACTTCTCCTTGTCGTTTCCATTTGGTTGGAGTAAAGATTCGTTGACAATGGTTTTGTGTAAGTTTACAAAGTTCAAAGAAACTGAATTCCAAGATTTTTAGCGTTGTACGCTGGAGTTTGGTCTCTTACAGTATCTCTGCTAGCAGTGCAGCTTATCTATCGTTACTGGTCACTTTTCAGGTAGTCCTTGTTTTTCAACGATTAGACTAACTTAAAACGGTTTCAGACCCCACCGCATGACCTATTTTCGAGGCTGGAAATCTCTAATCTGGGTTGCATACTGTCTAGTTTTTGGTTCCGCTTTAAGTCTAGCCGTTCAGATTTGCATGAAGCTAGATAGCACATCCGCCGACTATTTCCGAAACGAGATCCTCATTTCTTACAACGTGTCCATCAGTGAAATTCCAATCACAATTTCTCTACCCGTTGATCCTCAAACTGGGGCTTTTCGCTGGTGGAACGTGTCGCATACCATAATCCTCTCAATTATTATGACAGTACAGTATGGAACGATGATGTATTGTGGATGGAATATACACTTTGGAATGGAGAAGAAGATTGAGTGTTTTTCACTGGGTGTCAAGCACATTCACAGACAGTTGTTCACGACATTGGTGTTCCAGGTAACGTACTTTTTGTGTTGTGATCATTTGGATAGAAGGCAGGCAACACTAACTGGTTCCGTAATTTAAATAAAATGACCAATTTTCTATGTTTCATGAATTTGGTCCTCGGTAATAGGTTTCAGGACCCATGGACCCACCCTTGGTCCTCACGGTCTAGACCAAAGGTCTCCGTCTCATAGGACCCAGGACATTACCCATGGGTACCGAGGCTCATTTCCTGGGTCTCAGGACTGAACCTCCTGGCTAGCGTTCGAAAGTGGGACGCCCGCTTTTCTGGGACGTCCCAATTTTCGGGACGGGGCTCGTCCCCGACCCGCTTCTCTGGGACGGGGCTGAGCCCCGTCCCTGTTGAGTGGGACGGGGACGAGCCCCGTCCCAAAAAGTTTAAGACTAAAAATTTTTTCGACCTAAAAATCAAGTTTTTACAGTTTTTAACCCATTTGCTAAAATTTCAGAATTTTTTTAATTCCAAAATTCGGGACGGGGACGAGCCCCGTCCCACTCAACGGGGACGGGGCTCAGCCCCGTCCCAGAGAAGCGGGTCGGGGCTCGTCCCCGTCCCTTTTTAGTGGGACGCGGGACGTCCCCTTTCGTCCCATTTCGAATGCTACTCCTGGCTCCTGTGACCCATCGATGGTTCCAAGTAGCAGAAGATGAGTCCAAGTTACTAACAGAAAAACAAAAACCACTGTTTTCGTTTCTTTTCCAGTTCCATGGGCACATGGTCTAGACCGCGGAACACGTTAAATGTGTTCTGGTACTTATGGTCTGGATTGCGGGGCCCACTGACGGGACGGTATAGAAAGAGCAAGAATGAAGAAATGTAAATGAAGCCAAAAAACGACATAATCAATAATCATTAAGTTTTGTCAGATCACCGCCCCTACCATTCTCCTCTTCACCCCACTGGCCCTCATCATCTACCTTCCTTACTTCCAAGTCCACCTAAGTTTCCCCGCTGGTGCAGCAATCACTGCATTCAGCATCTACCCTGCTATGGATTCTATGATTGTGTTCCTGGTGGTCAGTGAATATCGGTTTGCTGTTAGAAGTGAGCGTCCATTAGCTTCAAGACGAACAATACTACTAGTTTTTTAGGGTTCTGGAAGCTTCTTGTTCATAAAATGTCAGCGGCATCAACATCATCGATACCACGGGGAAGTAGAGTCGAGACGTCCGGAACTAATGTCAGAATGTCTACAGTGAACTTTGTGAATCAGCGTAATTTGAATGTTCCTCAGATTGTCTGTGTGGAATCTTAGAGATTATTGTGTCTTGCGTCTGTTCGTAGTTCTCAGACTCTTTCTGAATGGTCCGCTTACATCAAATAATACTGTATTTCCAAAATGAAAGGTAAAAAGATTAACTGAGTTTAGACAAAAACAGTTTTTGAGGCCTCATTTAAAACACCTTATTTATATTGCAAGAACCATCATAATGATTAGAAATACATAGAAACAATCACGTTAAAATTTACATGTTTGGTTTTCGTCTACATTATTCCCTGACGCTCCTCTTGACTTTACCAGCACCACAGGAACCCGATACATCATTTGCCGAACCGGCCCAAGTATAAAATCCCGGTATGGCTTGTGCACAAGTACCATAACCCATGTCGAAGCTGTCCCGTGAGCAGACAATGCAATAAACACAAAGTTGTTCAAGACTTGGTTATGATACCAAGCTCGGATACTGTAAATCACTGCAAAAATGGGAAAAGCCGCCAAGTCCATAATTGCAATAGCCTGAAATTTTTTGCAAATTTTAGGAAACTGTAATCTAGAAACTCATCTGTATCAATAGAGCAAGGGCAAGCTTCTTTTGTAGTTTCAGAGTTTTGGAAGATAGATTTGATTTTGGTTTCGCCCAGATTAAGTAATAGATATTGAGGCAGAAAAGTACAATATTTTGACTGGTAACTATTGTAGAACCAAGCAAGATTGAGTACGCAGGTAAAGTATACTCCGTGGATAGCACGAAAAGGTCACGGTTGTCAGGGAGCGTTGGTTGGCAGCCGAGGGACTGGAAGTTTTTTGTTAACTTTTGGATTTTGAAAATTATGGGTTCCGCTTTGGTCGAAAGAATAGTGGTGCTAGCGTTCCAGTTTAAAAAAAACTGTACATTAACATATAAGGATCTTACCTCCCAAACAACCTTCCTTGCTCTTTCCTGTTCTGGGATCAAAAACTGCGCTGGTAGAAAATAAGCCACATTAATGGCATAGTTAACAACAAAAAACCATTTCCTGACATTCCTCCACCAGGTGTGTTCCGCGAACAACACGAAAAATCTGTTTTCAAACATTACATTAACTGAAGTGGTTGTTGCGGTGATAATCGTAACCATTATATACAAAAATAATCCAGGAGAGTCTACCAGACCCAGCGCGTATCCAGACATAGTGGGGAACATTGCATATGGGACTGCTAGTATGGTGATGACAATGTCTAATGACAAAGATAACGAACTTAGAATCAACATTGGTTGTCGGACTGAACTCATAATGGTTGGTGTTTTGTATAGGATACAGTAGAAGCCAAGAAAGTGAGTTGGGAGGCTGATACATGTAATAACATGGAGGGTGAAAGTTAGAAATTCCGGAGAAGCAAGATAGTGAAGATCGGTTTCACAAGTATGCATTCTAGAAATAAACTAAAAAGCTCTTTTGAGTCGAAAGTGAGTAACATGTACAGGTGAAACTTTTTTTTTTTCATTCCGGATACTTCAAGATTATTTGGCACGAAACACAAGAAAAATCACAATATTCATGAAAAATCGAAGAATATTAGCTGCGCTTTCCTGCCACAAAGTGCTCTTCCAGGTTGTAGCTGAAAATATTTTATGTTTTTTTTTTCATTAAAAGAGGATTCCGGTAAAAAAATTGTTGGCTTTAAATACGTAAAAAAATGTGTAGATTCCAAAAATTACAATGAAAATGCTCAAAAGATGCTCTAAACTCGGAAATTGGAAAACTCGGCCACGGTCGCCGAAGACCAGTTTTTTTCGTTTTCAGATTCGAAAAGCAAGTAGAAGGGGGCGGAAACCGCTTGATTAATCATCAATAAATATTTATCAATTACATCATAGAGGCGTTCCTAGCCTGTAATTTTTTGATTGAAAAATTCACCTGTCATTAGATCTCGAATCGAGATTCTCGATAACACTTCTCACTCTGAAATAATCCGGAGAAACTAATTGTCATGAGATCGTTTCTGATCGAGTTCACTGAACCTGCGTGGTTCATTTTTTGTTATCATTTAATCGGTTGCTTGTCTACAATCTTGAACTCGTTGGCTATATATCTTTTTATATTCAAATGTGAGACACTAGGCGACATCCGTTATTGGCTGCTAGCCTATCAAGTAATATGCTTCGCGACAGACACCCAGATTACTTTCCTAACACAACCAATTCCGTTATATCCATTGCTAGGAGGATATTCTAACGGCATACTGTATGAATTGTTTGGCGTCCCTTTTCTCTATTCGATCATCATTCTGCTCGACTTAATCACTCTTCAGTTAGTGCTATTGTTTGTATCATTTCTGAGAAAGCACCGAACACTGGCGACACTAACGATATATTTTCCGCGTGTGACTGAAATAATCAAGATGCCGCCGGTAGTAGATTATATTGTCCTTTTTCTATATATCATAGGGGTGTCATGTGCGGATTTCGTTGGCTATTCTGCGAAAATGTCCGATGAAGATGAACTTGAGTATATTAAACAGGTAAGGCTCAAGCGAATGTCCTAATAAATACAAGATGGGGAATTATTAATGATACCACTCTCAGACGTGTATTTTCCAAGCACTGTAACTAGAAAGCGCGTATCACGAATCATTCCGCACCCTATAACTCACATTTGTAAAATTTCTAGCGTTCGCCAGAGTATCTTGCTCAGTTCCAAACTTTGAACAATTTTGTGATAATTGGAAACAGTCCCGAGATGGTGTACATGAACTATACTGTGTTTTCGATTGGTCTTGCGGCACTGTTTTTCTTGTTATTGATTGTTGCGGATATATTCCGAATCATGCGTCATGTAAAACAAAAATTGTCTCCATTGACCTATCAGAAACACTCAGAAGCAGTGAGATGTCTTACTGTTCAAGTAGTCACTACAGCGTTATCTGTGGCACCCATTCTATTACTAGCGGTATCATTGCTATTCTTCGATTTCTACTATGCACAGTTTTTGTCCGAGCTATTTATTTCCTGGTTTGCTGGCCATTCTTCTTTGTACACGATTTGCCTTCTTTTATTTTTTCCGCCATTCAAGAATTTCATAAAATCTATACGGTGAGAAATGTTTCAGGAATTATGATCAATTTCAATGTTTTTAGATTTCCGACAAAATCGGAGAGGGTGGACGAGAGGGTCAGCAACGTCATGTCCTCGTCAGCAATGACTTGTCCTCTGTGAAACGAAATCCAACTCTTTCTCAAACTTTTTTTTTTGAAATCAAGAGTAGTGATTTGTAAGAAATGCCGAACCATTTTAAGATTTTTAAGCCGAACCACGGCCCCCGGAGACCATTCGCGTGGTTTTCGCTCATTTCGGAGCGCATTTTGGGAGTTTTGAAGCAGTTTTGGAGCATTTTCATAATGAATTTTAGAATCTACATTTTCAAGTGTTTTGAAGCAATAAAGATTTTTGACCGCAATCCTTCTTTAAATTTTCAACTCACTATTTCCTCGGCTTTACTAAATTCTGATTCATCCTTGCATTTTCCTCCGTATTTCCTTCATCCTCCGAATCATCAAAGTTGTTATCAAATCTCAACTCCAAAAGCATATCCCCCATATTCTTGCACCTCCGAACATGAGCATTTTTATTGGATCCGCTGAATCGAAAGTCATTATTCCGGAGGCGCTCATAGTTCTTAGGAGCCCTTATTATATGATATATCACAGTAGACTTCTGCTTTTCCTTGATTTCCAAATTTCCAGATTTTCGGTTTTCGGGGAGCAAACTTTTGTAGGGTTGTCCCAGAATGGATTTAGTGGAAATACATGTATAGTTTTGTTCAGAGTCGAACTGATGTAGTTTCCGAATCGGGAAGTGCCGGAAGAAGTTGGGAAAGTATGGTGGCCAGACAACACCTGTTTTGAGAAAAATGTCACTTTTCAAACACAAAAAGAGCCCCAAAAACTCACAAAAATGCGGAAAACTCCTCAAGGATACTCTCTCGGCCATTAACATATCAAAAACTGGGTAATTTTTGTGAAGCTCTTCAAATTTCGTCGTCCATCTTTTCTTCTTATTCAGAGAATACTTCACAAATGGTACCAGATCCTGACTAAACATGTAGTCATCGAAATTTTGATGAAATCCAAATTTTGAAGTTGCATCAAAATGATGATAAATGATACGTTTTCATTATTGTGGCTTCAGTTTTTAGAAATCTCGTGAAATATCGGCAGTAAGAGTTGCGACTGTGGTTTTTTGAGAAACACGGTCGACTGTTTTTCTTCCTGTAAGTTTCGAAAATTGAGAAAAAAAGTAGATGGAAAATGACTTACAGAAAGTAGACTTGATCCATGATTGAATTGAAAAAAGGGAGAACTGTTGAATAAAAATAACACTGGAGATTTTATTGCTGAGGTTTTCTTTAAATATGAACAAACACCATTGACGAAAAATTTCATAACATTTCCTCATAGTGGCGTTGTGCTGTGTTTTGTTCTGTTAGGGAGCTGGTTTTCTTCAACATATTCATTCATGAGAATTACATCAACCCGGTAGAATAAGAGATCAGTTATCAGAAACAACACTAAAATTCTGACGTTTTCTTCTTTTCACAATCACAAAATCATTCACGAAATGATCCATGAGATTGTAGCTGAAAATCACAAACATTTTTTCCATAAATCCATTCTGTCAAAAAAAAACTCACAATAGCCTAGGAGTGCCAAAATCCTGATCAAAATAATTCTCATCGAAGAAAACTTGATCATCCAAATATTTCGGATCCTCGTAACGAATATCGTGAAGAGCTTCTGTCATAATTTTGCATCTTCTCCAATGATGAATTGATTTATGTTTGAGATAACGATCACTACTCGCGGGATGGAAATCCTTGTTTCGCAGTTTTTCATAATTTTTTGGAGGAGTCAAAATATGATATGCCACTTTTGGATTCTCAAAAGCGGCAGTCTTGAGGTTGACATTATCATGTTTTTTCTTCTCATGATGTCGATTTTCAGGAAGAAGACTTTTCAAACTTTGTCCAAACACAGAACCAGAACTTAGACACCGGTATTCGATCTCCGTATCAAGTTGAACCGATTTACTAATTGGAAAATTATCGAAGAAATAGTGAAAATCGTTGATGTGTGATAGGAAGTCTGTAAAACATCAAAGTTTAAAAAATTTAAAAAAAAAATGTTTTCTCAAATTTTCAAAAAAATTTGAACTCACACAAAAACGGATTGCTATCCAGCCAAACCCTGTTGTTAACCACCACATCCATATTGCGATAAGTGTCTTTCAGAGCTTTCAAAGTTTTCAAACTTCCATCAGTCTCCCATCTTTGCTTCTTATTCAGGGAGTATTTGACAAACGAAGTCAAATCTCTTTCAGAAACAGCTTTGTCTATTTTATCATAAAAATCCTTGTTGAAAATTGGGTCGTTTGGGTCTACATGATAGATTTTGTAAATGAAACCACCGGTTTTCATTTTGCGAAGAATGTACTTGCAGGAGGCGTTGCGGTCATGATTTTTTCAGGATACGGACGCCCATTTTTTGTCCTGAAAGTTGAAAAAAAAGATTTTCGAAATGTTGGGAAAAAGCTATTTACAGATAATACCTGCCCGGCCCGAAAAATTTTCCATAATCATTTTTTGAAGTAGAATTTGTTTTTTTTTGGGAATTTGTTTTCAAAAACGTATTTTAGGTATACAGTTAGTATTTTGAAAAATGTTCAGTGGCCGATTATGGTCAACTATGCCCAAACAGACTCTAGAAAAAAAACATTCTTTCGAAGAACTCACCAAAAATAAATATCCTCAAACATATTTGACTGCTGATTGTTCCTTTTTAATTTTTCGTCTCTTATATACCCCAGTGACGAAATATTTCGCAACAATCTTCTGCGAGTTATTTTTTCGAAATCGGCATGACTAACTCAAAAAAAGTTCTAATCGGTTGATAAGCTGCAACGCGATAACGCGAAATGACAGCAGTTTTCTCTAGTTTTTTGGTGAAGAAAGTTGAAACTCAAAACCAGAAAAAATAAGTTTTTTCGCGGCCGTGTCATAGCCGAAAAGCAGCGGGTTTTATTTTCAATTGTAAAATTTCTGATCGTTGAAGACACTGTAATTGTTTGAGAAACTGTAATTGTTTGTTGACAATGGTAACTTCTAACACTCTTTGTGACAAAATGTTTATTGAAACAACAAGAATTTCAATATTGAAATCTTAGAATCTCAGAGTCTCAGATTCTTAGAATCCTAGAATTTTAGAATATTCATGTTACAAAATTTTAAATCATGAATATAATTTATTTTATGAAAAAAAAACGAAAAAGTCAATCCAATTCAATAACACTCCAAGAGGAAGAATTAGTAGTAGAAGTTGCAGCATCTCCAATTTGCACAGATCCATCCACAATATGATCCATCAAATTGTAACTGGAAAAATACCAATTTGCAATCATCTCATAAATTAATAAACAAAACTCACTATTTTCTTGGAGCCTCACTGCCCTCCAAAAAGTTATGAATGTCATAGAGGTTATCCTCAGCGACATCAACTTCTTCATTGAGATCTTCAAATTCTTCATATCGAATCGACAATTTAGTCTCTTTCAATTTTTCGATTCTTCTAGAATGACTCAAAGCATTGCAACATCCGTTATGACAACTACCAGGACGGAAATCCTCATGTCTGAGTCTTTCATAGTTTTTGGGAGGGGTGATAATGTGATAGGCGACTTTTGGATTCTCGAAGTCCTTGGTTTCGAGATCTTTTTTAGATTTTTCATGAGATCGATTTTCAGGGAGAAGACTTTTGTAAGGTTGACCGTATACAGAACCCGAAGTAAGACATCTGTAGTTGTTATCCGTATCAAGTTGAGAAGTTTTTCTAATTGGGAATTGTAAAAAGAAATTGTGGAAGTAGTTTTCTTGAGAGATGAAGCCTGAAAAATGTTTATGTGTCGGAGATTTTGGCCTTCTCTTTATCATGTTGATCGGTGGAAAATATAACGACCGCCGAACTACTGACGACCGGTAGCCAATCGACCGACCACCGTCCGACCGCCGACCGGCCGACCGCCGACGACCGACTGCCGACCGGTGGCCAACCGACCGCCGACCGGTGGCCAATCGACCGACCGCCGACCGACCGCCGACCAGTGGCCAACAGACCGCCTCCCGACCGATCGCCTACCGACCGCCGCCCGACGGCCGACCAGTGGCCAACCGACCGCCGACCGACCGACCACCGACCGACCGCTGACCGCCCGACTGCCGACCAGTGGCCAACCGACCGCCGACCGACCACCGACCGACCGCCGACCGACCGCCTCCCGACCGCCAACCGACCACCGACCGACCGACCGCTGACCGCCCGACTGCCGACCGGTGGCCAACCGACCCCCGTCCGACCACCGACCGACCGCCGACCGACCGCCGCCCGACCACCGACCGACCGCCGACCAGTGGCCAAACGACCGCCGCCCGACCTCCAATGAAAGTAGAAAAACTTACACCAATAAGGAGAGCTATCGATCCAAACCCTGTTATTAACCACCACGTCCATATCTTTATAACGTTTTTGAAGATCAGTGAGAGCTTCGAAATTTCCATCGGTTTCCCATCTTCTCTTCTTATTGATGGAATATTTGACGAATGGAGTTAGATCCTTTTGGAAGAAAGTACGATCCATTTTTTCATGAAAATCCGTGTCGAAAATTGGGTCGTTTGGGTCGACATGATAGGTTTTTATGATGACACCATCGGTTTTCATTTTGCGAAGATGATATTCGCATGCAGAGTTGTGGTTATGATTTTTTTCCGGATCCGGGCGGCCATTTTTTGTCCTGAAAACGGGAAAATTAAGCTTCAATTGGGAATTCATGGTCTTAAGAAGCTTTGTATGGACTTCGCTGGTCTCTGTGTGAAGGCTAAGTAACGTTATAGGACTCTGGATGTTTGAAAAATACCGCAAAAATGAAAAAATATATTGCAAAACCTAACAGAGCTTGATTTTTCATAAGAGTTATGCCGAAATTTATATGAACAGACAAAAGGCTGTGAGCCCAAAGAATAACTGGGAAAACTACACTATCTATTGAAAACAATACCAAAAAATCAAACAAAAAACTCACCAAAAATAAATATCCGCTGACATTTTTGACCGCCGGTGTCTTCTCTCTCAATTTCCTGTCTCTTATATACCCCAGTGGCGAAATATTTCGCAACACGCAATTGTTCTATTTTTTGTTTGTTCACGTTTAGAACTCCTCCATGTCTCGATGAAATATCATGACGTTTGGGTTTTCTGTTATCAATCTGGAATTGAACAAAGAATGACTAATTCATGGAAAGGTTGAGATGGAGAAAAGGTTGATTTTGCAAGAAAATGTGTGTGGAATGATGTCATGACTTTGTAATTGGAATCGGAAATCGGGGGAGATTGCTCAGAATTCGACTAAAACATCTCAAAATATGGTGATTCAATGTTTCAGCAATTACAGTTTCCTTTAGCGAGTTTAGTCCAATGCAAATTTTCAAACAAAAAAGTAGTATAGTAATGAGGGATTATACTACCGTTTTCATTTTTGCCGATTTTGGAAATTTCCGTTTTTGACCCATTTTTTGCTACAACTGGTCAATATAAATGCTGAAACAACTGAAAAACACCCATTTTTCGCGAAAATCATTTTGGGCGCGCCGCCCAAAATTGACTACCCCTTACACCACTTGATACCACTTTTCAATTTATTCAAAATCGGTGCAAATATAGAGAAAAAAGAGTAATATATATTAAAAAAATAAAAATTTCACAAAACCCTCCACCCTTCTACTACCCCTCCACCTTGATTAGTACCAAACGATCCTTAATTCAGGAATAACTTCCTTGCAATTACTATTTCATTTACTCATTCATTATAAATTTATTTGTTTTTATTAAATGGAGATATTCTGCTTGAAGTGTAAAGTATTCACAGATACAAGAAACATATCACAAACCATTACCAAAAATAATAAACGAATGACCAAAGGAAAATGTGTAAACTGTGACACAACAAAGTGTAAAATAAATTCAACTTTAAAGATTGGAGGAGATATTAAGCCTGTTAAAGTTACTTCAAAATCTCAAAAGATTCTTGAGGAAGCATATTACAATCCAGAAACAGGGTTTTGTGGTGTCAACGAATTGCAACGTAAGACCAAGCAATCAACCAAAGATGTGAAAAGGTTTCTCAATGAACAGGATGTCTACACTCTTCATAAACCAGCACGTAAAAACTTCCAAACGGAGAGAGTATACATTCATAGTATTGACGAACAATGGCAATCTGATTTAGTGGAAATGATACCGTATGCAGAAGAAAACAAAGAATTCAAATATCTGCTCACAGTCATTGATTGTTTTAGTAAGTACGCTTGGGTTGTTCCTCTAAAAACTAAAACTGGAAAAGAAACTGCTAATGCTCTACAATCCATCTTCAAAAAAAGAAAACCCCTAAAAATGCAAACAGACAATGGGAAAGAGTATTACAACAAAGAAATAAAAGCACTGTTCAAAAGCTTGGATATACATCATTTCTCAACTTATTCCGACAAGAAGGCCTCTATCATAGAAAGATTCAATCGTACTCTTAAAGAGAAAATGTGGAAAATGTTCACTCATCAAGGTAATCATAAATGGTTAGATATTTTGGAAAAACTTGTTTCAGGATACAATAACCATTACCACCGCAACATTAAAATGACACCAATTGAAGCATCAAAAGAAGAAAACTCGGAAGAAGTTCACGAAAATTTGTTCCAATCCCAATCAACAAGAAATTCAGAGAAACTATTAGATTCAGGTGGTGAACTTGCAAACACACTATCAACCTACCCAGAAGATGGAAATGTAGTCAAAAGTAAATTTAAAATAGGCGATACGGTAAGAATTACAAAATATAAAGCTGTTTTTGATAAAGGATATTTACCTAACTGGAGTACAGAAATATTCAAAGTTTCAGAAGTTCATCCTGGGGATGTTACAACATATTTAATCCAAGATTTAGCTGATGAAGAGATTAAAGGTAAGTTTTATGAAGAAGAGCTCACACTATTTAACAACGTAAGTGGAGAGTATAAGATAGAAAAAGTTTTGAAGCGTAGGAATAGGAAAGGAATTAAAGAAATGTTTGTAAAATGGTATGGTTATCCCGAGAAATTCAATTCTTGGATTCTCGATACTGATTAAACACTCACTACTTTAACTCTGTTATCTTTTATTTCAACAACATTTTCACTCATAATCAAACAATAACACTTTGTGTTCTGGACAATAGCCTTTGAAAATGAAGCCTTTATAGTAACATCAGGTCTTGATTGAATAATTCTATCATTTTGCTTAGAAACATCGAATACTAATAATGGGTAGTAATAATAGTAAACATCTTCCTCCATAAAAATGTAGTCTTTGGTTGATTCATAATAACTATTTCTAAACTCCTTGGCAAAATTGTATTGCTGAACAGCGTTAAACTTGTCAAAATCAAACTTCAAACAATCATATGGATACCTTTCAGAATTTAACTCTACATAAATATCTTGAAGTCCACAGCTATCAAATTTGCCAGCATTTTGATAGTTGTTATCCCTTTCACACTGAAACGCTACAACAATATACTTTATCTTATCATACTTTGTCCCTAACTTCCATGTAAACTCTCTATTTCCATTCGGAATATTGTAGCTTTCTAACTGTCTAGAAATGAAAGGCATTTGAACAAGCTTACTACTTTCAAACAAGTTCAATAGTTTATTTTGCATCTCAAGACTTGGCAAGATTTTTGGAATGATCCACTGTAGTTTGTTAATCATTAGCTTGGCTGTAAATTTTGTGGCATCTGAAGATGTGATACTATTTTTGTTTTCTGGTGATCTGTAGAGTGAAATATGATGTTTTCGTCCGTAGACAACCTTATTGTAACATTCCGCAAATCCGAAAATGTGAGTTAATGGGATACAGAAAGTAATATTACCTTTCCGATTTTTAGTGTACTTATTAATTTTATATGCTAAAATTTCCTTTGTTTCCAAAATCCAACAAAAAGTATTCTGTTTGTTCATAGTGCTGCTATAAGTTAGTAACCCTTTCATTAGACTAGCTCTTCCTGGATCTATTACATTTTCCACTTGCATCCCATCCATATTATACGTTGCTCTATCAAATAAGAACATAGCGGCATTGTTTGTCAAAGAGACTTCATCAGTTTCTGTTAGTGCACTGTCATCCTCTTTAGTAAGCTTAACCTCCATGTAAATGTAAGATTTATGTAAATGTAAATACTGGTCACAAGTTTCTATGACAAAGTTGATTTCTCCATGTTGGTTCAAACTAGAGCCAGGTGAAGGGAAAACGCTTATGAGATTCTCTTTTTGAATGGATGTATCACTCACAATAGGACCATCAACTAGAAGTATTCTATCAACAGCATCTACCATTTTGTAGTTTATTAGCATAATATTAAACAATAATTTTTCTATTAGTAAATGGATACACTAACTAGAATTACATCGGTGTTTTTCCTTATTACTTGCTTCTCTGGAGCATTGAGTAAGCCCATTATTTGCACTGAAAACTCTCCCGTTCAATACTTTAGAATACCTAAATTGCATAAGTGCAACTATCATAGAATACTAAACACTAGAGCGGAGCTTGTAAAATATGAAGTCTTCAAACCAAATATTATTGAATATATTTCAGATGCAAAGCTATGTAAAAAATTGGTTAGTGAAGTATCGATGTACACTGACTTTTCGGGTTATGAGCATCGTGTAGAAAAAGAGTTAAACCATCACCCAATCACACTTTCCGAGTGTAGAGAAATGATCTCTAATAAAAAGTGTGGCTATGGAACTCTAACCCAAACTGTTGTGAAATGAATAGAGGCGTCTATCAATTCCCCAACGATAACAAAGAATCGCTTTATGAGATCTACTTAATATCATCTAGTCGTAGATGACAACCAAATGCACTCTCCTTATATTCCGTCACCTTTATCCAACTCTCCCAAATGCACTCTCCTTATATTCCGTCACCTTTATCCAAACTCAATTATAATGATGAGGAGTTCAACGTGGTCACCGGTCTTCTTATCATTTCGACGAATCTTATCACCATGACCATCTGCAACGTGTCAATGTCAATGAGGGACCTCAGAAGGAAAGGATCAATCAGTTTAAGTTCAAGTGGACTAAGGATACACCGCCCTCCACCACTGCTATCAACAACCTCCGACGAACCACCATGGCTGAAGAGAACGAGTTGCGCCTTTTGTTTGGAAACGAGGAAGACGTTCATGAGGAACAAGGTATACTGACGAGAATAAAGGTTTATGTGCTGTTATCCATTGTCTTTGTATTCAACACTTGTTCACACTGTGGCGGGCTATGGGATTCACCATCCCCGAATCCCGTCACAAAATGGTGCATCGACCGCTCTTGACTGGATTCGCCAGAAAAGAACCCCGGTGGGACAAGTGAGAATACTGAAGATGAATGGAGAAGCAATAGAACACATATAGGATAGTCGTATCCGTTTTGGAAAGGGTAGTGGATAGGTGTATCCGTATCTGAAAACGAAAAGGAGTAGTTGTACTCGTAGAACTAGAAACTCCATGTCTATTTTGTGGGCAGCTCCGCGATGCTGGTGGCAACACAAAGTAGATATGAAAAAGATGTCTCCAGAAGTAGATAGCATCTGATGGATGATAAGACTGAAAGAAAATAGTGTAGAAAGCTAAGAACCACCGCATGTTACACACCATAAGTGAAACCAGTCGGGTTCCATGAAAAAGATATTGATCTACAAAACCAACAAAAAGAAGGAAATTGTTCCAGGCATGGATCTAGATCCGCCCATGTACAATATGGAGGAGAATCCGATCGTGGATCAACAGGAGAGAGGAGTCGTCTTCCAGCAGCCGCAAGCATTGCCGGCTCATCGAGAGCTTATGGAAATGATGACAAGCATGAAGGCTTCATTCGAGATGCAACAACGCGCCACCAATGAGCTTGTCACCTCATTGACCCTGAAAGTCACGGAGTTGGAGCGAGAGAAGGCTCAGGAGAGAGAGAAGGGTTCGGGATCGCCAACCAAAGTGGAAGGAAAGAAGGATGCGGGATCGCCGCAAGGCTCCAACCAAATGCCAGGATCAGTGGGCTCGCCACTCCAGTCTGCAAAACCGCAAGGTGGAACTTCGAGACACGTGGGCTCGCCACGTCAATCACCGAAACGGAAGATGTCGCCGGCTCGCGGGAAAGACCGATCTGCTGGAAGAAGCGTGGGATCGCCACGCACCGAGAGAGGTCAAGGACGCCGTGAGGAGTCGTGTGAGAAGGCTCCGCGAAAGAAGAAACCAAAGGTCTTTGGCGATGGTTGCGGCCTTTGTGGAAGATTGGGCCATTCGGCATTCCATTGTGATCAACTCCCGTCCTATCAGGATCGTATTCAGTTTCTTGGCACCCGCTGCCATTACTGCTTCCGTAACGGACATTCGGCAGACAAGTGTTGGAACTATACGAAGAAGACTGCTTGCCGAACTTGTGGAGGCCGCCACAATCAGGCAGTCTGTATGATTGCAATGCGTGTCTTCCAAAACAACGAATAAGATGATGACAAGAAGGATGACAGCCGGTCGGGCTGTAGTGAACTCACTCTCTCTCTCTCCCACAAAAATCTCCTACAATAAACGTTTTATAAAAGAATGTTGTTTAAGAAAAAAAAAAATAATAAATCTAGAAATGTCTTAGATATAAGACAAGATTGACAGTAGAAGACTGTCCTCCAGTAGCAATTGGCCAAGCAGCGTCCCCGGCCAGGACACAGTAGCAAATGGCCAAGCAGCGTCCCCGGCCAGGTCACAGTAGCAATTGGCCAAGCAGCGTCCCCGGCCAGGACACAGTAGCAAACGGCCAAGCAGCGTCCCCGGCCAGGTCACAGTAGCAAATGGCCAAGCAGCGTCCCCGGCCAGGACACAGTAGCAAATGGCCAAGCAGCGTCCCCGGCCAGGTCACAGTAGCAATTGGCCAAGCAGCGTCCCCGGCCAGGACAACGAGTCAACAAAAGAGAGTCTTCTAGGAAGACAGAGTGTATACATAATTTGGTCATGAAGCGTCCCTGATCAGGACAAAATAGACCGTAATGAGTCCTGGGCGGCCAGGACACCGAGTTATCAAAGAGGTAGTAACTCCGCGGTTTTCCCCGGTACCAGGAGAATCGTGAACGTCAACTGATCATGATAACAATCGAAAGTTCATCAGAAAAAATAAAAATATAGATACTTATCATCACGCATTGACCAGGGTCGCAAGGGTCAAACAAAAAACTGTCCATCTAAGATGAGAAGATCGAAACGAATCAGTACGAAAAATCGTAACAACGCAACAACACAGCTCAACTAGAGAACCCACAGCACTGGACAACGGAATGGTAAAGGAACGGAACAAAGACGACACTGGATCAGAGGAGTCTGGCAAACTCCCCACAATGAAGAGCTTGAAGTCGTCAAGCACAAAAAGCCTGAATAAGGCTAGACAGATAATAACAGTAGTTGAAGGGTTGCTTCAGAAACCGTATTCGGCGGCAATTCGTATCACAATCGGTGAGCACAGAAGGGCATTGGAGAAAAAATTGAAGCAATTGAATGAATTGCCCAACGAGCTTCATCATCTGATGCAGAAAAACCCAGATCTATGCTCTCAAAAACAGACATTTGCTTGCAATCGGCAAGAACTCGAAGACCATCTGGAACTGAGAGAGTACCAACCATTGAGAGAAAGAGTGGTTTGCCTCTTAGCGGACATAGACAACTGGCTGATGGAGAATAACGAAACAGAACTGGAAACACAGTCCACTCAATCTGGAGACAATCGGTCTAGTATCACTCAGTCAGAGGAAAACAACTCTCTCACTCATTCGGAGGAGAATAACTCAGCACATGGCCACTCCTCGTCAACGCTGAATAGTGCCGAGTTGATTGAAAACTGGGGTCGCCAGATTGAGCAAGTCTGTCGGACTCAAAACCTGCTCATAGCTACCGTCGATAGCCTTCGAAACAGTTATCGTGTAGATAAGGAACAGCAAGCGATGTGGAACAATGGGATGATGGATGCTATGCAGAAATTGCACGCCCAACTGAACAAGGCACAGGAGATTCAAAGAATCAATCATGAGAGCGCCATGAAAAATAAGAACATCCGATTCGCGGAGTCACCAGAGGTGCAGGAGAAAGAATCGGAACGCGATTCAAGAGATGATCTGGGAAAAGCAATTCCAACCAATGCATTCGGCATTGAAACACCCATCTTGGTAAAAAAAGAGGAGATAGACCAGTCGGGTCTGGATGGTAAGAATCAATCAACTGAAAGAGTTGGCAAACTCACTCCACCGATGATGAGTCCACCGGAGAGCCCGTCTCCATTGCTAGCATCGAATCTTGTCACAAGCATCACGAGTTCGATTGAGCCTTTCGATGGCAACCCAGAGAATTATCTGATTTTTATACAAACCTTCGATATGCTTGTACACGACAATGTGGAGATTCCAACCAACATGAAGCAGACACTCTTGCTTCGTCTCCTGTCGGGAGAAGCCAAAGAGGCTATGAAATCCACAAAGATTTCTGAAGCTGATTATAAGCTGTTGAGAGACAACCTGGAACGCCAGTATAACCGTCCCACAGACACAATCCAAATGTACATGGATCAGCTCCAACAACACATCTTTTCCGAAAATAACTATGAAGAGATGGAGAAGGAATTGAATCGATTCGTGATAATCGCGAACAATCTAAGAGTGGCTGGAGTTCATGTGGACGATGCGCTGTTTACGAAAGGATTCATAAGCAAGCTTCCCCAGTCAATCATGGGACCTATCTTCCGCAAGCATAGAAGTCAACCGAGAAAATTCGACGAACTCGTCGTCTTAGTCTATGCTACGATTGCAGAAAAGAAGGCTTTGGAGAAAGCTAGAGATGAAAGGAACCAGTCAAAAACGGTCACCGAAGTGCTGTCCCTTCAAGCGGATGATACAAAACAAAAGAAACACCGTTCGGGTGGAATGCACAAACCAAACCAAAGGGAGGAAAGATCGAAAGGAAGCTATTCGAGAGGAAGCTATTCGAGCTACAGAAGTAGGGGAAGTCACAGTGGAAGGTACGATAGTGGTAGAGGACACGGATGGAGAAGATATAAGAAAACGTGCTTCTTCTGCAACTCCGCCAATCACAACACGATTGACTGTCACATACCTGTTAAGGAAAGAATGGAAATCACTAAAAAAAGAGGTAGATGTACCAAGTGTCTATCTCCAAAGCACAGTAGAGAAGATTGCGACTCAGAGCGGAGATGTTACATCTGTGATCGTAGACATCACTCCTGGCACTGCCCCAACTACAAACGAAAGGACAAGGAGAAGAATCCGGAAAAGAGATTCGACAATTTGAAGGACTCAGAAAGGGACTTCCAAAGTCAAAAGAAGAAAGAAGAAACCAATAAGAATCAGTTTTTTCGAAACAAGGGGGCTGAAACCTCCGACTCCGAATAGTTCCTCCCAAAACCAGTTGAGCTCGTCAACGATCAATAAGAATACAGTCGGTATTCCTGATCAAGAAAAGATAAAAAAGGTGCAATTCGGAGAGGCCAGAATCGTTGGCTCGCCGTCTGACGAGACAGTGCGAACGCAACAAGAGTCGCTTGAACGTAAATTATCTATTCGAGATATTTTCCAAGCCGTGGAAACCATAGTAGAGGATAGCTCTACTGATTCTGAAGAATCATTGGCAGAAGAAGACGGCGTAGACGACGCCAATCATTCCATTTATTGTAGTAGAGCAAAGGGAGATAGTCGACTCCCGTTTATGATAATGCATACTTCGGACGGCCAACCATTACTAGCGTTGGTTGATAGCGGAGCGTCTACATCAATAATTTCAGAAAGAGCAGCAAGTAGACTAAAACTGACAAATTTGGAAAAACGTCATCTAACATTCTCTGGATTTGTTGCAGATAGCAAACCAGAATTGTGTAACTTTTACAAAGTAGAAGTCAAGGATGATAAAGAAAAGGTTTGGGTCGCCAAGTTTGCCAGTTACCACAGGATGAACATTCGGTTCACTGCACCTCAATTAACGTCTGATGATATTCGATCACTTTCTGATAGGAAAATAGACACATCATATTTAGAACATATGAGAAAAGCAAATGGAGCATGTATTGACATTATCCTTGGAAATAACATTCTCACAAATATCAGAGAGTCACAGTTGGCACTGCCCAGCGGACGCATTGTGGACGTAACGAAACTAGGTGTAGTTATTCATCCTCCGGTCGAGGAAGGGGCACTCGTCCTGAAAGAGAATGTATGCGTAATCGATGCGTTCGAAGAAGGAGATAAAGACTCGTTCGCCGAAGTTTTCCTTGGTTTGCATGATAATACATCCACCAGCCAAGTGACAAATGCCCAGTTGGATAAGATGCTAGAGAGAAATGGAGATCTCGAAATTCTAGGAATTGAGCCACCCGAGGCTAGGACCAGCAAGGA
This sequence comes from Caenorhabditis sinica, assembly GCA_963932045.1. Lineage (NCBI taxonomy): Eukaryota > Metazoa > Nematoda > Chromadorea > Rhabditida > Rhabditidae > Caenorhabditis > Caenorhabditis sinica. Next base: position 4,480,235 of record OZ009939.1, on the reverse strand, counting down.
AATGCTGGAACAAACGATAATCGAACAGGCAAAGCAAACAGCCATTCGAGACGAGCAAAACAGGATATCCGTAGCATTTCCCTACAACGGTAGGCAACATAACCTAGGAGACAATTATCCAGTGGCATTAAAGAGACTAGTGACGCTAGTTAACAATCAGTTGCACAAGAAAGAACTCAGGAAAACCTATCACGACATTATAATGCAGCAGTTGGCTGCAGGGATCATAGAAATAGTTGATCCTCATACGGATTCTGACAATCCGATCTATTACATTCCTCATCATGTAGTGACTAAAGAGGACTCCAACACAACAAAATTGAGAATCGTACTCGACGCTTCTTCGCACATGAAAGATCAGCTTTCATTGAATGATTGTCTCCATCCTGGACCTTCGACATTGAGACCCATCCTAGGCATCATGCTCAGAGCTCGTCTGAAGAAGTTTATGATGGTCGCAGATTTGGAAAAGGCCTTTCATCAAGTTCGAATTCAGCCGGAATTCCGGGACACTACTAGATTTCTCTGTCTAAAGAATCCAGAGTTAGGCCCGACAGTGGATAATATTGTGAAGTTCCGATTCACCAGGCTACCTTTCGGAGTAACCTGTTCTCCGTTTCTTCTTGCCATCACGATAATGATGTATTTGGAGCACGATCCGAGTCCAATAAATCAGGAAATACTGAACAATTTATATGTGGACAACATTATGATGATGTCAAACAATGAAGACGAAACAGTCGGTTTCTACGAAACTCTAAAAACCAAATTCGGAAACATGCATATGAACTTACGAGAATTTCAATGCAATTCTGACAAGGTTATGAATACCATTCGACCAGAAGATAAAACATCGAGCTCGTCGAATAAGTTTCTAGGTCATGTATGGAATAGCGTAGACGATACATTCGGTATCAAGATTCCTACACCTCCCCAAGGGATACCTACGAAAAAGGAAGTAGTCCGGTTCGCGGCAAAAATATATGATCCGACCGGATTATTAACCCCCATAAAGGTTCAAATCAAATTACTGATTAGCCTCATATGGGAAAAGAATATAAAATGGAATCAGAGGATTCCAGAGGACCTAATGGATCGATGGAACAAAATAGTGTCTCAATTCACTCAGAATATGTACCTCTTTCCAAGACAACTGACAACCTCATACAATTACGACAGCGTCCAGATGATCGCGTTTTCCGATGCGTCGTGTCATCATTATGCCACCGTAATCTACTTGAGATTCCAGTATCCCAACAAAAAATTTAGCACAAAGATCCTATACTCGAGATCACGAATAAAACCGATGAAAACGCCATTAACAATTCCTCAAATGGAGCTGTTAGGGCTAGAAATCGCCACCAATAGCGCCATCAACATTGCGGAAGAGCTGCAGATTCCATTAGAGAAAGTCGTTCTCTTTTGTGATAATACAAGTGTGCTTTATTGGGTTTTACATAAAGTCGGGAACCATGTAGGATTAAAATTCGCTGCCAATCGGGTAGAAAAAATCAAAGGAAATTTGGGTAGACTTGCTACGAAAGGACTGAATCCGTCTGTCCGTTATGTTCCCTCAGAGGAAAATCCAGCTGATATTGCCAGCCGAGGGTGCTCACTGGAAGCAATAAAATCAAGTGAATTATGGAATCACGGTCCATCGTTCTTGGAAGAAACCGAGGAGCATTGGCCCAAGCAGCTGGACGATACTCCTGCAGATCCAAGAGAATTTCGCACGTTTTTAACTGGACAGCAGCCAGTGGAGATTAAATCTGAACTGGTCTCAATGAATGCTGTAACCACAGACGACAATAGAGGGAAGAACGAAGTAAACAAGTGGACATCAATTGTACCATATCTTCGATCCAATAGTTTGCGAAAGCTAACAAGTACAATGCGGTACGTACTACAATTTTTAACGTCTTGCGTTAAAAAACGGAACGATCGATTCCCCGAAGAACCAATTGAGTTTCGGAGCAAAATAATGGCTCAATTCGAAAGAGCTCAGAAGGAAGAGAATCAAGTGCTTGCACAGAGGATCGCTCGGAATTATATTATAATGGATCATTATGAGGATTCTAAGGTCCGATTGGGATTAGATCCACCACCACAGTTCAACCCAAAACTTAAAGACGACGGTCTTTACTATCATACTCGCCCATTTTTCAACTCAAAGAATCCTCAGCATTCGGCTGAAATGAAGGAGCCAGTTATAATTATTCACAAACATCCACTAGCTCAGCTCATTGTGTTGGAAGAACATCATATGCTCCTTCACCAAGGGGTGAAAGACGTGATGAGTACAATCCAGCGAAAATTCTGGATTTGGAAGGTTGGAAGTTTAGTGAGAGCGGTTCGCGCCAATTGTGTCATATGTAGAAAAAGGCACGCCAAACCCTTTGCTTACCCTTACTCGAAGGTGTTGCCTCCAATAAGAAGCGAATGCGTCGCCCCTTTCGCATTTATTGGACTAGACTACGCCGGTCCCCTAACATACAAGTCACAAGGGGATAAAGGGAAAGTCTGGGTACTGTTAGTGACTTGTATCGTGACAAGAGCAGTACACTTGGAGGTCGTCCAAGATCTGACAACTACGAGCTTCCTAATGGCTCTCAAAAGAGTATTCGCTCGTCGAGGTGTACCGAAATCTATCTTGTCGGATAATGCTCCTACGTTTAAATTAGGATACAAAATTCTTAATACTGATCTACGGACCCTCATCAACAGTAGTAGTACTTTGTCGTGCTTTCTTGCCGAGAAAGAAATCGACGTTAAGCTAATAACGCCATTCTCGCCTTGGCAGGGCGGCGTCTACGAAAGACTAGTCGCACTGATAAAGAATGTGCTAGCCAAGGTCGTTGGGAGCAATCGAGTATCATACTTTGAATTGGAGTCGCTAATCATAGAAACAGAAGGGATTATAAATTCCAGGCCAATAACACCTAATCAAATAAGTATTGCGGATTCGCCTGCAATTCGCCCAATGGACTTTCTAATTACCAATGCTCGATTGGCCGTGCCAGAAGAAGGTGTAGACATTGGAGAGTTTATAGAGAAAGGTGGAACAACTGAAAAACTTACTAGGAAGCTAGTGAAAACATTGAATGTAGTAAAAAACAAGATATGGAGATACTTTAACAAGGAGTATTTCGGAACATTACGGGAATCAGCGTTTCGGAAATCGGCGCATTCGGCCTGGGCTCCTAGAATAGAGCAAGTTGTGCTCATAGTAACGAACATGACTCCCAGATATGCATGGCCACTCGGGATCATTAAGATTCTGTTACGATCTGCTGATGGGTGCATCAGAGCGGCAATAGTTAAAGTGGGAAGCCGTCTCTTAGAAAAGTCGGTCAATCATCTGATCCCACTAGAAGTAGACCAAGCACACGAAAACGGAACTGTAGCCGACAGTCTATTCAAAAGTGTACCTCCGAGTGAGCACGAGGATAAGGATATTTCGGTCCTACAAAAACCTGAATCTACTGCCTCTCGGGCATTAGACAACAAGAGGACTCGCCCTTATTTACCACGGGATGCCAAGTCGAGATTACAGAACTTCTAATCGAAGTTCTTTTTCCCGCCCCTCCCAGTGTTGTGAAATGAATAGAGGCGTCTATCAATTCCCCAACGATAACAAAGAATCGCTTTATGAGATCTACTTAATATCATCTAGTCGTAGATGACAACCAAATGCACTCTCCTTATATTCCGTCACCTTTATCCAACTCTCCCAAATGCACTCTCCTTATATTCCGTCACCTTTATCCAAACTCAATTATAATGATGAGGAGTTCAACGTGGTCACCGGTCTTCTTATCATTTCGACGAATCTTATCACCATGACCATCTGCAACGTGTCAATGTCAATGAGGGACCTCAGAAGGAAAGGATCAATCAGTTTAAGTTCAAGTGGACTAAGGATACACCGCCCTCCACCACTGCTATCAACAACCTCCGACGAACCACCATGGCTGAAGAGAACGAGTTGCGCCTTTTGTTTGGAAACGAGGAAGACGTTCATGAGGAACAAGGTATACTGACGAGAATAAAGGTTTATGTGCTGTTATCCATTGTCTTTGTATTCAACACTTGTTCACACTGTGGCGGGCTATGGGATTCACCATCCCCGAATCCCGTCACAAAACAAACAGTCTCTAAAATTTGGAGTACTAACAATAACGTTGAGGTGAATTATCCTAATCGTTTCACTAGTTTGTTCACACCGAAAAGATATTATAAAGAAAATTGTGTTGTAATCGAAACGAAGGTGTATTCTCATTTTAACCAATCACGCCCAACTACCGTTCTAGCCGATATGAGCAATTGTAAATATCAAGATGGTTTTTGTGAGATTAAGAAAAATGAAATTATCACTTGGGATGTTAACAGAGATCAAAAATGTCAATACATTTCGATTGGAATACTAGATGGAATGTACAGCAATAACCTGTGGATCAATAACCAAAATCAGATTGCATTAAGTTTCTCAGGGAACAAAACAATTCGTGATTGCAGTTCTGATCTTTTAATTAGTGAGGAAGGATTTGCAGTAAAAAGGTTGAACTCTAATACCTACAATCAAAATCAATTTCCCAAGGAAATTCCAGTTAGAATCGCTTCCCAACAAGATTTAGAAAGGCAGAGGCAGAAAGATCAACATGAAATGAGGAAACGTGAACAAGAAGAGCAATTGAAACGTGATGAAATGTACCGTCAGCAGAATGAAGAAAGGCAGAAGCAATATGAGAAAGATCTTGAGAAAAAGAAGCAGGAAAAACTGAAAAGAGAAGAAGAGTTTGAGAAGAAGAAACAAGCAAAACTTCAGAGGGAAAAGGATCATGAAGAGTTTGAAAGAAAAAAGCAAGAAAAGCTGCAAAGAGAAAAGGAACTGTCACAGAGTAATCGAACCAGAAGAGAGATCCCAGATCGTCGATCAGAGCTACAAACTCCGAGCAAGTCTGTTGTGTTCCAGCCATTACCATTACCAGCTTACGACGAGTATTTGAAAATAAAACAAGATTGTGATAATTTACCTAGTTACGAAGCTTTCAAAAACAGTCGAGAAGGTTGTGACTCACTTACAACTTACACAGATTTCATAAATAACATTGCTAACTATGAGAAAGAACAACATCGTAACACATCTGAAGAGTGGCAACCATTACCATTCCCCGACTACGAAGAATATCTGAACATCAAACGCGATTGTGATGATCTCCCATGTTTTGACGATTATACGACAATAAAAGCTGGCTGTGATGCTCTTCCAAGTTACACAGAATTTATAAAAAGAATAGCTAACTATGAGATATTTGACACACAAGGACCCCCAAGAACGAAAAGAGAACTATACTCAGACTTTCAAGCTGCAGGAGAGTTTCAGTATTTAGAGAATCAATCAAATAATTTACTCCGTCATACTACTGAAGTAATGTGTGATATCTTTAATGAGCAAAACGAAGTACTCGAAAACCTCATCCGAGAAAGTCCTAGAAGATACATTCAAAAACAATTGAACCATTCTGCAATCAAAGTCAGATTCATTGACTCACAAGAATCAAATGGAATTGTACAAGTTACATTCTGCAAAGAAGTTGATGAAGACGAAATTGATTTTATCGATCTGACTCATTTTGATGGATACAAGTTAAGTCTCGCACTTACATTAGGACAAATCCCAATAAAAATTAAAAGTCTCGGAGACAAAATTTGGTACTATAAAAATGATTATTCCGGAGGGATTATTTCAAACAAACCACAACTACATCCGATGATCGATTTTAGAACTAACATCACAAACATGAAAGATTTTAAGGAATTTGATCTGAAATTCTTAGACGAAAAAATCGTGTTTCACGAACACATTCTATTGGATCTGAAAACGAATATTGAGGAACAATTGATTGATGAGATGCGAGAAAAGTCTGATGTATCTATTGAGGTTCATGCTAGTAATCAAGATTCTTCAATGCCTCATGAAATATTGGATGATGTAGAAGGATTTTTCGGAAAATGGTGGCTTAGAATTTGGAGAATTTGTGTGACGTTAGCTGTAGTTTTAGTATACATATTTGTGGGTAGATCGATTTGGATGATACTTTCACCGAAAACATTCATTGATAGGAGAAACAGAACTAGAAGAGCAGAGTATGGGGGTTTAGAGTTAAGAGAAGGGATACGTCGTCCATCCAATAGATCTCTCGTTGTTGATTAAATTTTATAATTAATAAATATATCTAAATGAGGTTCTTTAGTACTCAAAACCAAAGTTTGACTTCAAGTTATGTAATCACTACACCAGAAAAGAAAGAAAAAGTAGAACTAGTGAAAAATGTCAACAACTTCTCAGAATCTAATAAGTCATCTACGTCTAATTCTAAAATTTCATCCAACAAAATATCTAAAGAAAATAAAATATTCTTGAATGCTCTCAAAAGTGGATCCGGTTTTAAAAAAATTTGAGAAAAAAGTTGGAAATATTCAAATGATGTGTAGTTCAATATAAATATCACACAGTTTACAATCAATTATATTATTTCTATTATCCACCAGATTCAAAGTTAATGTGTTAGAATTATTTACTGTTCTGTGGTATATGAGATTATGAGGCTCATATTGTATAGTTTTTTCTTCGTTATCATTGCCAATATCAAACTTACAAATTATGTTGCTTTGTCTCTCATCCAGAAAAGTATCACAAATAAGACTGCAAGATAAATATACAAAACTACTTTTAGCATTATCTTGTTTTACATTACGTTTGATAGATCCTTCAGCTTTTACTACTGCAATGGAAGAAGCTTTGAAATCGTGAGGAAAATTAAATTGAAAAGATTTCCCACTACTAGCGAGTAGATGAACAAATAGTTGAACCATTTATCAGCTTAAATTTTATAATACTAAATTAAACCAATGACAGCGTTGTGTGACTTCACCGAATACTCAATTAATAACTATTATTCACCAAGAAACAACAATCCATTACTTCCTAGTTCAATAAGAGCTTGTATCATAGGAAAATCCGGTTGTGGTAAAACAAACCTGCTGATGAATTTACTTTTGGACCAATTTAAAGGTCATGAGTATTTAGACTATAACAATTTGTACATATTTTCTACAACACTTTTCCAACCTTGTTACCAAGTACTTATCAATGGATTTGAAAACGGGTTAAGCAAGAACGAAATTAGAGAATGTTTTCGGAAACAGAATTTTTTAGTTGATGAGAATGAAAAGAAAGAAAAGCAAGACATCACTGTTCACACTTCAGACAAGTTAGGGGATATTCCTGATCCTAGTTCAATCGACTGTGATAAAAAAACATTAATCATATTTGATGACTTAATGTTAGAAAAACAGAATAAAATAGAACAGTATTACACAAGAGGTAGACATAATAACATTGACTGCTTTTACATTTCACAAAACTATATCAAACTCCCTAAAAATACTATCAGAGAAAATGCCAATTTCTTCATTGTATTTCCTCAAGACAAATTGAATTTGGAATATATTTATAGAGATCATTGCGGAGAGATAGATAAACCTAAGTTTATAGAAATAGTATCTTCGATTTGGAAAGATAAATATTCGTTTTTGACTATCGATAAAACTAGTGAGATAGAGAGTGGTAAATTTAGAAAGTTGTTGAAATATTTTCTTATATTTTCTAGTTAAGAAGCTGCGGCTGCATAAGCTTCTAATAGCTGTTTGTTAAGACCTCTTTTAGCATCAATCTTTTCATTAATTCTTTGGATATTGCGTTCTAAGTTATCAACAACTTCTTTCTGTTTTCTTTTATACATTTTTAACTCTTCAACATTTCCCTTTTTGTACAGTTCTTCTTTCAGATATGCGTTGTTTTCCTTTAGAGAATTATTTTCAGTTTTTAAAACTTCGATATCTTGATATGCTTGGTGAAGTTTCATAGTAACAATTCCTATAGCTTGTTTGGCCGCCCCCAGTAATCCGGCTAAGCTAGATATTTTAGCTAGTAAAAGTGAAAAAGATTTTCTATTTTCTAACCCATCAAGTTTACTGTTAAAGTTACCTAGAAGATTATGAATTTCCAAAGCGTGTCTATAGGCTTTTGAGTTGCCATGCTTACTTAATCCTTCTTCCAACCAAGACTGAACTACATCATCTGATTCAATAGCATCCAGGAGGCATTCAAATTTATAAGCAAGAATATCCGCCGTTTTAACTTTTTTCACTTTTCTCGTTGATGTTTTTGTGATTGTACTCATTTATAAATGTGGAATTACATCTTACTTGTGATGATTCTGATAATTACGATAGCTATGTATCTAGCAGCAATTGTATTTTGTTGTGTCCTCAGGTGTAACCACAGAACACAGGTTTTCCAGTTATCAAGGTTTATTCGGAGAAGAGAATAAGAGAGGTAAAAACAGGACTAATCTTCCAGAGTGAAGATTCACAGTGGGAGGGGAAAAAGGTGACGTGGCATACGTGGCAATTAGGGAACGATAATAATAAGGATATCGGGGGTCACGTAAATAATAATAATAAATAGATCTTTGTGGAGCATAGAAAACTCCACAACACCTCCCTACGTTAAGATGAGAACGGGGACAATTATCAATGATAGCGGATTGTCTTGACAGTAGGACTGAATCGAACGATCGGCTTCTTGGTCCTTTCCGATCTCCTGAGTGGCTGTGGTGTTGGTCTTGGAATGAGCGTAGTGGTGGATCTTGGCGGTGGTCCTCGTGGCACAGTAGTTGTTCCCGATGTAGTTGTTCCCGAAGCAGTGGTCCCATTTTGAGCATTTGATCTCCCGGTAGTTGTCTTGTTGTCGTCCGTATCACTGAATGGTGTAGTTGTCAGATTTGATGATGAATCTCTCGAATCTCTCGAACTCTCAATCACTGGTTTCATATTTCCATACAACGGCAATTCAAAAATATCAAACATGGTGGTGATCCACTCTTCTTCCTGAGCAAGCTCTCGCTTCTCAATTCGATCCTTGAGCTGATTGGCATGAAGGGTTCTTTCACGACCATCTGTCAACTCAACGTCATAGACCACTCGGCCCTGTCTTCGGACAACCTTTCCTGGTTTCCATGACCATTTGTTCTTTGAGAACACTTTCGCATAGACAGCGTCTCCAATACTGAAGCTTCTTCCTCTGGCTCCATGATGCTTATCGAATTGCTTCTTCATCAGTGGGTATTCTGATGAGTCTGCACTAGCATTTCTCTGTGGCATGAGCAACGACATTCTCGTTCTCAAACGTCTTCCCAAGTGGACTTCAGCTGGGGTTAGACCTCCAAGCGCACCTGATGGTGATGATCGATAGTGAAGCAGAAACTGAGCCAATATCTCATTGCTCACATTTCCCTCCCCTTTTAACTTTTCCAATCCACGCTTCAAGATATCAACGAATCTCTCAGCTTGTCCATTCGACTGCGGATGAAATGCGGGTGAACGAATATGTTCAATTCCACCATCCTGGCACATTTCAGCGAACTCTTTCGCGGTGAATTGCGTTCCGTTATCCGAAACCAGAGTCTCAGGATAACCATGTTGACTGAATATCTCATGCAACGTTCTAACGGTTGACATGGCAGATATCGACTTAACCATCTTCACCTCGGCCCACTTTGACTTGGCGTCAACAGCGACTAGATAGTACTGTCCGTTGTCTGGACCTGCATAGTCGATATGCACTCTTTGCCACACACGTTCCGGCGTTTTCCATGGTTCCAGCGGCACTTTCCGTGGTGTCTTCCCATGAACCTGACAAGCATTGCACGTGGCAACTACTTTCTCAACATCTTCATCCATCTTTGGCCAATAAACAAAAGACCTTGCCAGTTGTTTCATTCGGACCATTCCAGGATGTCCTTCGTGAAGTTGTTTCAGAACAGATTTCTGAAGACTTTCGGGTATCACGACTCTATCTGACATCATCAGACATTCTTGCACAACTGATAGCGACGACTTGATAGAACTGAATCTTTTCAGCTTCTCATCAATCTTCTTGGGCCATATTCCCTTCGAGACATACTTGATAACTTCCTGCAGAAGCTTATCCCTCTTGGTCTCCTCCTGAATATCCCTCACGCGTATCGGCAATTTCCGGATTGCTGAGCGCAACGTTTCTTCTACCTCCACTTCAACCTGAGCGATGACAATGTCTTCATCCTCAGTTGGCATCTTTTGAATCATCCGCGACAACGCATCGGCTTGTCCGAAATCATCCGTTTTGATATACTCAATATCAAAATCATAGGCGAGAAGAATAGTTGACCATCTCACGAGTCGATTCTGTGAATGCACTGGGATTCCCTTTTTGCTTCCAAAAATAGACAGCAATGGTTTGTGATCAGTCCTCAACAGGAACTTTCTACCAAACAAATACTTGTGGAATCTCTTGACTGCGAAGATAAGTCCAAGTCCTTCCTTCTCTATCTGCGAGTAGTTCTTCTCAGCAGAATTCAAAGAACGAGCGGCGTGTGCAATTGGCTTTTCAGTACCATCGGCAAAACGATGACTGATAACTGCCCCTATTCCATAGTCACATGCGTCTGCTGCTACGACGATCGGAACATCCTGCTGGTAGTGGGTAAGATTCAAGTCCGACGACAAGATATCTTTCAACCTTTGGAACGCATCCGCTTCCTCTTTTGTCCACTTCCAGTCGATATCCTTCATTAGCAGTTTATCCAGCGGACCACGAAGAGTTTTCATTTTTGGGATGAAAGCACTGTAATAAGTAATCATGCCCATGAAACTTCTCAACTCCTTCTGGTCTTTCGGATCACACATTCCTTTAATGGGTTGCACTTTTGATTCATCCGGTCTTCTACCGTCTTTGTCGATGATGAATCCCAGGAACTTAATCTTCTTCTCCAGAAATTTGCATTTCTCCAGTTTCACACGAAATCCGTACTCGGAAATTCTCTCAAACAATTTGAACAAGTTCTCAGTATGTTCCTCCAATGTACTTCCAACAACGATGATATCATCTAGATATGCCGTGACACCTTCCAATCCAGCAATCATCTTGTCCATGATGCGTTGGAAAACCATCGGCGCCGTCTTTGCTCCGAATGGTAGACGTTGGTACTCGTACATTCCACGATGTGTATTCACAGTACACAATGACTTAGACTCGTCACTAAGTTCAATTTGAAGATACGCGTCTTTCAAATCCACAGTTGAGAAATATTTTCCGCCATTCAGTGTCGCGAAAATATCCTCCGGTGCAGGAATTGGATGGTCCTCATCCTCCAAGGCATTGTTCAAGCCAGTCTTGAAATCGGCACAGACTCTCAAGTCTCCTCCGGCCTTCTTCACAATCACCAACGGTGCTGCCCACGCACTGTGGCCCACCTTCTTCAGAACTCCCAGATCTTCCAGTCTGTCCAGCTCTTTTTCGACAACAGCCAATGCTCCGTACGGTACCGGACGCTTTGGTTTGTATACTGGTGTTGCTCCTTTCTTGACCGTCAAGATCGCTTGCTCCTTGGTACACCTGCCTAGTCCTTCTTTGAACACTTCAGGAAATTTGATCTTCAATTCCTCTTGAATTGATTCCGTTCCAGAATGCGTCAACGCATTCACCATCATTCCCATATGGTATGACATTTCGGATGACTTCTCGATCCAATCCAGACCCAAAAAATTTCCATGCTCTCTGACATAGACATAACCAGATCCCACAGATCCCTTTAGCTCGAAGTTCACTTTGGCTCTTCCCAACAACTTCAGCTCATTTCCACTTGCAGATTTCACCTTAGCAGAATACGATTCTAGCTGCGGTTTTCCGATTCTCAACCAATCTTCCTTTCCAATGAGTGTAATATCCGATCCGGTGTCTAACTGAAATTGTACAGATTCTCCATCGACTTCTGCGGACACGTACTGACGGACAGAGTTCACATGAACATCTTCCGAAGCAGTTCCTCCAACTACTGCTACATTCTGAGTCTTCTTTGATCCAGAGGATCGTGACTTGCAGAACCTCGACATGTGTCCCATTCCATTACAACTGAAGCACTTCACGTCTGGTTTGGTACATTGTGGCTTTCGATGACCACTTTTCCCACAATTCCAGCACTGATCTCCACGAGAATTATCTCGTTTCGACGTCTTCTTCTTGTGCTTAGCTTCATGTTTCTTCGATTGAATCGCTTTCACTGAAGTTTCAGCGTTCTCCAGTTCAGTAACGACACTAGTTTGTCTCAACAACTTTTGCCACTCGGCGCATAGATCGTTTATCTTCACGGTTTCTCCTTGCTCCGTCTTCTGTTCGACATACTTCAGAAAATACGTCAGAACCTTTTTGTCTTCACTCGGATCAAGACCACGCAACCAGAAGAACACTTTCCAGCCTTCCGCATCAATGTCTTTCAACATAGCGGCTTCACACAATGCATTCACTTTGTTCGTGTATTCCACTGGGGCAATACCTTCGCGAGCAATGTTAATGCAGGCAAAACGGTGTGAGAACAAACTCTTCTTGATATCAAACATTTCCTTCAAGATATCGACAGTATCCGTAAATGATACGTCCTTCCACTCCTTCGGACAGATTCTCTTTGAGTACTGCTCGTAGACTTCGTCTGCCAACTTGCTCACCAGCAATGACACTCTGTTCTCATCCTTTAACGCTTCTCCTTCCACTGTGAATGCCGTTCCATAACGAGCATACCACTTTGAGAACGTTTTCTCTTCCTCCAGATCGAATGTGAACTTTGAAATTCGACCGCCAATTTCGTTCATCAGTTGAGATAAGTTCGGTGCACTAGTTGAACTTTCTGTCGAAACCACGTTCTTCCCCATGACATTCGTCAAAAGAGCCATCGACGCCTGATGCTGCTCCGCTTGAGCTTGCATTTGTTTTTGCATCAATTTCATCATCTCCATGAACTGGTGGTTCATATCTGTAGATGAAGTTGCATCGTTTTCTTTTGCGTCCTTTCCCATTGCGATACGTGTTTCGGGTCACTGGACTACAGTACCTTACTCAACTGATACAAATTCCAGCACGAATTTACGTGGAAAAATCGAAAATCGGGCAGAGGTTACCCGCCTTTTTCAACTTTTCAACTTTGCCACGTGGAAAAATCAATAATTTTGCTGATGGTAACACCAACAAAATCACTAACTTTAGTGACAAAACACGAAAATTCGAGAGGACAAGGGACTACCTTTCCACTAGAATTTATCCACAGTACTCTTTTCCACAAGATTTCACCTTGGAAAAAGCACAAAATGTCTGAGGACCAGCAGGGGACTACCCTCTGACCAAAGACTCCAAACGAAATTGCTATTCGCCACTAGAGGGACTGCCTCCTAGTGCGAAACTCCTTGATCAGCTATTCGTGACTGGACAGGATGGTATTTCCTTCCGGTACACAAAACTCCAAAACAGCTATTCGAGACTAAACAGGATCTCTCCTTCTAGTACACGAAACTCCAGAAGTTCGAATCGGTGATCGCCAATGTTGTGTCCTCAGGTGTAACCACAGAACACAGGTTTTCCAGTTATCAAGGTTTATTCGGAGAAGAGAATAAGAGAGGTAAAAACAGGACTAATCTTCCAGAGTGAAGATTCACAGTGGGAGGGGAAAAAGGTGACGTGGCATACGTGGCAATTAGGGAACGATAATAATAAGGATATCGGGGGTCACGTAAATAATAATAATAAATAGATCTTTGTGGAGCATAGAAAACTCCACAACATATTTAAACAACAGATCCCGTCAAATAGCTCAAATATTATATTATTGATAGGAATAAGTGTTTTATTTGCATTATCTAGCTTTATTATTTATAAACAAGGATCTACTGTGAGAAAGATATCAAACGCGTTAGCTGATTCAGATTACTTATTAGGAGAAATCGCTTCAGATTTGTCAGATGTAAAATTCTAAATAAGTTAAACTTTCGCTTCACCTGATCCAAGCCTATGTTTGGTGTTCTGCTATATTTTATTTTTCATTGGGGCGTTCTCGGCCGAGAACGCCCTAAAGCACCAAGTACTAAAAGCCCTAAAGCACCAAATACTAAAAATCCTAAGGACCTAACGCATAAAAAAACATCACATTTAACAGCACAACACTAAGTGATACAAATCAACCACATCAAATGAACATTTAAACCAGAAATAAATGAGTGGAAGGTTGTTCGTATATGAAAGGGATACATCAAACGGTATAAAACTTATTGTATCCACTCACAACCATTTGAATATGACTCGAAAGAATGCTGAAAAAATGTATTTAGGGCAAGAATGTGTAATAAAAGGAGAATGGCTTATGAAATTTGCAAGAAGTAGGTTACGGAAGATGTTGAAAAACTATTATAACAATAGACTAAAATTACAAGTTAGAACAATATATTGCTTGAAAAGCGATACCAATCTAATTAAAATATGTAATCCCCCCTCAAATCGAATACTTGATTTACCAACATGCGTCAAAGTTCCGGAACAATTAAAAGTGAATATGATTCCCAAAACTGTTAAAGATACCAATCATCGTGAGGACATGGAAGAGGTTTTACCGCAAAGGAATTCACCTCTTCATAAAAAATATAAAATACCAGTGAAAAGTGGTCGAGTATCGTCTTGCTATAAAGATGTACTAAATTCTTGGGAGGGATGTGGTACTCCTCGGCAGTAAGAGATTTACTTTATTTTTGTTATCCACCTCTTCTGTGGGTATCTCAGCAGAAATGGGTTTTGATGTAGCAGATTTATTTTTGATAGTGATATATCTACTAACATCCATCTCCTTCGCTAGCTCTTTAAATCCATCGTACAAAGTTTGTGTAGAGAAGTTATGTTCTTTGACCCATTTCCGTTTGTCAATTCTCAAAAGTGTTTTATCTTGATCACTGATATACATCTTAGCTAGTATTACCCTCTGCGACATTTATTTAATAGAAAAATAATAGTTATTAGAGTTTGTAGAAACGTATAGAAATGTTTAAGAATCTATAAAAAAGTGCACAATTTTGTAAACTGGTGAAAAATCACATACCAATATTTAAGTAGATAACTCCTAAATCATTTTTCCTGATCTTCTTCTGTCTTACTAGCTCATCCAAAATAGCATGAATTTTATTATACTCTCCACTATTACCTGCTTGAAATGAGCCAATAGATAATCTCAATGAGTCTACAAGAGAGTTTGTATTCGATGGGATGAAGTCAAAGTGTGGTTTTATAGAGCTTCCGTCTACGGTAGTTGTTGAAGGAGTTTTAGAAACAAAATAATTAGCCTTAATAAACTTCCACTTATCACTAGAATCAGCATTATATCTTCTACATGTTTTATCAAACCCCTGGTACAATGCATTAGAGCATAACAAAATTGTTTGATAGTTTTGAGTGTCAAGGGGTTGAACTTTTTTCAAGTTTGGAGATTTCTTAGTTAATAACTCCATCAATCCTTCGGTAGCAGTATATTCTGCGTTGTTGACTTTGATGGTGTTCTGATCGAAAGAGATACTTTTGTCACCAATAGTATACTTTTTTTCCACGTTATCAAATTTTACGGAATAGCCAGCATTACTTCTATCAGAATTATCTTGAAGATAACTAACAATGAGAGTGCTAACTACTTGACTAGATGAGGGGGAGGATATGGCTGGAGCATCTTTGGACAAAGTTATTGATGGTTGCCTGATTTGCTTTGGAAGTTTTGATGTAGATGGTGTAGATGGTTTTGGTGGGGCTATCGATAGTTGAGAAGGAGCTTTAAAGTTATTCAGAGTTTCAACTATTTTGTTTTTCTCATCAATTATTTCCTCCTGAAGTTTTTTATTAGACTCTAATATTGGTTTAAAAACATCAATTCTGTGATCTTCTATGTGTTCTAAATCGGTTCGCTCTTGTAGGTTCTTCAACTTGTGTTCTTTTCTGTTCCTCAGAAAACTCTGAACTATGTCATTCCTCTTTTTTGGATCATAGATTTCTACAACGGAATGCATTTATTAGGAAAAATTATTATAAATGTATTAACAAAGATAGTATTTATAGATTAGAATTTAAGTATATCTTTTTTTTCTATATAAATGGAAGTAGTAGATTACACAAAATGGACCATGAAACAACTTCTAACAGAAGTTAGAAAAGTAAACAAGCAAACAAAATCATGCCTAACTACTGGAGAAATAACTAAAATGACAAGAGAAGAACGCGTCACATTCCTTAAAGCTTCGACAACTCCCAATGTAGAGGAGAAAACTAGTCAAGCAAATGGAAAATATTTCAAGATAAATGCCACTGAATCGGAAAATGATGCTGAATCGCAGGTTATGGAAGAAAGAAAACGATTCGTTAAAGGCAATGAGAGCAAGTATCTAAAAATGGTTTTCTTTAATGAAATCGATTCTGTTGAAAACATTCAGCAATGTTTTGATGAAATCTACAAAGAAGAAGGTAAAGCAATTAAATTGAATTTAAGTTTTGGGTATGTAACTGAGAAAAATAATGAAATTAAACTGTTTCGGCCGAGTCGTAACAACTATTTCTTTGATCAGCTAGTACAAATAAATAACGCAGAAGACATTACGAAGTTAAAAAATGAACTAACCACTGAAACCATAACACACAAGTTAACAAATAGATTTCCCGACTCATCAACACGCTTGATTGGTGTTTATTCCATGGGTTTAAAAATTACACGACTAGATTCTCCGATTGGCTCTTCAGTAATATTACCTCAATATATTTTGGACTCTAAGACCATTAAAAGCTTAAAGAACATTGAAAACAATATGTGCTTTTGGTATTGTATTGCAATTGCTGAAGGATTAAGAGAAGACAGAGCTACTAAAAAAGCTAAGGAATTATTCAACAACTTCTATAGAGCTGGAAAAGGATTCAAGGATTATAAGGGATTCGATTACATTAACGAGCTTGATGGATATGAAAAATTTAATGAGGATTATGCAATAAATATTGTTAGTTATTATGAAGATAAATCAATTTCGTACATTAGAAAATCTTCTTTCAATGATTCAAGAAAACCTATATATTTGAACCTATATCTCAATCACTTTTCATACATAGTTGATTTTAAGAAATTATCCTCAATTTTCTTATGTCAGAGATGTGGAATGAAACTTAGGGATGATTTTAATTTATGTCGACATTATGATGCTTGCACTCTAACACAAGAAGATGTATTTTGTAAGTATCCCACACTTTGGAAGAAGGATCGAAACTTAATAGTAAATTTAGCAGATATCTATGATGTTGATGTTGATTTTAAATATGATTATTTGATAACATTTGACATGGAGTCTAGAATGCAAAAAATGGATGATAAGAGAAGCGATAAGCTTAAATACACTATGAAACATGTTGCTACGTCTGTGGCAATTGCTAGTAATGTTTCTGGGTATGAAAAGGATAAGTTTATATTGAATGAAGACCCTAATGGACTAGTAAGGGAAATGTTTGAATATTTTGATAATGTGGCTTTGAAGGCAAGTGAACTAATGCACGATAAAATGAAACCATTACTAGAGCGATTAGGTAATGCGACCCATGAAAAAGAAAAAGTATTAAGATATTGCGAAGTGATTCCTATTGTTGGATTTAATAGTAGTTTCTATGATATTAACTTAATATCTGCACCATTTACTCAAGAAATTATGAAGAGAAGAGAAAGAGATGGAGTTGATCCTATGATCATTAAAGAAGGAAACAGATACAAGACAATAAAAACAAAGCATTTTCAATTCTTAGATCAGATGTGTTATTGTGCTGCAGGCACTAAGCTAGAAAGTTTTATCAAAGCATATGCAGGTGTTCAAAAAGGATGGTTTCCCTATGAATGGTTTGATTCATATGAGAAATTGGAATATCCTACAAAAATGTTATGTATAAAAGATTTTAATTCTTCCCTAAACGGTCCTATGAAACAAGAAAACTTTGATGAATTGATGAATATCTGTGATACTAAAAAATTGATGACGGTTAGGGATTTGTTAAAGTGGTATAATATTTTAGATGTGAGACCTATGTTAGAAGCTTGTTTGAAACAGAAAGAGTTCTTCTATACATTCCAGCTAGATATGTATAAAGACGCTTGTTCGCTGCCTGGTCTCAGCGAAAACATTTTGTATCAATTTCAAATCAATGGGTTTGAAGAATATTTAAAACAAAGACCAAAAGGTTTCACAAATCGCAAAGCCATTAGTCATACATCAATTCAAAAAAGAATATTTGGCTATTGTCAGCAAGATGAAACAGCTAAAAGAACTTCTTGTGATTTAACTGTCGATTGTGTTTTAGAAATATTGGGAAATGGAAACTATAGTTGTATTTATTGTTGGGAAGCATTAGATGATTCCACATGGTCTCTTGATAGAGTGGATAATAGTTTTTCTCATACCAAATCCAACTGTGTAGTTTCCTGTATCAAATGTAACAAAGCTAGATCAGATAAGTTGTTTAGACAATTTTATAGAGATAAAGCGATGCTAAGATATGAAAAGGATCATCCAATGATCTGGTTATTTGGTGAAGAAAACAAAGATGCGTTTTACAAATTCAAAAAGAATATAACTGGTGGTGCGTCAATTGTATTTCATAGATATCATGAAGTGAATAAAACAGAAATCACTCGAGCTCGCTATGATGGGATTGAATGGACGTATGATGAGAAAGGCAAAACTGTCAAGAAAATAGTTGGCTATGACGCTAATGCTTTATATCTTCATTCACTTGGAGAGGAAATGGCTTGTGGAAAGTTATATTTCAAAGAAAACGAGGATTGGTGTCAAATTGAGAAAGATGTATTGAATGATTCATTCTTTGGGTTTTTAGAAGTTGATATTAGTGTGCCTGAAGATAAATGGAACTATTTTAGTGAGATGTGTCCAATATTTTTGAATAAGGATTATGATGAACAAATGTGTGGAGATTATACTATGAATCTTTTAAAAGTTTTAGATCGAAAACCAACAAAAAGTAGAAAACTGATTGTAACACTACAAGCTAAGCAAATATTAATCAAATCTACAAGGTTGAAATGGATGTTAGAACATGGATGTGTTGTTACAAAACTATATGGTTATATTGAAGCTAAACGGAGAAGAATTTTCGAAGGGTTTATGAATTGGGTTTCAAATGAAAGAAGAAAAGGTGATGTTGACTCAAAATATGCTATCATATCAGAGGGGGCTAAACTTGTAGGTAACTCGGCTTTTGGGAGAACTGGTATGGATAAGAATAAGCATAAAAAAGTGAGTTTCTGTGATGAAATACAATTTAATAGAGCCAAAAATGATTATTTCTATTATGATGCAGAGGAGTATAACGGTGTATACGAAGTTGTGAAAAGAACAAAAAAAGTTAAACAAAATATGCCTCTCCAAATTGCTTGTAGTGTGTATGACGATTCAAAGTTGAGAATGTTGAAATTCTATTATGATTGCATAGATAAATATATTGATAGATCAGATTTCCAATACATCGAAATGGATACTGATTCAGCTTATATGGCATTAAGTGGAGATTTAGAAAATTTGATAAAAGAAAATATGAGAGAAGAATTTGAGAAAGATAAAAATAATTGGTTTCCTCGCACAGATACGGTGGAACATCAACAGTTTGATAAAAGAACTCCAGGATTATTCAAAGTGGAGAAAGAGGGAGATGGTATGGTAGCACTTTGTAGTAAAACTTATTGTATTTGGACAAATGATGCTCAAAGTAAAGTCTCCTCGAAAGGTGTTCAACAAAAAAGAAATAGTTCTGTTCTAACTAAAGAGAAATATCTAGAATGTCTCTTGAATATGCAAACAATAGATGGTTTGAATCGAGGATTTAGGTTCCATAATCAAGAAATGAAAACATATGAACAGAAAAAAATAGGTCTATCTCCAGTATATGGAAAAGGAGTTGTAATGGATGATGGTATTCACATTAGACCGATTATATTTCAGTGAACAGAATCACATAAATACAAGTAGCTTTAGAGCATTATCGAATTGATTATCTAATATTAAAACAAAATGAAATCTAGGATGTTTCCCATTCAGAATCAGTTTCTAATTGAGATTCAGACTCAGTTTCTGAGACATATTTATTTTTTATATATTTTTCGTTCACTATGTTTGGTTTTGGAGATTTGGGAATGGGTCTTCTGAGAGCATCACTAAGTGTAATATTCGTCTTTAGTTTTTCAACACGTCTAACTAATTCATGCCAACGTTCATAGTCTTCTTCATCAAATCGAGATGTATCTATTGCAGCAGGATTGATGAAAAAGTTAGCAGCAATTTCTTTGTCTATACCTGATGTTTTGTTTAATATAATATCTGTGTCATATTTTAATATTATATCAGATCTTTTAAGATAAGATCTTTGCTCACCTGGAGTACCTACTATATCATATATTAGCACATGTTTCCTAAAATCATTGTTTCCAATAAACTTTTGTACATTTGAATCTTCATCTGGTGACAGGATAACCCATATTTTACATGATCCTCTAGTATCTTTGTCAAGGTACGTTGTTCTATGAATTAGGAACATGTTCCAAATATTGTAGTGTCTAGAGACATCTCCAAACCCATTCATCTTATTTTTCAAAAACTTAGATACGTCATCATATATAATTAATATTCGCGGAAGAGGTTCACCTGTTAATTTGCTCTCTTTAAGATTATCACTTCCCCATTTTTTAAAATGTTCTATTAAATCATCTACTGGATATTTATCATTAATAACAATACGATGGTTTTTAAAAACTATACTACTAGAATCATTTTCCAAAGTTTCTGTTTCTGTACCACAAATTAAAAATATATAATCAAATCCTTTCCCTGTTAAAAATTCTTGATAAATCACATGCCTAACAAAAGATGATTTACCGCTTCCTGTACTTCCTAAGACAATTATATTAGTCGGAGATTTGAATAATTTAGATTGATCGAAGTTCATTTATAACATACATTTTTGAACAAAAGAGAGCTCTAAATAAAATTTATTATGACATTCTTAAAATCATATTTTTCTAACAGTTTCAATACAAGTAGACAGTAATAACCACAATGATGAGTATCGAACTTTTGAATTTGAAATGTAGAGAGCGTAATTTGAGAGTCTTGCCTATGTTGCTTTAAATAGCAAACTAGTTCATCAGGAGGATCCAGACCAAAAGAATCAAAATAGTAGAGTTCACCATCATTCTTTTTATAACATACCCAATGAGTTCCTTCATTGTTCGAACTATCAAGATTTACTATACCAACTTCTGATTTTTTAGGTTCATCAGGAAGAGTGTCCCGCATGAAAACCCCTCGAAAGTTTTTTATTTCTAGTTGTTTGGATAACTCTATAAGATTCGTATTTGTTAGTGGCTTCAACCCCTTTTGCAATTCTATCAACATTTAATACTATTATTATTTGACCCATATTTGTTACTCCTTCCTTATGATTCGTTTTACTCATGTATGTTCCTCCTCTCTTCATTCAGAATTGGGGGACGTTCAGTGGTAGCATCTGCTATCACCTAGCCATGAACCCCGAACATGGCGTCTGCACGTGGTACAGCTTAACTTTTAGTAAGGATACTCAGCATTGGGGGACGTTCAGTGGTAGCAGCCGCTTCACTGGAGAGTGAATTTGCTAACACCTAGCCATGAACCCCAAACATGGCATCTACACGCGAGAGCTTGAACTTTAGCTTTTCTCCGAATGGATCTTTTTTTTTTTTTTTGGTTTTTGGTGTCCGACTGGATTTTTTTTTTGTGATGTCCGAATGGATCTTTTTTTTTCTTGAAGGATCTTTTTTTTTTTGGTGTCCGAATGGATCTTTTTTGGTGTCCAAATGGATCTTCTTTTTTTTTTGGTGTCGTGTCCAAATGGATCTTCTTTTGATGGGTCCGAATCGATATTTTGAAGAAATTCAAGAAATAGAAGGAATTCAGGAAATTGAACGAATTCAAGAGGAATTCACCCGCACCCGCAGAAGCACGGAGCTGGGCAGTGAAAGGCCTCCAAAGAAAGAAAATGAAGGAATTCACCCGCACCCGCAGATGCACGGAGCTGGGCAGTGAAAGGCCTTCACCGGTATGATAGACAAGCGTTTTACCACCTGCGCCACATACACGCGTTTGCTTCACCCCTTAATAGTACCTATCAATGTGCTCTTCCCCTTTCCTTGAGAGGGGAGTCAAACAATGGGAGACAGACAACGGTGAGAGCGCGGCGGCGCCACAGAGACGCAGACAGTTTGATTCAGGAATGATGGTGAATTGAGCAAATTTCCACTTGTAACAGGAATTGGTGGCGATCATTTGCTTGCGGATTTAATAAAAACAAATAAATTTATAATGAATGAGTAAATGAAATAGTAATTCCAAGGTGGTTGAGGGTTTTGTGGAATTTTTATTTTTTGAATATATATTACTCTTTTTTCTCTATATTTACACTGATTTTGAAGATTTTGAAAAGTGGTATCAAGTGGTATAAGGGGTAGTCAATTTTGGGCGGCGCGCCCAAAATGATTTTCGCGAAAAATGGGTGTTTTTCAGTTGTTTCAGCATTTATATTGACCAGTTGTAGCAAAAAATGGGTCAAAAACGGAAATTTCCAAAATCGGCAAAAATGAAAACGGTAGTATAATCCCTCATTACTATACTACTCAAAAAGAGTTAGGCCTCTAATTAGCTTTTTTGGTTTTTTTGTTTTCGGTCACTTGGGAGCCTATTTTTGGTATTTGCCTAGATTTTTGAGAACCTATAATGTGATAAAAACAAAATCTACATAAACTTTCACGTATTTGAATAGAGTTGCGAAACGACTGTTTGCGAAACGTCCAGTTTCGAAATGTCTGGGTTTTGTATTTTTGCGGTAGCGAAATTGACGTGAGTTGCGAAATGTCGTAGTTGCGAAATGACCTGTGGCGAAATGTCCCGGAGTCAAGATTTCATTTAAGATGGGTATCATTGCGCCAGATTACGGTTATTCAAAAATTCACAGTTTCCTGGGGATGCTCTTTTTTTCTGTAATACTTCGTTCTTTCCCACTGTATTTTCGTCTATATTTTTTCATTTTTAGGTAAAAAAATCGAGAAAAATAAGAAATCAGCTTCAACTCTTTTATTATAATAGAGAAGACATAAGATCAATTATTCCGGCTTTTTCTTTTTTTGGCGACAACAGCGACCATCAACCAAGTGCTCCATGAGATTGTAACTGAAAAAATACAATTTGTTCAACTTTCAAGCTCCCTATAGAGAACTCACTATTTCCTAGGACCAGTACCAAAATCCTTTCTCAAATCGTTATCTATTTTGTCATCAGGCTCATCCGAAACATCCAAAGCGTCATAGTGGAAATCCAAAAAAGCATCCCTTCTAACTTTCCATCTTTTCCAATAAGTTGCGGAGGGATGGTTGAGGTAAGGATCATTGATAATGGGATGAATATCTGGTAGCGGCAGTTTTTCATAGTTTCTTGGAGCGGTCAGGATATGGTAAACGACTTTTGGAGTCTCAAAGTCATTGAGTTGAACGTCATCTGTTTCTTTTTCAGAAGATCGATTTTCGGGAAGAAGACTTTTCAAAGGTTGGCCGAAAACTGAACCCGAAGTAAAACACCGGTAGTTGTCATCCGTATCTAGTTGGCAAGTACTGCGGAGGGGAAATTGGAAGACGTATTCTTCGTTCATATGACACCGAAAGCCTAAAAATCAACATAACGTTAAATTTCAGAACTTCTAATGAAAAATTTTGACTTACAAAAATATGGAGAGCTCTTGTACCAAACCCGATCATTGACAATAACATCCATATCACGATTAGAACTTTGAAGATTTGTGAGAGTTCGAAGATTGCCTTCAGTTTCCCATCTTTTCTTTTTATTGAGGGAATATTTGACAAATGGAGTCAAATCATTTTGGAGAAAATCGGTATCTAATTTTTCACTGGGATCCATATGATAGGTTTTCATAATGATACCATCCTTTTTCATTTTTCGAATAATGTGCTGGCAAGAGGAGTTGCGATAATGGTCTTTTTCCGTGTCCGGGCGGCCATTTTTTGTCCTGAAATGGGAAATTTAGGGCACCGAATCATTTCACAACAAGTCTTTTCACAACTACGACATTTCGCAACTCACGTCAATTTCGCAACTACGTCATTTTGGCACCGCGACAATCCGCAACCGCGTAATTTTTCAAAACCACGAAATCCAGAATTTTTATAGAAAGCTCACGTTAAGATCACAACTGTTCAAATGTAGACTTAACCTGGAATAGATTACAATACTCGCAATCCCATACAACCTTCATGAAAGTAAAGTATACTAGTTTATAGAGTGGAGAAATGACTGGTTGCGAAACGACTAGTTGTGAAATGTCTTGGTTGTGAATTGTCGCGGTTGCGAGATAGACGTGAGTTGGGAAGTGTCATAGTTGCGAAATGACTAGTGAAAAAATCACGATTCCCGTAAAAAGTTCCACTAGTAAACAGATGTTTGATATCTCTTTTTAATGTCACGCAAAAACTAAAATTTACAAAAAATTTCAACAAAAGTTTGAAAATTTGAACCAAAAATTTAAAAAATCAAAAGGAACACTCACCAAAAGTAAATATCATCAAACATGCTGACCGCCAGTGACACTTCTCTCCCCATTTCTCGTCTCTTTTATACCCCAGTGAAGAAATATTTCGCAATACTTTTTATTGTTATTTGTTCACGTCAGAACACATAATCAGAGTTTTAGCCAGAATTTTTTAAAGTTTTGGTTTTTCCTTGGCAGGGAAAATCAAAAGATCAGAAAATAGGAATATTAGAAACTTGAAATCTCAAATACCCTAGAATCTCTAATGGAATACCATAAACTAGGAATCAAGGAATCCACAGTGGCGGAAAATGGTGAGTGTCACTTTACTTGGCATTTAAAACCTCTGGTGTCAGTTGCTTGATGGACTTGAAAACTTGCATTCACAATACTTAAGCCTTCAGAAACCAAATGGTGTTTTTTTTTTGAAAATCAGAGTTCACCTAGAGCTCCAGAATTCTCTCAGATGTAGGCGTCAAAAACATGATTTGAAAAAAAAAACTTTATTAACCTATGTACCAGTAACAATAAAAACAACCGTAACAAACAGAAATACACATAACAATTCAATGAGATCTCTTGTTCTTCTTCTTTCCCTTCACAATAGTCCACTTATCATCCACAATATGATCAGCTAAGTTGTAGAACTTCTTCTCAGACTCTTCACCATTATCCTCCAAATAATCTTCCTCATCCCACTCATGAACATCATCCCACTCCCTATCCATCAAGCCATCATAAGTGATCCATTCATAATAATCTTCCTCGATCCAAGGTGAAAAATCCATTTTTTCATGATCCAAGGGGTACCACCATTTTCTGATGAGCCTCCCAGGATGAAAATTTTTATGAAGAAGGGTTTCGTAGTTCTTGGGACGAGTCATGAAGTGATAGGCGACTTTGGGGGGACCAGCAATTTTTGAAATCGAAGTAGAGGGCTCAGACTTTGTGGGAGCACGATTTTCAGGAGCAAAATGATCAATTTTATGACCAAATACGGAGTTGGTGGAGGTGCATTCATAAGAGTTATTGGCATCAAGCATATGGATCTTGCGAATCGGAAGTCTATCGAAGTAGAGGTCGTGGAAGTAGTACTTTCCAGCTGAAAACAGAGATTTTGAAAAATAAGATTCTAAGAGTCTAAGATTCCAAAAGATTCAAACTTACAAATATGAGTAGGAGATCTAAACTCGGCTCTATCCAAAACCAACACCTCAACATCATCGTCGTACATCTTCTGAATTTCTCCGAGCAGCTCGACTTTTGGAATTTCTCCAACCTCCCATCTCTTCTTCTTATTCACCGAATAAGCAACATAAGGAGCAAGATCCTGACGAAAAACTGTGCTATCCATGTTTTCTTGGGCTCTTCTTCCAATTTGACCCTCTCCAAAATCAATGTGATAAGTCTTCACGATGGCTCCAGAAGATTTACGGTGACGCATTTTCATGTGGCAGAGGGAGTTGTAGTCATGGTTCTTTTCAGCGTCTGGGCGGCCATTCTTGCTCCTAAAATGGATAAAAGAGGTTAAAGAATATATTCTCACTGGAGCGCACTTTCTCATTATAGAATAGGAACTTATATACTTGTAATGTTCTGAAGAGAAAAAATAACTTTCAAAATTCGAAACCACTAGAGACCATTGTAGATTTAAGAAAATCTCATAAATTAAAAAAAAAACTCACCAAAAATAAATATCCTCGAACAAAACCATTTTTCACCTAGACCACCAGCCGCTCCTCTACTTTCCTCTCTATTTCTCTTCGATTTATATACCCACTTGGTGTAAAATATCGCAATCACGTCACTTTTAGTTTGTTCTTCTCGGCAAAACGTTTCATGACTTTTTTCCAAGGGAGGGATGAGTAATGTTGAGAGAATCATGATATTGTGCATCAAAATGCATACAAACTCGGAATGTAGCATGATAACGAAATGTTACAGCATATGAAGTCATCAAAGTATAAATCAGAAAAATACGAGGAGCAAAAATAGTTGCCCAGACGCTGAAAAAAACCATGACTACAACTCCCTCTGCCACATGAAAATGCGTCATCGTAAATCTTCTGGAGCCATCGTGAAAACTTATCATATTGACTTTGGAGAGGGTCAAATTGGAAAACGAGCCCAAGAAAACATGGATAGGTTTTTCAGTTTTTCGTCAGGATCTTGTTCCTTGTGTTGCTCATTCTGTGAATAAATAGAAGAGATAGGAGGTTGGAAAAATTCCAAAAGTTGAGCTGCTCGGAGAAATTCAAAAAATGTACGACGATGATGTTAAGGTGTGGGTTTTGGATAGAGCCGAGTTTAGGTCTCCTACTCATATTTGTAAAATTGAATCTTTTGGAAATTTTTTGAATTCAAACCCCCACAACCTCATAAATTTTATACAAATTGTGTCTGTCTCCCACTTATTTCAAATATTGTGCCCCACTTCCTCCACCGCCATAATATTCCCATAGATCAAACCTCTTTTACTGACTTATCAACAACCTGCCCATTCAAAAATGTGTGCCGATTCTATTCTTTCTAGTTTTTTGAGTCTAAACACTTGAACACCTGATAAGATAATTTGTTATCAGTGCGCCTCGTTTTGTATATAAAACGTGGCCAAAGTCGAAAAACATCAGAATCGAAAATGTTTTTCGTTCTAATTGTTTCCACCGCTCTTGTCTGGTTGATCATCAGACAGTACTACAAAGTGTCCAGACTACCTCCTGGACCAGTTTCCCTTCCACTAATCGGGAACTTACCACAAATTATTTATTATCTGTACACCACTGGAGGAGTTGTCTCTACCTTGGATCTGTTTAGAAAAGTAGGTAAAAAATTGTTCGAAATGGAACAAACTATTTCTTCATGAACAGCATCTAAACGCTTCAAATAGCACAAGGCTCCGCCCCTTTTTGGAAACCGACAATTTTTCAAATTCCAGCGCTACGGAAACATCTTCACCCTCTGGGTCGGACCTATCCCACACGTCAATATTGCTGACTATGAGACCTCCCATGAAGTTTTTGTGAAGAATGCCAACAAGTATGCCGAGAAGTTTCACGCGCCGGTTTTCAGAGAGATGAGAAGTCAGAGAAGGTTACTGTACCATAATAATATTTTTGGAGTTCCAGAAGATATTGGGATTCTGACAACGAATGGAGAGCACTGGCAAGAGATGAGGCGATTCGCGTTGTTCACGTTTAGGAATATGGGTGTCGGGAAGGATTTGATGGAGATGAGGATTATGGAGGAGTTGAATGCAAGGTGGAAAGATCGAAAAGATAGGGAGACAGATTTTTAATTAGTTAGATATCCTTGGGTTTCGACATCGAAGACTCTTAGAACGCAGACATTTCGGGCTTTCAAGCGTCTAGAATCTTAAAGGAGGAATCCGGTCAAAAAAATTGCTTCAAAATATGTAAAATTTTGTGCTGATTCCGAATATAATAGTGGAAACGCTCGGAAATTTTTCTAAAACCCTGAAAATTGTTTCAAAACGACCCTTTTTTGGCCGAACGGTCTCCTGGGGCCGCGGCCTAACTCTCGGAGTTTTCTCGACCACCTGACTTGGCTACCGTATTTTCAGATTTTTTTCGAGATCTTTTCGGTTTTTTTGTGGAAATCAGGTTTTATTTGTGAAAATCAAACATTTTTGTTGTTATTTCATTTTTTCGTTTGGTTTTCACAAAAAAAAACCTGAAAAAAATGGTGAAAAAAATTTGAAAATGCGGTGTCTGAGTCAGGTGGCCGAGAAAACTCCGGGAGTTTGGCTACGGCCCCAGGAAACCGATCGGCCAAAAAAAGTAGTTTTGAAGCAATTTGTCAGAGTTTTAGAGAAATTTTCGAGCGTTTTCATGATCATTTTCGGAATCAGTACAAAATTTTACATATTTCGAAGCAAAAAAAAAATTTTGACCGCAATCCTCCCTTAAGCGTCTTGCTCGGCAAACGGCGGTTTTCGTCCCAACCATCCAACCTCACCATCCACAGTTCAACACTTCCAGATGCGCCGACATCGACAAAGCAGCCATCAACGGAGTCACCACCACTCAAGCTGCTGAATTCTTCGACCTTACCGTTGGAAGCATCATCAACAGTATCCTAGTCGGAAAGCGATTTGAGGAACACAACAAGAAAGATTTCCTTAAAATCAAAGAGGTCATGGATGCCTCGTTCGAAACCTTCTCCCCATTCGACATGACTATGCCTGTCTGGATTTTGAAGAACTTCTTCCCAAAGCGTTTCGAAAAAATGATGTATGGTCAGGAGAGTTCGAAAGAGTTTGCAGCGAAGGAGGCGTTAAAAAGGTACCATTGTCATTAGAGAAATTGTGAATCCCCAAATTTCAGAATCGAGGACATCAAAGCTGGAAAATATGTCATCGATGAGAACAACTTGCAAGACTACACAGATGCATTTTTGCTCAAAATTCAAAAAGAGGGGGAAAGTTTGGATTTCAAGTAGGTTTATGAAAATGAAACACTGTTTTTGTATATGATTTTATAGCGTTGAGTCCTTGAAAACGATGATTCTGGACCTGTGGATTACCGGACAAGAGACCACTACCACCACGCTAATCTCAGGATTCAACCAGCTCCTTCTCCATCCTGAATTTATGGATAAAGCAAGAGAAGAACTCCTGGAGGTCACAAACCAAGGATCTCGGCACTTGAGTCTGGCTGATCGCGCAAAAACACCTTACCTCAACGCAGTGATTGGAGAGATTCAACGTCACGCTTCAATCCTCAACGTCAACTTTTGGAGATACAATAATGAGCCTTGCTACATGGGAGGTCACTTCGTGGATTCTGGAGCACTTGTCACGGCTCAATTAAGTGCTCTTCATGTCAATGAGACAGTCTTTGAGAACCCCGAAAAATTTGATCCAGAGAGATACATCAGGGATCCGACTCTCCTTCAAAAAGTTATTCCGTTTGGAGTCGGGAAGAGAGCTTGTTTGGGAGAATCGTTGGCAAGATCCGAACTGTACTTGGTAAGCCTTTGAAAATCTATGAAATCCCTGAAAATAAAAGATTCAGATCTTTGGAAATCTATTGCTGCGCTATAAGTTCAAGCCACACGGAGAATTATCTACCAAAGAGCTTATGCCGTATAGTGCTGGAAAGAGACCGTTCAAGTTGGAGATGCAGTTTGTGAAGATTTGAATTTTCATGTGTCGTACTATAATTCTTGTACGTATTTCTCAAGATAAATATTAACCTTGGTTTCCGCTTTTTCTCATTATACTCACACAGTTACAGATCAATCTTTCCTCTTGTTTACACTCGAATGCATATCTGCACTTTCTTGATTGATGCTCATAATATTCATTATCACAAATCAATATCCGTCCATCCATCCTGGGAGGGCGTTGTAGATCTTGTTGCATCCGGAGGTAATGAACTGTTGAGTCTTCTGTGGGGTCAGAGGGAAACAGCATCTGAATCCGCTGAGATTGCTCATGCACGATCCATCGTAGACATTAAGACAGTTATTGACGCAGAGGTTGTAGCAGGTTTGGTTCTGAGCCAGAGCATAGCTGTACCATGGAGAGCAGTTGTTGTAGGCTGTGGTTCCTTGGACAGAGGCACAATATTGTTGGCAGATGACCAAGGTGACAGAAGCGGCCGATGAGAAGAGAGCGAAGGCGAGGAGAAGACGAAGGAACATGTTGAGAATGGTCAGATGAAACTGATGAGGATTTGCTCCATGGGCACCCTTTTTATGTGGATACTCAAAAGTCCTCCACGTCCGCAATTTCTATTGTTATCCAGCAAAACCTATTCATTTTTGTGGAATTGTAAAAGATTCGCAACGAACATTTTTGGACAGGATGTTGTGTGGGATGCTTATTCAGAAAATTAGCGCAAGTTTGGTGAGGGTTGATGAAACTCTTTGAACACGATGTACAAAAATGAGCCATATCGGAGGAGAACGGATAAAGACGATGGTTGGAAAATGCCTATGGACACACAGAGGGCATAGTTTTTCCACGACAGAATTAGTGACAAATCGTTCTTCCCTTCTTTAGCATCCCACACAACATCCGGTACAAAAAGTTTTGTTGCGGATCTTTTTTCAATTCCACAAAAATTTCAATAGGTTTCAATAAAGCTGCAGCAATTTTGGCACATGCACATTTTTCAATACCAGTCGCCTCCGCATAGACATTGTCGGTGCATCCGAAAAACCGTTTGAATAGGTTTGAATCGATAACAATAGGAAGTGCTGACGTGGAGGACTTCTGAGGATCCACATAAAAGGACTGCCCCGAACCCAATCCTCATCAGTTTCATCTGACCATTCTCAACATGTTCCTTCGCCTTCTCCTCGCCTTCGCTCTCTTCTCATCGGCTGCCTCGGTCACCTTGGTCATCTGCCAACAATACTGTGCCTCCGTCCAAGGAACCACCGCCTACAACAACTGCTCTCCATGGAACAGTTACGCAACTCACCCCAATCAAACCTGCTACAACCTCTGCGTCAATAACTGTCTTAATGTCTACGATGGATCGTGCATGAGCAATCTTAGCGGATTCCGATGCTGTTTCCCTCTGACCCCACAGAAGACTCAACAGTTCATCACCTCCGGATGCAACAAGATCTACAACAACCTTCCAGGATGGTATCCATAAACATTTCATGTTGATTTGTGAATCGTGATAATAAATATTTTGAACATCAATCAAGTTTTTGTGTTGTTTTTTTTTGAATCGAAATCATTTTTCACCGCTTCCACCACGATATAAAAATGTGATTTTGGGAGATACATAAACGTGAGAGAATTCAGTCATTCATGACAGCAAACAAAAACATTGCATGATTAATGAAACGTCAGATACAGTCTTATTTTTTCTACAAATGGCCGAAATAAAACCATTCTCGTGTCGAACATTTACTACAGACATGATAGAAAATATCAGCCATGCATTTATGTAGTTAGGTGTAACAATTTCTCAAAATCACTAAACAAGCAAGAAAAGATTCTGAACACTTCAAATAATTTTGATGGGACATTGGTGCTAAAAAAAAGCGAAGAATTCATTCAGACAAATTTTGCCCGCCCGCCGTTCATCCATCTTCCATACGTCGATTTTATTTTGAATCACCCATAAGTGCTCATTGATGAAACACTAGCTTACTGTTTGAAATCTTTATCATGACACGATACACACAAATCAAATCTCAAATCTTTTCTGGCCAACATCACGGAACGATGTTACTTGTGCGTTGCTTTAGTAAAGTGCACTGTTTTATGTCGATTTGTTTTGGAATTGAGATTCGTTTTTTCTAATCATGTAGAATGTTTGATTGCTGTTTGAAATATTTATTATCACGATTCACAAATCAACATGAAATGTTTATGGATACCATCCTGGAAGGTTGTTGTAGATCTTGTTGCATCCGGAGGTAATGAACTGTTGAGTCTTCTGTGGGGTCAGAGGGAAACAGCATCTGAATCCGCTGAGATTGCTCATGCACGATCCATCGTAGACATTAAGACAGTTATTGACGCAGAGGTTGTAGCAGGTTTGATTGGGGTGAGTTGCGTAACTGTTCCATGGAGAGCAGTTGTTGTAGGCGGTGGTTCCTTGGACAGAGGCACAGTATTGTTGGCAGATGACCAAGGTGACAGAGGCAGCCGATGAGAAGAGAGCGAAGGCGATGAGAAGGCGAAGGAACATGTTGAGAATGGTCAGATGAAACTGATGAGGATTGGCTCCGGGGGCACCCCTTTTATGTGGATCCTCAAAAGCCTCCACGTCAGCACTTTCCATTGTTATCGAACGAAACCTATTCAAACGGTTCATCTACCCACGATGTCTATGCGGAGGCGATTGGAATTGAAAAATGTGCATGTATCAAAATTGGTGCAGCTCTATTGAAACATATTAAAATTTTTGTGGAATTGTAAAAAGATCCGAAACGAAAATTTTTGTACCGGATGTTGTGTAGGATGCGGATTCCATACATCGACGCAAGATGAAAACTCAAAATTCTCCAAAGTTGCAGAAACAGAGAAGGCAAATTAGATACATAATCGTTATTCTTTATCACATGTTGTAGTGTTCAAGAGAGGATACACAAATATCATCACTGACCGAAAGAAGACCAGAATGCGATCATCAGTCTCTGGCACTTGGTTCCAGATATACTTTTAAAAAGTACCAACGATGTTTATTCAAAGACTTTGGGTCTGTATAAGATAGTTAAGACAACAATTTTTACTAATTCTGTCATGTGAAAATAATGCCGTCTGTGTGTCCGTAGACGTATTCCAAATACTCGAAATACAAGACTTTTCCATTTTCTTTCTGTATGGCTTATCTTTGTACACTGTCTCGAGATTCAGTTGAGATCAAAAAGTTCCATCAACCCACACAACATCCGGTACAAAAACTTTCGTTGCGGATCTTTTTACAATTCCATAAAAATTTTAATATGTTTCAATAGAGCTGCACCAATTTTGGTACATGCACATTTTTCGATACCAGTCGCCTCCGCATAGACATCGTGGGAGGATTCGACTTTCAATTTGAATAGGTTTGGCTCGATAACAATAGAAAGTGCTGACGTGGAGGACTTTTGAGTATCCACATAAAAGGGGTGCCCCGGAGCCAATCCTCATCAGTTTCATCTGACCATTCTCAACATGTTCCTTCGCCTTCTCCTCGCCTTCGCTCTCTTCTCATCGGCTGCCTCGGTCACCTTGGTCATCTGCCAGCAGTACTGTGCCTCTGTCCAAGGAACCACCTCCTACAACAACTGATCTCCATGGAACAGTTACGCAACTCACCCCAACCAAACCTGCTACAACCTCTGCGTCAATAACTGTCTTAATGTCTACGATGGATCGTGCATGAGCAATCTTAGCGGATTCCGATGCTGTTTCCCTCTGACCCCACAGAAGACTCAACAGTTCATCACCTCCGGATGCAACAAGATCTACAACAACCTTCCAGGATGGTATCCATAAAAAGTTCATGTTGATTTGTGAATCGTGATAATGAATAATTTGAGCATCAATCAAGTTTTTGTGTTGTCTTTTTCCAATCGAAATCAATACTCACCTTTTTTACCACGTTATTGAAGGTGGTTCTGAGAGATATACATTTGAGAGTTTTTAGTCATCTCAGATAGCAAAAAATATGCACATTATAAGTCTAACATCAAAATTGTCGGCTCTATTCGACATAACGGACCCCACGCAAAAGTTGACGAGCCCCATATCAGTTGACGGGCCCCAACAAATATAGTGCCTTGAGGTACTAAAAACTATTGCGTGGAGCATAGTGAGTTATATTATGTTGTAGGATAGCCCATTGAATCGTTAAAATTGAAATTTGAAAAACATGCTTTTTGCCTTACCTTCCTCAGATTCAATAATACCTATTTGTCTAAAAATGAGGCTTAGGAAGCTGTAAAATAGTATATCTTGCCTGGACTTCACTGACAAGGCGTGTCTAAACCTGAGATTGCAAAAAAGGATCACCAACTAGATGAAAAGTTGTCTCACAGAAAGTTAGGAACTGATGTTTGAATAACATCAATTCATAATTTTTTCTTCATGATAGCAATAATTTTAGTACCTAAAAGCACTACAGTTGTTGGGGCCCGCCTACTGAAAAGGGGCCCGTCCACTGATATGGAGCTCGTCAACTTTTGCTTGGGGCCCGTTATTTCGAATAGAGCCGACAATTTTGATGTTAAACTTATAATGTGATTTTTTTTGTTATATGAAATGACTGAAAACTCTCACGCTCATATATCTCTCAGAACCACCTTCAATAACGTGGTAACAAACGGTGAGTGATAATTTCGATTTTAAAAGACAACACAAAACTTGATTGATGCTCAAAATATTTATTATCCCGATTCACAAATCAACATGAAATCTTTATGGATACCATCCTGGAAGGTTGTTGTAGATCTTGTTGCATCCAGAGGTAATGAACTGTTGAGTCTTCTGTGGGGTCAGAGGGAAACAGCATCGGAATCCGCTGAGATTGCTCATGCACGATCCATCGTAGACATTAAGACAGTTGTTCACACAGAGGTTGTAGCAGGTTTGATTGGGGTGAGTTGCGTAACTGTTCCATGGAGAGCAGTTGTTGTAGGCGGTGGTTCCTTGGACAGAGGCACAGTATTGTTGGCAGATGACCAAAGTGACAGAGGCAGCCGATGAGAAGAGAGCGAAGGCGATGAGAAGGCGAAGGAACATGCTGAGAATGGTCAGATGAAACTGATGAGGATCGGCTCCGGGGCACCCCTTTTATGTGGATCCTCGAAAATCCTCCACGTCAGCACTTTCCATTGTTATCGAGCCAGACCTATTGAAATTGAAAGTCGAATCCTCCCACGATGTCTATGCGGAGGCGACTGGTATCGAAAAATGTGCATACACCAAAGTTGGCGCAGCTCTATTGAAACATGCCAAACTTTTTGTGGAATTTAAAAAAGATCAGCAACGAAAATTTTTGTACCGGATGTTGAGTGGGATGCATATTCAATAAATCGACACAATTCATCTTTCGTCAATAATCAACATTAAAAAAAAAACTAGACGCGTAATCGTTGAATCACATCATTTAGTGTTCAAGACAAGACTCTACACAGTCCTTAACCGAGCAAAGACAAGAAGTCAGCATTAGTGGTCAAGTTAAACAGAAAAGAGCGTATTCCTGATTCAGAGACTCGGCTCACATACAATGGCGGATTATGTAGAAAATTACCCGTTGTTTTGCAGAGACTGTAAGGAATGATAATCAAGACAACGATTTGTCACTTATTCCGTGATGGAAAAACTATGCCCTCTGTGTGTTCATAAGCGTATTCTAAAAACTCCCAACATAGGTATTTCTTCCGTTCTCCTTCTCTATCTATGAACAATGTGTCGAGATTCAGTAGAGTTCATACAGTTTCATCAACCCACACCAAACGCGATGCGAAAAATTTTGTTACGGATCTTTTTACAATTCCACAAAAATTTTAATATGTTTCAATAGAGCTGCAACAACTTTGGGACATGCACATTTTTCAATATCAGTCGCCTCCGCATAGCCATGCATCCAAAGAACCGTTTGAATAGGTTTGGCTCAATAACAATGGAACGTGCTGACGTGGTAGCTTTTGAGGATTCACATAAAAGAGGTGCCCCCGGAGCCAATCCTCATCAGTTTCATCTGACCATTCCCAACATGTTCCTTCGCCTTCTCCTCGCCTTCGCTCTCTTTTCATCGGCTGCCTCGGTCACCTTGGTCATCTGCCAACAATACTGCGCCTCTGTCCAAGGAACCACCGCCTACAACAACTGCTCTCCATGGAACAGTTACGCAACCCACCCTAACCAAACTTGCTACAACCTCTGTGTCAGCAACTGTCTTCACGTCTATGATGAATCGTGCATGAGCGACCTCACCGGATTCAGATGTTGCTTGAAGCTCACTCCACAAAAGACCCAGGAGTTCAAGACCTCCGGATGCAACAAAATCTACAACAACCTTCCAGGATGGTATCCATAAGGATTTCATGTTGATTTAAGAATCGTGATAATATATATTTTGAGCAGCAATCAAGTTTTTGCGTTTTCTTTCTCGAATCGAAATCCGATTTCATCGTTTGCTACTACAATCTTTAAGGCGGTTCTGAGAGATATATGAGCGTGAGAGTTTTCAATAATTTCAGATACCTCGAAAACAATGAGCCCATTAATAGTGATCACGCATACAGACTGAATGATCATCTACGTGTCTATCTGTTACATCCGTCGTCTTTGGTCATTAATCGAAGAAAAACGAGCAATGTGCTCCGGAAATGACAGCTAGGCTCATCTAGCCAAACAAAAAAACACATTGTTATAAGATTTCATCGTCATTTTTCTTCAAAAAATGACCGCCAACTACCTTTACCTCTCCTCTATCGCTCAAAATTTCGGAACTTTGGCTTTCTTCGCAAGTTTCCTTATTGGTCTCATTTTAATCTTTCTAACACTGTTCGGAGTCCGCAAAATTTTTGGAACCTACAAGTACCTCATGGTGATTTTTACAAGCCTTGGAATTGTTTTGGCATTCACCGAAGCATTCTTCCATCCAAATCTTCATCTTTATAACAGTGGACTTGTATTTTTCTCACTTTCGTTTCCGTTGGGCTTGAGTAAGGAAGTCATGAATGTGATTTTGAGTAAGTTAACACTTATGGATGCATCGAGGGCCATATAATTTTTAGCGGTCTACGCTGGAATCTATTCATTGACAATCTCATTGCTAGCTGTTCAGTTTGTCTATCGGTACTGGGCACTGTTTGGGTTAGTTTTTGTTGCAAGAGGCATTTTTTGAAATCTGGTTACAGTCTCCGTTACATGAAACTCTTTCGCGGCTGGAAGTCCACCATTTGGATACTATACTGTTTCATCTTTGGTGGATTTTGGTGCATCGGCGCCTATTTCCTCCTTGAAATGGATGAGGTCACTACGGACTACTTCCGTCAAGTGATGCTACAAGGGTACAATGTAACCGTCGAAGAAATCCCAATCCTAGCAGTTCTATCTTTCTACCCACAAGATGGATCTATTCGATGGTATGGTGTTATTTATACATCACTTATTAGTTCAATCATGTCTGTTCAATATGGAGTGATGATGTATTGTGGTTGGCACATGTACCGAAGAATGGAAGAAACTATTCAGCACTTTTCTGCAACACTGAAACACCATCATCGACAGCTTTTCAAGACATTAGTGTTTCAGGTACCTAACTTTCTCTAGGTTCGAAAAATCTAGACATTTTTCCAGATAACCTGTCCCACAATCTTCCTCTTCTCCCCACTGGTGCTGATCATCTACCTTCCATTTCTACAAATCCAGTGCAGCTTCCCCGCTGGGGTGGTTTTCAGTGCTATTAGTGTCTACCCAGCGATGGACTCCGTCATCGTCTTGTATGTTGTGACGGAGTACAGAATCGTAGTGAGAAGTGAGCTTCTAGTGATTAACACAAAGATGTATCGTTTTTGTTTCAGAAATGTGGAATCGCGTGACTTCAACGATGTATAGAACCGATGTTAGCAACACTCACACTGAGGGAGCTACCGATGTTTATCAGATGTCCACGAGGAGAACGATAGGTTGATGATTTCATTAATAAATAATGGATGAAAAACTATGTTTGTTGTATTGTCAGGTACATAAATATTTTGAAAAAGACTCCCTGTGATATGCAGGTAATAGAAAAAAAACATCAGAAAATTGCTAAAACAGAAGAGCAGAACAGCAAACTCGCGCCAGTGAGAATAAGAGAAAACTCTGCGTCTCTCACCAAATATACTATCTCGTTTTCCTACTGTATTTAAATAAAAGCGTAGATCGTTTCCTGCTTGGGTCTCAAATTAAACTTCATTTTTTTACACTGCCGCAAGGCGCAAAACCAAAAAAATCTGAATTAAAAACATTTCCTCTTGTCCACGAGGAGTCCGCAGCCGAGCGAGGTAGTATTTTTGGTGAGAGAGACGCAGAGTTT
This sequence comes from Caenorhabditis sinica, assembly GCA_963932045.1. NCBI lineage: Eukaryota > Metazoa > Nematoda > Chromadorea > Rhabditida > Rhabditidae > Caenorhabditis > Caenorhabditis sinica. The sequence continues at coordinate 4,442,168 of OZ009939.1, read as the reverse complement.
TCTCTGACTTCTCACTGGAGCGCGTTTGTTAATACGAGTCAGGGCACTCACATAGGCGAGTTTCAACTTATATATAGTCAAAACTCATTTATGTACCGGAAATTAACGAATATAACACCAAAACAGAATCGTTATACCCATTCTTCCTTCATGCCAACCAACTATCTATACCTCAACTCTTTAGCTCAAAATATTGGTATCATTGCATTTTTCACATGCTTCTTGATTGGAACTGTTCAAATTTTGCTAACCCTGTTTTGCGTTCAAAAAATCTTCGGAACCTACAAATACCTGATGATAATTTTCACAAGTCTCGGAATCATTCTGGATCTCCTTGATGTACTTTTCCATCCCAACCTTCATTTGTACGACGGTGGACTTTTGTTTTTTTTTCATTATCCCTTCCGTTTGGTTTCAGCAAGGAGACAATGACCATAATTCTACGTAAGACTTCTAAAACATTTTTTAAAGTTCCAGTTTTAAAGCATTTTGTGCCGGGTTCTATTCTTCAACAATATCCCTTCTGGCTGTCCAATTCATCTATCGCTACTGGGCACTTTTTGGGTAACATTTCTGCCTGTGTGTCTGTTTATTTTTTTCTAATTTCAGCCTCCGCAACCTGAGCTTTTTCCACAGCTGGAAGTCTTTGATATGGGTTATCTACTGCTTATTTTTTGGCGGAGCTTGGCTTCTTGGTGCGATAATTTTTTGCGCAACGGATGCTGTCTCGGAAAACTATTTCCGGGAGGAAATCGAAAACCGATATAATGCAAGTACCCAAGAGATTCCTATCCTCCCAGTTTTACCGTTTGACCCTCACGATGGGACTGTCAGATGGTATAGTGTATTCTACTCATTTTTGATAACTGCAATCATGATGTTTCAATATTTTGTGATGATGTATTGCGGGTGGAAAATGCACACGAAGATGGAAGAGAAGATCTCAGGATTGTCAAATGCGTTGAAGCATCACCATCGACAACTGTTCAAGACTCTAGTGCTACAGGTAAGCCTTACTCCTTAGGGCACTTCTTCCAACCCAAAATCTCATTTTTCAAGATAACCTGCCCCACCATCTTCCTCTTCTTCCCACTAATCATCATTATCTATTTTCCATTCCTCCAAATCCAATGCAGCTTTCCCGCTGGAGTAGTGTTCACTGCTATCAGTGCGTATCCGGTTATTGACTCTATTATTGTGTTGATTGTTGTCACTGAATATAGAGTCGTTGTGAAAAGTAATGCCTGCCGAGAAAAAATTCAAAAAGCGGTTTATTTCAGGGATGTGGAGACAGCTAGTTCAACGATGCACTGACAGTTCTAAAGTGGTTCATCCTAATACTACGAGCGTAATTCAAATTTCTCAGTTCCAATCAGTTTTGACAAGCAGTAGTAGCTAGAAGATAAAGAAATATGGTCCAATTTTCAATATATTTCACATGAAATAAACAAAGAGACTTTGCCCTTTCACCAAAAACCTGTCAACTTTTCAGCTGATAAGGCTGGTAATAATAACTCCAAACTCTAAGATGTTTATTAAAAATGTTGTACCCCATGAAGCGAATGTAGTCTTTTGAGTGTTTTACAACTGATAAGACACATATTTTTGATCGACAGACCCGATTATAGGTCTGTATATAAAACAATGATAACGTTTTAGAAATAGAGAACAACACTTTCTAAATCATGTTCTTCACTTTGCTTATTTCTGCTTTCCTCGCCTGGCTAGTAGTCAGACAGTACCGAAAGGCATCTCGACTCCCACCAGGACCAGTTTCCCTCCCATTGATCGGAAACCTGCCTCAAATTGTTTTCTACCTATGGACTACTGGAAGTGTGGTCTCGACTTTGGACTTGTTCAGAAAAGTAGGTCAAAAGTAAATGTTTGTTATTCCTATTAGGAAAGATTTTAGCGCTACGGAAACGTTTTCACCCTCTGGGTCGGACCTATCCCTCATGTGAGTATCGCCGACTATGAGACTTCCCATGAAGTTTTTGTGAAAAATGCTAGCAAGTACGCCGACAAATTCCATGCTCCATTGTTTAGAGAAGTCAAAAGTGAGTCTAGTCTTTCCCTGAGTTTTTTATAACTTTTTGATCTGCAGAAGATCAAGGAGTGCTCGCCACAAATGGAGACCACTGGCAAGAGATGAGAAGATTCGCTCTGCAAACGTTCAGAAATATGGGTGTCGGGAAAGATGTGATGGAGGCGAAGATTATGGAGGAGTTGAATGCAAGGTTAGTTTTCTTGGCGGAAGTAAAAAATTTAGAACTTCTGATATTCAGATGCGCCGACATTGACGCAGCAGCTGTAAATGGAGTTACCACAACCCAAGCATCAAACTTCTTCGATCTGACCGTTGGAAGTATCATCAACAGTATCCTAGTCGGAAAGCGATTTGATGACAGTAACAAACAAGATTTTCTCAAAATCAAAAGTGCTCTGGACACATCTTTCGAAATTTTCACCCCTTTCGACCTAACTGTGCCGACTTGGGTACTTCAAACCTTCTTTAAGCAACGATATTCACAGATCATGAAGCTCAACGAAGACAGTAAAGACTTTGCGGCAAAGGAGGCTGATGTGAGATATGCCAAGCTGAAGTCAGGAGACCTCACTATCGATGAGAACAACATTCAAGATTTCACCGACGCATTCTTGTTGAAAATCCAAAAAGAGGGGGAGAGTTTCGACTACAAGTGAGCTCAAAGGGCCCTAGCCACTTTAATAAATAACATGTTTTCAGCATAGAATCCTTGAAGACCATGATCATCGACTTGTGGATTACCGGACAGGAGACCACTACTACAACGTTGATCTCAGGATTCAACCAGCTCCTTCTCCATCCTGATGTTATGGAGAAAGCTAGAAAAGAAGTTCAGAAAGTCACTGAAAATGGATCCCGCCCACTTGCCCTTGCCGACAAGACTTCGACTCCTTACCTCAACGCAGTGATTGGAGAAATTCAACGTCACGCTTCGATTCTCAATATCAATTTCTGGAGAATCAATCATGAGCCAACATACATGGGAGGTCATATGGTGGACTCTGGAGCATTTGTGACTGCTCAACTCAGTGCACTTCATATCAATGATACCGTTTTCGAAAACCCACAGGAATTTGACCCGGAGAGATATATCCGGGATGAAAAGCTTCTTCAGAAAGTCATTCCGTTTGGATTGGGAAAGAGATCTTGTCTTGGAGAGTCATTGGCAAGATCTGAGTTGTACTTGGTGAGTCGTCACAGTAAGGATATAGGAAAATAACATAAAGTTTCAGTACTTAGTTTGTTATCACCACGAAACTTTTGGAAATTACCGTAAAACTTTTCAGATCTTTGGAAATCTCCTTCTCCGCTACAACTTCAAACCCCATGGAAAGTTGTCTACCGATGAGGTGATGCCGTACAGTTTCGCCAAGAGACCATTCAAGCTGGAGATGCAGTTTGTGAAGATTTGAGCAATGAATATGGATAAAGCTTGATATTTTTGTGTATAAGTGCCATTTGCATGAATAAATATTTTCTGCCACTAGAAAACCTTTCTTTGATTGATAATGCAAAAAACGGAGTTTTTTGAGGAGAAGGAGAAATTCCATAATTTTTTGCAGCGTGACTTAGAAATCAAGTTTTTTATCTCATTCAAAAAACCTGAAAAACCGGGGAAGTCTGTAAAAAAATTTAAAGTTCTCCGTCATGAAAAAAAAAGTTTTTTTTTGAAAAATCCTATAATGTTTAGCAAAGTTTTTTGTTCATAAATCTGAAAAACCAAGAAAATCTGTAAAGAAATAAATTGTTTGCTGTATTGTTACCAATTAGATTGTTATATCTGCAATCACTTTGTCTGCAACGAGCGGCACCCGCCCGCCCGGGTGGGGATTTTCCCGTTTTTACCCGACCAATATGACAGCCTATAAAAACCAAACAACTAATAAAGTTCCATCAGACAGTGCCAATATTTGAACTCTCACTACTACACAATTTTCAGAACTGATTTCTTTCTGTGAAAAAGCATCCAAAAAGACGCCCACCCCACTTTCTCTAATCAATCAAAATTCTTTTTCACTCAATTTCCTACAAAGTAATTTGTAGTGTTATCATTTTCCAACTTCTTGTGACAATCTGCATGATAAGCAGAGACAAAAGTTCAAAGATCTCACAATTTCAACATAACTTTACGTCTGACGAAGCATAGTTCGTGCCACCCCCCCCCCCCCCCCATTAAAATGATGGACCGGAAGATATTCTTCCTAGAGAAAAACAACTAATTTTATTGAACTACCTTGTTAATTTTTCTCGTTTCTGTCTTTTTCTCTCCCTTCTGTCATAGATAGCAAAGCGTGTTTTGTAGACAAATTAGGCAACAAGACTCGACCAACTCGTGTTTTGTAGTAGTCTTTCTCTTTTTAAATACTCCCCAATATGTGTAACTGACACCACAACAGTCGAAATGATTTTTGTGTTAATTCTTACTACTTTTCTTACTATCTTGGTTCTTCGACAGTACCAAAAAGCTAAGAAATTCCCACCCGGACCAACATCACTTCCTTTGATTGGAAATATTCATCAGTTGATTTATTATTGTTGGAGGGAGAAAGGAGTTGTCCCGGCGTTTACGTATTTTAGACAGGTAAGGATGTTTTTTGTTTTTTTTTCCACTTTTGGTGTCAGAAAAAAAGTTGATTGTATTCCAACAAATTCCAAATTTAGGCTTTTTAAAATATCAATCGACGCAGAGTTTCTGTGAGATCAAATAATTCTCTTGGACCCTAGTCCAAAAATTGCTCCTTGAAAAGTAAGAGGCCAAGAAGAGGTCTAGGCACTTAGATCAGATTTTGGCCTATATCTTTTGAAAAAGTGATTTTCAGGCTAGGGTCCAAGAGAACTAGTTGATCTCATAAAAATTTTACGTCGATTGGTATAAAAATCTCGCAAATTTGAATTAGTGAACTCCCCCGTTAACTCTTTAATAGTTACGTGTACAAGTGCTAAGAAAACTCGATTTTTCTTGAAATTAACACTGAAATTTGAAGTTGCGCCACATTCGCGCGGACAACTTTCCACAGAAAAATCGTACAGAAATTTTGACAAATAAAGAAAATTTGAAAAATAAAGATTTTCTTTATGTGTTCACAAATTTCCTAGATTATCGGACAACTTTGAACTACTTTTTCAGACAGCCAAACTTGGCCTTTTTCCACTAAAAACATCCAAATATGGTACATATGTATCCGACAATGTACTTAATAGCAATTTTGCAAAATTTTTGTTGAGTTTTTTTGAGAGAAATATGCAAAATCTGATCTTTTTGCAGACCTACGGTGACGTCTTCACACTTTGGCTCGGACCAATCCCTCATGTGAGCATTTGTGACTATGAAACTTCTCAAGAAGTATTTGTCAAAAACGGAAACAAGTACAAAGATCGCTTCTTGCCACCGATTTTTGAACACGTCAGTGGTAAGTCTTTTTCATTTTGTTTTTGTTTTTCTACAAAAAAAACCTGTTTCTTCAGAAAACCTTGGTCTCATATCAGCAAATGGAGAATCATGGGCAGAGATGAGAAGATTCGCGTTGGGAGCGTTCAGAACCATGGGCGTCGGGAGGGATTTAATGGAAGAGAGAATTTTGGAAGAATTGAATGTTAGGTAAGGGCATTTCAGCTCCCTGACACATTGTAGTAGGAAAATTCAGATGCGCTGAAATTGACGTCGACGCAGTTAATGGAAAAACTGTTGTTCACACAGCGGAATTTTTCGACCTCACCGTTGGAAATGTCATCAACAGTGTACTGGTCGGAACACGATTTGATGACTCAAACAAAGCGGAGTTTCTAAAATTGAAAGGGCTTCTGGACTCCACTGCTGACCTCTTCACAATTTTTGATCTCACTGTTCCAGTTTGGGTTCTTCGAAAATTCTGCCCTGGCAGATATGCAAGAATTGTGGAAGTTCAAGAGGAAATTATCAATTTTGTGTCTCGAGAAGCAAATGAGCGATATGAAAAACTGAAAAGCGGAGAATACACTTTGAACTCAGAGGATCCACAAGATTTCGTTAAGGCGTACTTGGTAAAAATGGAGGAAGAAAAAGAGCGCGGGAATTCAAATATGTACAGCTTGAACTGTCTGAAGCATGTTATTGGGGACCTCTGGTTAGCTGGCCAGGACACAACCGCCACAACTTTGGTCTCAGGATTCAACCAGCTCGTCAATCACCCAGAAGTTGTCAGAAAATGTAGAGAAGAAGTGATGAAACTTACAAATAATGGATCTAGGCCCTTGAGTCTCAAAGATCGTTCGGAATCTCACTACCTCAACGCCACGTTAGCCGAAATTCAACGACACGCTTCGATTTTGAATGTCAATTTTTGGAGGTACAATCACGAGGAGACAGTGATCAAGGGATACCCTGTGGATGCGGGATCAGTGATTACTGCACAACTTGGAGCACTTCATGTTAATGATGAGATTTTCAAGAATCCTGAGATGTTCTATCCGGAGAGGTTCATTGAGGAACCAAAACTTTTGAATCAAGTCATTCCATTTGGAATCGGAAAGCGGTCGTGTGTTGGGGAGAATATTGCGAGGTCAGAACTCTATATGGTGAGTATTGTTTCTCTTAATAATAAGGTGTTAGTTTGGTTTCGGTAGGTGGATTCCTCATGGATTACTGGGGCAGCAGTTGAATTGTCCACGAGGAGTCCACGCACCCACCAAAGCATGTTTCGCTGTTTTGAAAACAGAAATTTCAAATTTCAGCCATGTTGGCGATGGAGCGCGTTTCAATTTGGCGAATATCGCTAATTAATTAGAAATTTTAATTTCAGATGGTTGGTAATCTGTTACTTCGTTACGACATTCAACCACATGGGCCTTTACCATCTACTGCAGATCAAATTCCGTATACTGCTGCAAAACTGCCAGATAAAACTGTGAAGCTGGAGTTCATAAAATTTTAACAGTTGTTTCATAATGTTTTTGAGTTGAACCTATTTAGATATGATGATATACTCGTAAAAAAATGGCAAATAAATACTTCAACAAATAATACAGCTTCTCACGAATTTGTCATAAAATCTTCGCATCTAAAAAAATATCTAAAAATAATAAAATAATTTAAAAAACGAAAAACCTGCAGTCCTGCTACCTTGCATCAGTAGATGTTGTGAAAACATTTTGACCTATTTCCAAAAACCTCATACCTATTTGGACAAAATCAAGCAACAAAAAGAGTCTTGTCATCTCTGATTTTCTTCTCTCCTCTCCTCTCATTTTGACTACTCGCCCTCCGACACAAAATACACCATACACACTTTTCCCCACTACCTGAGATGCGCCGACAAACATAGATAAGAGATGTTTTCTAGTTAATGTCACTAGAATCTAATTCGGTGGTTGGTATATAACAGTGGTCAGTAGATTTCTGAGAATAAACATCCAAAATGAGTGTTATTATTGCTGCTTTTTTGACTTTTGTCGTTACTTATGTGGTTCATTTTTATTGGAGAGTTAGCAAGTATCCGAAGGGACCCATGCCACTTCCGTTCATTGGGAATATGTTGCAGGTTCGTTTCTGTAACTTGATAAGTATCGTCATTATAAAATTGTTAAAGTTTCCCATGCATGATATCCACGTGTTTTTTGACAAGCTCGCGGAAACCTATGGCCCCTGTTATACCATATGGACACCAGCACCATCAATTGTGATAACGGACTATGAACATCTGAAGGAAGCTTTTGTAACTCAAGGTATGCTAAATTTGAGCTTTTAAACACCGTATTTTTTTATTCAGGAGACGCCTTCACCTATCGTTCTCACCTTCCACCAGAGACACTAACCCACCCACATCTCGGAACAGGAATCGGACAATCAAATGGTGACCATTGGAAGATTCAACGAAGAGTTGCCCTCAAAATCCTTCGAGATTTCGGAATGGGAAAAAATTTGATGGAACAGCAAGTAGTTCGGTCTATGCAAGAAATGTTCGATCAGTTGAAAACCATGGAGAACAAGAATGGCGTTGACTTATTCTGGCCAATTCAGCTTTGCGTTGGTAATGTGATCAATGAAACACTTTTTGGGTTCCACTACAAGTATGAAGACTGCGATAAGTTTAAGAAATTTGTGAAAATCGTCAACGATCATCTCAAAAAGTTCACCGGACGTCCTCAGATGATGATTGCTGCCTTCCCATGGCTTCGTCATTTCCCAATTATTGGAGAGTTGGGGTACCACAGTATCCAGAGAAATATTGTGCATGTGAGTTATGTTTTCAACTTTTGCTGTTGCTGTACCGAAGAACCACAATTAGGTCTAAAGGTCCAATGACTTATGATGATATACCTTATGTCGAGGAACTCGTAAATTACAGTATATCAAATTCATCGAAGAAGAAGTGGCTAGTCAAGTCAAGGAGTACAACCCTGAGAGTGAGCCCGAAAATTTTGTCCATGCCTACATGAAGCAGATTGATCAAGCTGAACTTCCTGGATTGGAGTAAGCCTTAGTACCACCTTCCATATCTAACAATATTTTTCCAGCATGAAAAACCTCTGCGCCTCTGTCCTTGACTTCTGGCTTGCCGGCATGGAAACCACCTCGACATCCCTTCGCTGGCATCTCGCTTATATGATGAAGTACCCTGAGGTTCAGGACAAAGTCAGAAAAGAGATCATTGAAGCTGTTGGGTTTTCAAGACTGCCATCACTGTCGGATAAGCCAAAGATGATGTTCACGCAAGCGGTGATCCATGAAGTCCAGCGACACTCGAATATGGTCACAGCTGTAGGATCGCATAAAAGTGAGTTTTCGTGCAAAGCGTTTTATTAGCGACCGCCCGACCGCTTGCCATCGGGTTTTTCATTTTGACCCAATCTGAAATGGAGGGTGAGAGAAAAATTTTCCTACTGTGGCGTGCGCCTGAGAATGTTTTCTGTTGCAGGTCTGGGTGACCGAGGCTTAGGCTTCGGTGTGATCGAGGCTTAGGCTTAGGTGTGACCGAGGCTTAGGCTTAGGTGTGATCGAGACAAAAGCTTAGGTGTGACCGAGTCTTAGGAGTGACTAAATTTCCTGCCTCCATGTTTTTGAAAAATGTCTCCTGTATTTTTTGATTTCAGATATTCACGATGTCGAGATGAAGGGAATGAAGATACCCGCGGGTACCAACTTATTCCCTCAAATTTGGTCTATCCATCGAAACGATCCCGTGTTCCACAACAGCCTTGAGTTCAACCCAGATCGGTATTTTAATGAAGACGGGAAAACTTTTAATAAGGTAAGCCTAGCCGAAATCCTCAAAAATTCTTTTATTTTTCTTTACAGGCTGTCCTCGAAAAAACCATCCCATTTAGTATCGGCAAGAGAAACTGTGTCGGGGAGGGACTTGCCCGTATGGAACTTTTTGTGATCTTCAGTGCCCTGATTCAAAAGTATGAGTTTGTGCCGACTTCAACAATTGATTTAACCCCAATACCGGGAATGTCGATTGTTGTACCTCCGTACACATGCAGGCTGGTTCCGCAAATTGCTTAATACGGTAACTTTATTGAAGACTTCATTATAAAAATAAGATCATGAATAAATTACGCATTCTCGTCCGTACATGTTAAACACAATAGAAAGATTTCTAACCTCATCAATTATTCCCAGAACTTTCTGAACAGATTGTAGAACAACCATAACCTCTCCAACTCTCAACGGGTAGTTCTTGGATAAACTTTTGCTCTTTTCGTAGTCAGTGAGTTCTGTTATGATTCTTGAACGCATATGATTGCACACCTGAATGCATTCGTCGGATTGTCCCGGAATTCCTGTGAGATTAAGCATGAGATATGGTCGACAACGACAACTAACCAAAATCCCAGAACAACAGCGCACTGGCAAACAGGAACTCTTGCATATCCAGCTTCACTTCCCTCAAATGCATTTTCAGTACTCGACTGACAAACCTCCAGTATTGTTCCAAGACTCTGAAGCTTATTATGGAAAATGTGTTATATTTATCGATGACCCCTTACTTTGCAACGTGAACCGCGTTTGTATCATCTTCCTCATCCGGATTTCTGTAGAACCGATCCAACTCTTTCAAATCAACATAGTCCATATTGTGCATTAAAAATAAGTTACTGTCTTGGCAGCGATAAGTGCCGTCTAAAAGTATGTAGGTTTTGACGAAATGATCTTCGAGAAGCTGTCGTTGCTGTTCATCGATAATTCGCGTTTTGGATTGAAAGAATTCGAAAAAATGTTCTCGAATCAGACCCATATCAATGGGAAGCATTCTGTTGAGATCCTGATAATTCGAGGCACTTGGGATGTGGTCCTGAAGATGGTTCGAAATTTAAAATTACCAATGTTGTGGGCTCTCCTCCCGACTAACCCCCGTTCTGAAAATATTCCTTCTGGCGTTTTCCAACCTTCCGTAAGCAACCTTCATCTGCTCTAGTAAGCTATCAGAGCAGGGGACTGTGTTGCACCTCATCACTGGTCTTGCCAACACTGCCGAAATCTTCATTCCAACCTTCAGACACTTTTCATAACGACACGGCCCACAAAGTTTTCGAAGTGCCTCATTCTCAATTCTACACTCTGCTTTACAATTTCCGATTGAGATTGATTTTCGAGACACCACCCGCCGACGGAAAAACGCCGCGCACGCTCTGAAGGAAATGGCGAATTAGTAGCAGAAATCACATTTTTCAGAGAATCTGTCGAGAAGAAAATGTTTAGAATAAAGGCTTACCGACATGAAATGGCACCAAAATGAGAAGCATCCGATTCATCTCCACAGATTTTGCAAAATCGGGCAGCAGCTGATGAACGAGTCATTTTGGACACTGTGGAGAAAAATAAACAAGGGTATCACAGAGAATTAGAAAAACACGAAGTACTGGAAGACGTCAAGAGAAGCAGGGAAGACGAAAAACAATCTTTTAGTGGGATATGTTTTCCAAAAGAGACGCAGGTGGCTAGTGTTCAAGAAATCGCTCATGTGATAAGAGGAGACATATTGAAACTGACAGGAAAATCTATTAGGCAGAGACCACAATCGTGGAACACAATTTGAAAAACAATATATGTATGTGTTTGTCATGGGAACAACATTTTTCGGTGCTCAAGGTTTTATATAATAATTCCAGATTGCCCAAATCCCAAAAAGTCCCATCATGAAAAAGTGTACGTAGTGAGAATCAAACTAATAAAAAAAGAAAACCGCCAAGCGTGCTTTGTAGACAAATTACACAACATTGCGGCAGTGATAACACCATGCGTGCTTTGTAGTTTTCTTCTTTTTATTCTCGCGGCAGTCTGAGGGTCAACATGTCTCGAAATGATTTTTGTCTTACTCGTCACTACCATCTTTGCTATTCTAATAGTAAGACAGTACTTCCAAGCAAGAAGACTTCCACCTGGACCGACATCCCTTCCTCTGATCGGGAATGTTCATCAACTGGTCTACTATGCTTGGAGGAACAAAGGAGTCGTTGAAGCGCTCACGTATTTCAGACAGGTTTGGTTTGAGTTCCAGGTATCTAATCGATTTTGATTTTCAGACCTATGGAGATGTGTTCACTCTGTGGCTGGGTCCAATCCCTCATGTGAGCATTTGCGACTATGAAACGAGCCAAGAAGTGTTTGTGAAAAATGGGAACATGTACAAGGATCGATTTTTGCCACCGATTTTTGAACACATCAGTGGTATGTCGCTTTAAGAATAGGTTTCGCCAATTTTTATTATCAATTAGCAGTAGATTATGCGTCCGTCCCTAATAACCTATAAATATCCCACCTTTTATTACAGGAAACCTCGGACTGGTATCTTCCAATGGCGAGACATGGGCAGAGATGAGAAGATTTGCGCTGGGAGCATTTAGAACTATGGGTGTTGGGAAGGATCTGATGGAAGAAAGAATAATGGATGAATTGAATGCAAGGTAAGGACATCTGGACATACGAAAATAAATGCTTACAAATTTCAGATGCGCTGAAATCGACGCCGACGCCATCGATGGCAAGACCGAAGTTCACACCACCTCATTCTTCGACATCACTGTTGGCAGTGTCATTAATAGTGTTCTTGTTGGAAAACGTTATGATGAGCAAAACAAAGAGGAGTTCATCCATATCAAAAGGATGTTTGACTCGATCACCGACCTCTTCACAATTTTTGATCTGCTGGTCCCCGTTTGGTTCCTTAAAAAGTTCTTCCCAACAAGATACGAGAGATTCGTGGAAGCTGTGAATAACATTAACAACTTTGTGTCTCGAGAAGCCGACGAGAGATACAAGGCACTGAAAGAAAACCCGATTGACCCGGAGAGTCCGCAGAGCTTTGTGGAAGCGTACTTGTTGAAGATGGAGGAAGAAAAGGTGCGCGGAAATTCAAATATGTACACCATGAAGTGCCTGAGATTTGTTATTGGAGATCTTTGGCTTGCTGGTCATGATACCTCTACAACGACTTTGGTGTCAGGATTCAACCAACTTGTGAACCACCCGGAAGCTGTCAGAAAGTGTAGAGAAGAGCTCATGAAGCTCACCGACAATGGATCGCGTCCTTTGAGTCTCAAAGACCGCGCTGAAGCTCATTATTTAAACGCGACGATTGCTGAGATTCAACGACACGCTTCGATTCTGAATGTGAACTTTTGGAGGATCAACTACAAAAAAACCACAGTCAAAGGGTATCCTGTAGAAGCGGGATCATTGATAACAGCTCAACTCGGAGCACTTCATGTCAATGAGGATATCTTCAAAAATCCAGAGAAGTTCTATCCGGAAAGATTCATTGAGGACCCCAAACTTTTGAACCAAATTATCCCATTTGGAATTGGAAAACGATCGTGTGTCGGAGAGAGTCTGGCAAGGACAGTAATGTTCTTGGTGAGTATCTACGAAAGTGTACTCCCTAATTTGTCATTTCAGTTATTTGGAAACCTGTTGTTACGTTACCACATTAAGCCTCATGGATTGTTTCCTTCAACCAAGGATCAATTCCCGTACAGCTCGGGAAAATTGCCTGATAAGACTGTGACGCTTGAATTTGTGAAATTGTAGAGACTTTTGATGATGATTCAATATAGAAACTTCTATAAACTTTAATAAAGAAATTTCTCCAATCTTTGTAATCCGGTCGCTGAACATTCCGCAGTCCGAAACTCTCTGGGAATGTACCATTGAAGAATTTCAGGGAGGAATTTTCAATTCCAGCAGTCATGAATTTACGATCCATTGTCATTTTCTTCATTTCCGCATCAGTTCTATTGGTGAACTGATTGATAGAAAAGCTCGCTCCGGTGTTTTCTGCTTGCAGAATTTTTATACTCTTAAAGTTTTCCATGAACACTGTGAATCTCATGCGGGGATCATCCAAACTATCGTGCTTCTTTCCAAACCGTTGGTTAAAGTCTTTGAAAATTCGCTGGTTCTCGAAAAATGCAAGTTTTTCTGCACGTTTTTGGTATAACGACACAAAAATTATAGTCATCAGGAGAATCATAAAGAAGAGATAGAGAAGTTTTAATGAGCAATATCGAGGAGTCCATTTGGAAGACGTGGAACGAGGGGAGAAATCTCTGGAAAAATTTGAATTTAACTAAAGTCAATGGAGTTTGAACTCACTCTTCGAACAAGAAGTCGTCAGGAATCATTTCATCTACAGAGCCTCCTTCTGATTTGAATACTAGCTCAGCATGCTTCTTTTCGATATCATGAAATATATTAGAGCTGACCATTTTTTTAGCCTTAAAATGAAATAGAATACTGTCTTATTTTCCCCACAACTTCTGTTTAAAAAACAGAATTACATTGCTTTGCCTTACCATCTCAATTCCTCAGTGGTGTATCTCTAGTAGTCTAAATCTCTTGCTGACTGTCCACTTGTTCTGGTGAGTCAGTCAAGCAAAACATTGAGGAAACTAAGGAAGATAACGGATTCTATTCTTAATAATTAATATTAAAAACATAAACAAGAAGGACACATCTTCATCAAAAATGAATAAGGTAACACATATATAATGCTTCATTCAAGTAATTATCGGTCCAATGACCAGTTCGCTCATTCCACAGACCTTATCGCCACGAGCCAGTTTCATGTATCCTTTATCTCCCCATGATTCTCCCCATGAGTTTTTGACTAGCCAGTATGATTGACCTTGATCCGAACCGTAACCAACAATAGTCATTGCATGTCTGTCATTTGTACTATTGCATTCTTCTTTCGACGGGTGATAGATCCCTTTGGAGTAGCTGAATATTGAACTGGGCACAGCCATTACTGGAAATAGAAAAAAGTATACTTGACCAAAATCGGCACGGCCCGGGTCGACCCGGATGGCCGGGCTGATGAAAAATTTTGCCGGTTCGGGTGGGGAAAATTTGAGCTAGAAATTTTTTTTCAGAATTTTTTTGAAAATTATCGAGTAAATCACTGAACATTTTTCGAAATACTCAATGTACTCAACGCCCCAAGAGTGTTGGCGACGCGCCGCATCGCGATCATTTGGCGCTGTTGGAGATAAAAAATATGGTCGTTAGTTAGAATGAAAATTGTTTTAAAAATCAAAATGTAACAATGTCTACTTCAAAAAAAAAGAAAAACTTTTTGCTCCAAAAAAACCGGGCCGGCCCAGCCCAAAGACCTTGAAAGTCTCACCAAAACTGACGGGTCCAGCTGCAGCTACCCAATCAGCAATTATATCCTCATTGTTTGGGAAAATAAAAGCTCCATCAACTCTGACACGTGTCTTCTCTCCGTTCATGTAGCACTGGTCATGCCTCACAGCCTCATATGGATAGTCATCTTCAGTTTCCAGACCATTCAAGATCACCCATCTGTAAAAGTAAGAATCAGTTTTCAGATCTTCAGATATGTATTAACACTCACTCCATAGCGTTCCCCATATTCCCTCCAATGCACCCATTATTCCATCCATCACAGTCAACCACTTCTTGTTCCGATAATGACCAAAGCTTTCCTTTTCGAATCGCCGATTGAGATTCAACAGTGGCTACTGTAGCAAACGCCCAACCAGATGCACATGGTCTTTGGTTCTTGACACTCATCACTTTTCCTTCATCTGTCCAGTTTTTGAAACTTGGTCTTGCACGGTTCATCAGTCCAAAGGCTTCAGGAAAAGTTCCATTGAAAAAGTTTAACATCGTAAAGTTGAAATTGGTCGTGAGCTCCTCATCCATTACCATGCCCCTCAATTCCGCATCGGTTCTGTCAGAAAACTGATTGATTGTAAAACGAACACCACTGTTCTCTGAATTCAACGTCTCGATTTTCTTCAGGTTCTCAACGAAAATTTCAAATCTCCTTTTGAAATCGTGTAAGTTGTCATGCTTCCTTCCGAATCGGTGATTGAAGTCGTCGAATTTGAGCTGGTTAATGGAGGATTCAAATTTTTCAACGCGCTTCTGATATAGGAATGATGTCAGGAAAAGCGCCAATATCACTATTAGAAGGAAATTGAGGATTTTCAATGAGAAATATTGTGAAATTGGTTTTGAAGATGTGGGTTCGCAACTCCTGAAAGATTGTAAACATTTTCCATAATGTAAGAATGAAAAAATAACTCACATTTCAAGCAAAAACTCAGGAGGAACTATGTCAACCTGCAAGCCACTATTTGAGTTGACAACTGATCCTTGTTTTCCAGTATTTTTCTTGAGATTCTTAGTTAGTACTATAGAACTGACCATTATTGCTGATTGGCGGTCAAAAGAGAGAAGAATAATTCGATTTCGCTGTTTTCATTCGTTATATATTGGTTCCTTGCTAATCAAACGCTATCATTCCTCAGCCAACATTTTGATTTTTTGGTTTCAAGTTATCTGACTGGCTGAGGAAATCTGTGACATTCCTGATATCTATTTCTAAATTGAGACAGATTGACTCTATCAAGTTTTGAGAAAACACACTAACTAGGACTTGCGCCGGACGTAAGGTGGAGTTGGAAAATGAGTGATACATTATTCAAAAGAGAAATTTATGCTGATTTCAACGCAAGTTTTCGTTTTTGCAGCGGACTTCTGAGAATCAAGATACTCTGGTTGGAAGACTGAGACAGTGGTTATAAATAAGAATGTACCAAGTCAAAAAGATCGTATAAATCGTTCAAATGGGTTGGTAAGGAATGAATATTGTGAAAATGCGTTAATCTGTCAAATCCAAAAAAGTTCCTTGGAGTTTTTCGAAGAAAAGTAATGTTTGAATTTTTTCGAATATTTGAAAAAATTTGAGACTTTCATCAAAGTGAAAACACTCCGAGCAAGATTATTTTCAGATGCCTTGATATCAACTTAAAGTCTATCAACGCAAAGACCATCCTTGAACACGGAGAGTTTTTTAACTCATGGTGGGAAATGTCATTCGATGAAACCCCCCCCCCCCGCCATTAAATGAGACGCGCCGACAAACAGAGATAAAAGATGTTTTCGAGTTAATGTCACTGGAAACTAATTCGGTGGTTGGTATATAACTGTGGTCAATAGATTTCGGAATATGGGCACCCAAGATGAGTGTCATTATTGCTGCTTTTTTGACATTCGTCGTTACTTATGTGGTTCATTTTTATTGGAAAGTTAGAAAGTATCCGAAAGGACCCATGCCACTTCCGTTTATTGGGAACATGTTGCAGGTGCGTTTCTGTAACTTGATAGGTATCGTTATTAAAATTTTTAAAGTTCCCCATGCATGACATCCACGTGTTCTTTGACAAGCTCGCGGAAACCTATGGCCCCTGTTATACGATATGGACACCAGCACCATCAATTGTGATAACGGACTATGAACATCTGAAGGAAGCTTTTGTGACACAAGGTATGCTGAATTCGATGTTTTAAACACCGTATTTTTGTTCAGGAGACGCCTTCACCTATCGTTCTCAACTTCCACCAGAGACACTTACTCACCCCTATGTCGGAACAGGTGTCGGACAATCGAATGGTGACCATTGGAAGATTCAAAGAAGAGTTGCCCTCAAAATCCTTCGAGATTTCGGAATGGGAAAGAATCTGATGGAGCAGCAAGTTGTGCGATCCATGCAAGAAATGTTCGATCAGTTGAAAACCATGGAGAACAAAGACGGCATTGATTTATTCTGGCCAATTCAGCTATGCGTTGGGAACGTAATCAATGAAACTCTGTTCGGGTTCCACTACAAGTATGAAGACTGCGATAAATTTAAGAAATTTGTCAAAATTGTCAACGATCATCTCAAAAAGTTTATTGGACGTCCTCAGATGATGATTGCTGCCTTCCCATGGCTTCGTCACTTCCCAATTATTGGGGAGTTAGGGTACCATAGTATCCAGAGAAATATTGTCCATGTGAGTAATTTCTTCAACTTTTGCTTTTCCAGTACCAAAGAGCCACATTTAGTTCTTAAGGTCTTGTAATTCCAAACCTCAGACCTGGTGCAGGGCTAATTATTCAAACAAGCTCTTGAATTACAGTACATCAAATTCATAAAGGAAGAAGTGGCTAGTCAAGTCAAGAAGTACAATCCAGAGAGCGAGCCAGAAAATTTCGTCCATGCCTACATGAAGCAAATCGATCAGGCTGAACTTCCTGTATTAGAGTGAGTCTTGGTACCACCATCCATATTAAAACTATTTTTCTAGCATGAAAAACCTCTGTGCCTCGACTTTTGGCTTGCCGGAATGGAAACCACCTCGACATCCCTACGCGGGCTTCTTGCTTATATGATGAAGTATCCTGAAGTTCAAGATAAAGTCAGAAAAGAGATCATGGAAGCTGTTGGGTCCTCAAGACTGCCATCGCTGTCGGATAAGTCAAAGATGATGTACACTCAAGCGGTGATCCATGAAGTCCAGAGACACTCGAATATGGTAACAGCTCTTGGATCGCATAAAAGTGAGTTTTGGTGCAAGGTTTTTCATCAGCAACCGTTGCCTGACGGGCTACGGATTTTGCCCTAATCTGAACTTAAGGGTGAGAGAAAAAATTTCCTTCTGTGGCATGCGCCTGAAAATGTTTTCTGCTGCAGGTCTGGTACCTTAGGTTCCAGGCTTAGGTTTAGGTGTGACCGAGGCTTAGGTTTAGGTGTAACCGAGGCTTAGGCTTAGGTGTGATCGAGGCTTAGGCTTAGGTGTGATCGAGGCTTAGGCTTAGGTGTAACCAATGCTTAAGCTTAAGTGAAATTGAGGCTTAGACCTAGGTGTGACCGAGGCTTAGGCGTAGATGTGACCGAGGTTTAGGAGTGGCATAATTTCCTGCCCCCATGTTTTTGAAAAGTGTTTTCTGCATTTTTTTTTGATTTCAGATATTCACGATGTCGAAATAAAATGAATGAAGATCCCCGCTGGTACCAACTTATTCCCTCAAATTTGGTCAATACATCGAAACGATCCAGTGTTTCACAACAGCCTTGAGTTCAACCCAGATCGTTATTTTAATGAAGACGGAAAAACTTTCAATAAGGTAAGCCTAGCAGGATTCAATAAAAATGTCTTCATTTTTCTTTACAGGCTGTCCTCGAGAAAACCATCCCATTCAGTATTGGAAAGAGAAACTGTGTCGGAGAAGGACTTGCCCGTATGGAACTTTTTGTGATCTTCAGTGCTCTGATTCAAAAGTATGAGTTTGTGCCAACTTCAACAATTGATCTGACCCCAATACCGGGAATGTCGATTGTTGTACCTCCGTACACATGCAGGCTGGTGCCGCAAATTGCTTAACTGTGCAGATTCAAACAATACGGTAACTTCATAAAAAAATGAGCTCATGAATAAATTGCACATTCTCGTCCGTACATGTTATATACAATAGAAAGATTTCTAACTTCATCAATTATGCCAAGAACTTTCTGAACAGATTGTAAAACAACCATGATCTCTCCAACTCTCAACGGGTAGTTCTTGGATAAATTTTTGCTCTTTTCGTAGTCAGTGAGTTCTATTAGGATTCTTGAACGCATATGATTGCACACTTGAATGCATTCGTCAGATTGTCCAGGTATTCCTGTGAGTTAAAACATGATACACGGATTACTGTAAAAAAGACTGACCAAAATCCCAAAACAACAACGCACTGGCAAACAGTAACTCTTGCATATCCAGTTTCACTTCTCTCAAATGCATTTTCAGCACTCGACTGACAAACCTCCAGTATTGTTCCAAGACTCTAAAGCTTAATATAGAAAATATGTTATTTATCGATAATCTCTTACTTCGCAACGTGAACCGCGTTTGAATCATCTTCTTCGTCCGGATTTCTGTAGAACCGATCCAACTCTTTCGAATCCACAAAATCTTTGTTTGGCATTAAGAACAAGTTGCTCTCCTGGGAACAAAACGTGCCATCTAAAACTAGATAAGTCGTCACAAAATGGTCGCCAAGAAGTTGTCGTTGTTGATGGTCAATGATTCGAGTTTTGGATTGAAAGAATTCGAAAAAATATTCCCGGATTAAATTCATGTCAATAGGCAACATTTTGTTAAGCTCTCTGTAGTTGGAGGCGCCTGGAATGTGGTCCTGAAAAATTTTATATGGCAGAGTAAACGGATATTCTGAAAATGGAATTTAGACAATTCTCAAACTCAGATGAATCACCTCTTTCCTGAAAACATCTTTCCTGGCATTCTCCAACCTTCCATAAGCAACCTTCATCTGCTCTAATAAGCTATCAGAGCGGGGGACTGTATTGCACCTCATCACTGGTCTTGCCAACACTGCCGAAATCTTCATCCCAACCTTCAGACACTTTTCATAACGACACGGGCCACAAAATTTTCGAAGTGTCTCATTTTCAATTCTACACTCTCCTTCACAATTTCCGATTGAGATTGATTTCCGAGACACCACTCGTCGACGGAAAAACGCCGCGCACGCTCTGAAAGAAATGATACGAATTAGTAACAGAAATCACACTTCTCAGTAAATCTAAAGTAACGTTTAGAATAAAAAGCTTACCGACATGAAGTGGCACCAAAATGAGAAGCATCCGATTCATCTCCACAGATTTTGCAGAACCGGGCAGCAGCGACTGAACGAATCATTCTGGGAACTGTTCAGAAAAATAAACGAGAGTATCACATAAAATTAAGAAGTATTAGAAGAGAGTCAAGAGAAGCAGAGAAGACGAAAAACAATCACAAACCATACGACGACCAACTTTATTGGGAATGTGTTTTCCAGAAGAGACGCAGGTGGTCAGTGTTCATGAAATGACTCATGTGATAAAAGGAGACAAATTGATACTGACAGGAAAATCTATTAGGCAGAGACCACAGTCGTTGAACACAATTTGAAGAACAATATATGTGTCTTTGTCATGGGAACAACATTTTTCGGTGCACAAGGTTCTTTAATTCCTGGCTCCCCAAGTCCCAAAAAGTGCTATCATGAAAATTAAATATTGCATCAAAGTATACCTAGTGAGAAACAAACCAATCAAAAAAAGAAAGCCGCCAAGCGTGCTTTGTAGACAAATTACACAACATTGCGACCGCGATAACACCATGCGTGCTTTGTAGTTTTCTTCTTCTTATTCTCGCGGCGGTCGGAGGGTCAACATGTCTCGCAATGATTTTTGTCTTACTAATCACTACCATTCTTCCTATATTAATAGTAAGACAATACCTCCAAGCAAAAAAACTTCCACCAGGACCGACATCTCTACCTCTGATTGGGAATGTTCATCAACTGGTCTACCATGCTTGGAGGAACAAGGGAGTCGTTGAAGCGCTCACGTATTTTAGACAGGTTTGGTTGTAGTTCCAGGTATCTCTTAATCCATTTTGTTTTTCAGACCTATGGAGATGTGTTCACTCTGTGGTTGGGTCCAATCCCTCATGTGAGCATTTGCGACTATGAAACGAGCCAAGAAGTGTTTGTGAAAAATGGGAACATGTACAAGGACCGATTCTTGCCACCGATTTTTGAGCATATCAGTGGTAAGTAGCCAGGTTGACTATTTCTTAATATCAGCCTTCTTTCTAGGAAACCTTGGACTGGTATCTTCCAATGGCGAGACATGGGCAGAAATGAGAAGATTCGCGCTGGGAGCATTTAGAACTATGGGTGTTGGGAAGGATTTGATGGAAGAAAGAATATTGGATGAATTGAATGCAAGGTAAGGACATCTGGACACACAGACACACAGAGAACCGAATACTCAGATGCGCTGAAATCGACGCCGACGCCATCAACGGCAAGACCATTGTTCACACCACCTCATTCTTCGACATCACTGTTGGAAGTGTCATCAACAGTATTCTTGTTGGAAAACGATATGATGAACATAACAAAAAGGAGTTCATCCAAATCAAAGCGATGTTTGACTCGATCACCGACCTCTTCACTGTTTTTGATCTACTGGTCCCTGTATGGTTCCTTAAGAAGTTCTTCCCAACCAGATACGAGAGATTCGTGGAAGCTGTGAACAACATTAACAACTTTGTGTCTCGAGAAGCTGACGAGAGATACAAGGCTCTGAAAGAGAACCCGATTGACCCGGAAAACCCACAGAGCTTCGTGGAAGCGTACTTGTTGAAGATGGAGGAAGAACAGAAGCGCGGGAATTCAAACATGTACACCATGAAGTGTCTGAGATTTGTAATTGGAGATCTCTGGCTTGCTGGACATGATACCTCTACAACAACTTTGGTGTCGGGATTCAACCAACTTGTGAACCACCCGGAAGCTGTTAGAAAGTGTAGAGAAGAGCTCATGAAGCTGACCAACAATGGATCTTGTCCTTTGAGTCTCAAGGACCGCGCTGAAGCTCACTATTTGAACGCGACGATTGCTGAGGTTCAACGACACGCTTCGATTCTGAATGTGAACTTTTGGAGGATCAATTACGAAAAAACAACAGTCAAGGGGTATCCTGTAGATGTGGGAGCATTGATCACAGCTCAACTCGGAGCACTTCATGTCAATGAAGATATCTTCAAAAATCCAGATAAATTCTACCCGGATAGGTTCATTGAGGACCCCAAACTTTTGAACCATGTTATCCCTTTTGGAATCGGCAAACGATCGTGTGTCGGGGAAAATCTAGCAAGGACGGCAATGTTCTTGGTGAGTATCTACTAAGTGTTTTTTTTTCTAACTTGTGATTTCAGATATTTGGAAACCTGTTGTTACGTTATGACATCAAACCTCATGGATTATTCCCTTCGACCAAGGACCAATTCCCGTACAGTTCCGGAAAACTGCCTGATAAGACTGTAAAGGTTGAATTTGTTAAGTTGTAAAGATGTTCGACGATACTTAAATAAAGGAAATTTCTGTTAAGATTTGAAACCCAGAATTTTGAACAAGCTAGCTTCCACAGACGTGTATAGCGATTGTTTTTCTTCTATGATCGTGCGCTACTTTTCGGTACTTCGGTAGACCAACGGCAAAATTGGTAACAAAATATTTTGCAGCATTTTGATTTCTCCAGTGCAAAATTATGCGCACGAATTCAAAAAACCATACTTGTCTCGGGCCCTGGTCGGCCAGTTTTTTGGATGAAAAATTTACCTTTTTATTTTTTTAGTCATTTTTTTGTATTTTTTTTCAATAACGTATTTTAGGTATACATTTAGTATTTTGAAAATTTTTCTGAAAAATGTCTTTCTAGCTCATATTTTCCTCACCCGGCACGTTGTAACACGGAAAATATTGCTAATAGTTGAGTATGTAAGAAATGGCGTTTTTCTTAAACTAAAGAGCAGGTGATTTGTTTTGGGCTACATGAAAACCTGGCTCGCCTTCCTCGCATACTTACTTTACTTCTTGTCAAAAAGCATGCACCCCATAATAAAAGCTGTTTTTTCATCTATCTTTGTAACATTAGACTGGCTTTATCTGATCCTCCCATTTCTAACCGTACTCTGGTTTTCTTTCTATTACCAACAGTGGCTAACAAAGCGGAAAAATGAAAAAAATCCTCACACAAACTATTTCCATCATGTTTCGTGTTTCTCTCAGTTTTTCCTATTTTTCGACATCTATGTTTCTGTTACCAAATTTTCGAAATTTTCCAAAACCTTTGAAACCTTGTTTTCAATATACGCCCTATTTCTAAAATATATCATCGACAGTGGATACGTTTTATTATTGTTTCAAACAGTGCAAGATATTTATCTAGAATTTTCGAAAGTCAAGCTAAACTATAAAAGGACTCGAAAGTGGTTTCGGCATCAATTGGTTTTCAGTATTTTCTCGATTATCATTATAATGCTCAAAGAAGGGAAACTCATCCCAGACACTGTTTCTGGAACTATTGTAAGTTTATCCAAAAAGGCTTGAAATATTTAATGCTTAGCAGAGTGAGCACATGATGTTTCACTTAATTTTGTTATTATCAACTCTTCTTTACTTCCCTATTTTGATCAAAAATCCAAGAAAAGCAATAAAGTTATCCATCTGCCAAACAAGTACACTATTTTTCGTAAAAACGATTTTTCTTATATATGAAGTTTTGATCATTTTTCTGGATGTGCCTATGACTAAAGTAAGTTTTCCAGTTTTTTGCTTGTCAAAGTTTTGTGAAATCAGCAACGCTACGAAGAATATGTTCAACTATTTAATTTTGTCGCTGTCCCTTTTGTGGTTCAATTGACGTATTCAATTTATCATACTGAGAAACGAAAGCCGATTTTTTGCCTGCGTTGCTTCAAAAAGCCTGCGATTGCGCCGGAAATTCGGTTAAGTGTTACTTCTAGTTCAAATAAGTTTTCAGCATGAAATCTTTGATTTGTGCTGATTTCAATAAACTTTTTTTATTCATATACCCTAAATACTGTATTAGAGCGACATGTCGCTCTATTTCTCGAACAGGTTTTTGTTGTCGTTCTATTAGAGGTGTCGTTCTATTAAAGGTGTCGCTCTAATACAGTATTTACGGTATCTGGAGTCGATCATTCAAAGTGGACCAAACCTTTTCTTGGAACAAAAACTAACAACTAATCAAATTTATCCATTTCTGAAAATTTGGGTTTTAAATTTTTCAGTGCGTTTTCAACTTAAAAAAAGTGCTAGGAAATAGAAATTTCGTATCTACTTACTATCAGTGAAGGCAGGTTGAAAAGCAGACTCCTGTCTCCAGGACGCCAATCAGTGTTTTGTAGTTGCCATTGTCTAGTTTATGTTCTTCACATTCACCAAAAATGATAACGATTTTTTTCAAAAGATCAAAGCGTGTTTTGTAGACCGACTATCTGTTTTTACCTTGTAAAACTGTTATTTTGTAGTTCACCATTTTTCTTTATAAGGTCTTGAATTTTCGTCTCTTTTCTCATTCTTGAATTATGATTCTCATTCTCCTGCTAACTACTTTCTTAGCAATTTTGATAGTCCGACACTATCGAAAAGTGCAAAAACTTCCCCCAGGACCTCTCACTATTCCTCTTATTGGAAATATTCCTCAAATTGTATACTATGCTTGGAAGCAGAAAGGAATTGTCCCAGCTTTTGAGCTTTTCAGAAAAGTAAGTACATATTTTAACATCAACATGTAGCGAAAACCATAGAATTTTTAGAGATACGGAAATGTTTTCACTCTCTGGCTAGGACCATTCCCACATGTTAGCATTGCTGACTACGATACGAATCACGAGGTTTTTGTCAAGAATGGGAACAGGTACAAGGATCGGTTCTTGGCTCCGATTTTTACAGAGATAAACGGTAATTACAATTTTTGTGTTTATGGTGTACAAATTAGTGTTTCAGAGGGTCGTGGTTTAGTGTTTGCAAATGGAGAAATATGGGCGGAATTGAGGAAATTTACAATGTTGACGTTCAGGAATATGGGTGTTGGAAGGGATATTATGGAGGAGAAGATTATGGAGGAGTTAAATGCAAGGTAAGTTTCTTTAACTGAAAAATATTTGGATTCACGACTTCATTTTCAGATGCCTCGATATCAATTCAAAGTCTATCAGCGGAAAAATCATCCTCGACCACAGAGAGTTCTTCGAACTCATGGTGGGAAGTGTCATAAACAGCTTGTTATTTGGAAAACGATTCGATGACACCAACAAAGAAGAGTTTCTCCACATCCGACAACTTCTTGAAGAAATAAACGAAGTGTTTACTATGTTTGATTTGATTGTGCCTGTCTGGGCTCTCAAAATTTTCTTCCCGAAGCGATATCAGAAGACTGTCGAAAAAATGAATACAATCAACGATTATATCGGAAGAACTGCAGTAGAGAGATGGAAAGAAGTTGAGTCAGGAAAATACGTTCTGAATGAGGAGAGTCCAAATGACTTTGTTGATGCTTTCTTGATCAAAATTCAAAAGGAGAAGGATCATCCAGCATACACGTAAGAGTTCTCCGATTTCGTTGATATGAGATTTTTTGCAGTATGAAATGCCTGAAATATTTGTTATCCGACGTATGGGGTGCCGGTCATGACACTACTTCCACCACCTTGACATCTGGATTCAACCAACTCGTCAACCACCCTGAGGTTCAAAAAAAAAAACGTAAAGAGCTCATGAAGATTACGGAAAACGGATCACGACCGCTGACTCTCCAAGACAGAACTGAAGCCCGCTACCTGAACGCGACGATTGCCGAAATTCAACGTCACGCTTCGATTTTGAATGTCAACTTTTGGAAGACCAGTGATGCTCCAACAAAAATAAATGGCTATGAGCTGGATTCTGGAGAGATTTTGACGGCTCAATTGAGTGCACTTCATGGCAATGAGGACATTTTCAAGGATGCAGGAGAATTTCTACCGAAGAGATTCTTGGAAGACGAAAAACTGATACATCAACTCATTCCGTTTGGGATTGGAAAGCGTTCTTGTGTCGGAGAAAATTTGGCAAGGTCGGAGTTGTTCTTGGTAAGAATTGTATTGATAGCGAATGGATATCAGTTAAGCTCTCAATTTCAGATGTTCGGGAATCTCCTACTCCGATATGATGTCCAAGCCCATGAGAAATTACCATCCACAGCGGACCAATTACCCTACAGCGCTGCGAAAATTGCTGATAAATCCGTGTCACTGGTGTTCACTAAACTATGAACTCATTTTTCAACTTTCTGATACGATTTCAACATCATTACCTCTGTATTCATGATAAATAATTTGCTCTTTGACTATCCATGTGTATTATTCATGGTGCGATGTTTTTCATTAAACTAAACGCTAATGAAATGTCTCACGTCGTGATAAAAAATGAATTTTGTGTCAAATTTGTTGCACGTTAAAACTTGCTCAACACTTTTTCATGTCAGCCATATTTCCGTTGAATTCATTCGCGTGAAGCTTTGTTTGAGAAAAAGTTCACGTATATAATTTTGCGTCAAAATTTTTTTCGTAGTTTTAGGTCATGATTTTCAACTCACCCATAACCACTGTCCTGTAATTTTGTTCAAGCTTTTTTTTAAGCTTGGTAAAAATATGTATTTTCAGTACTAATATCACGTAATTAAAAAGAAAAATTAGTTTTCGCTCTGTGACCCCGGAGAAAGAAGAAATTCAATTCTTCTCTTCATTTGAGAATGCTTTTCAATTCTTGATTTGTTTGACTTTTTGGTCATTTTCAGTATTTTTCCATTCAATGTCCGATTTTTCAATCGAACTCGAATACTTCATTTTATCACACATTGGATATAATAACTGGAATATTTTTGACTAAAGAAATTGAGCCCGATCAGAACATTCCCTTATGTTTTATTTCTACCGTCTACTAAAGAGATTAGCTATAAATAGATGTCGTTTACTCTTTCCAGCAATTCAGAACTATCCATAAAATCTTCATCCTCCTCAAAAAATCATTATCATAAAATACATATTAAAAACCAGAAGTTTTATGTGTCGTCCAAGACGCCAATCAGTGTTTTGTAGTTACTATTGTCTAGTTTTGTGTTCTTCGCATTCAGCAAAAAATGATAACGATTTTTTCTTAAGAACAAAGCGTGTTTTGTAGAGCGACTACCTGTTTTTTCCTTGTAAAACTGTTATTTTGTAGTGTATCATTCTTCTATATAAGGTCTTGAATTTTCATCTCTTCTTTCATTCTCGAATTATGATTCTCATTCTCCTGCTAACCACTTTTTTAGCAATTTTGATAATCCGACACTATCGAAAAGTGCAAAAACTTCCCCCAGGACCCCTTACTATTCCTCTCATTGGAAACATCCCACAAATTGTATACTACTCATGGAAGCAGAAAGGAATTGTCCCAGCTTTTGAGCTCTTCAGAAAAGTAAGTGTTTTGATTTTGGAGTTTAGCAAAAACCATCGAATTTTTAGAGATACGGAAATGTTTTTACTCTCTGGCTAGGACCATTCCCACATGTTAGCATTGCTGACTACGATACGAATCACGAGGTTTTTGTCAAGAATGGGAACAGGTACAAGGATCGGTTCTTGGCTCCGATTTTTACAGAGATAAACGGTAATTACATTTTTTGTGTTTATGGTGTACAAATTAGTGTTTCAGAGGGTCGTGGCTTAGTGTTTGCAAATGGAGAAATATGGGCGGAATTGAGGAAATTTACAATGTTGACGTTCAGGAATATGGGTGTTGGAAGGGATATTATGGAGGAGAAGATTATGGAGGAGTTAAATGCAAGGTAAGTTTTTTAACTGAAAAATATTTGGATTCACGACTTCATTTTCAGATGCCTCGATATCAACTCAAAGTCTATCAACGGAAAGATTATCCTCGAACACGGAGAGTTCTTCGAGCTCATGGTTGGAAGTGTCATCAACAGTTTTCTAGTCGGAAAACGATTCGATGACACCAACGAGGAAGAATTCCTCCACATCCGACACCTCCTACATGAACTGAACGAAGTGTTTACAATGTTTGATTTGATTGTACCGGTCTGGGTTTTAAAAAATTTATTCCCGAAGCGTTATCAGAAGACTGCCGAATGAATGAATGCGATGAACGATTATGTCGGAAGAGTTGCAGTTGAGAGATGGAAAGAAGTCGAGTCTGGAAAATACGTTCTGGATGAGGAGAGTCCCCGAGACTTTGTGGACGCTTTTCTGATCAAAATGCAAAATGAGAAGGATCATCCAGCATACACGTATGATTTTTGCAGATTTTCTCAGATGGTGAAAGTTACTCTTTGCAGTTTGAAATCCCTGAAATATTTGCTATCCGACCTATGGGGCGCCGGCCATGACACCACTTCAACCACCTTGACCTCTGGATTCAACCAACTCGTCTACCATCCACAGGTTCAGAAAAATGTTCGAAAAGAGCTCATGAAGATCACTGATAACGTATCCAGACCGCTGACTCTCAAAGATAGAACTGAAGCTCACTACCTAAACGCAACAATCGCGGAAATTCAACGACACGCCTCTATCCTTAAT
Source organism: Caenorhabditis sinica (assembly GCA_963932045.1). NCBI lineage: Eukaryota > Metazoa > Nematoda > Chromadorea > Rhabditida > Rhabditidae > Caenorhabditis > Caenorhabditis sinica. Next base: position 4,413,861 of record OZ009939.1, on the reverse strand, counting down.
GTAAACTTCTGGAAGAATAGTGACTCGAAAACAACAGTTAATGGATATAAGCTGGATTCTGGCGAGATTTTGACGGCTCAATTGAGTGCACTTCATGTCAATGAGGATATTTTCAAAAATGCAGGAGTGTTCCGACCAGAGAGATTTTTGGAAAACGAAAAACTGATTCATCAACTCATTCCGTTTGGGATTGGAAAGAGATCTTGTGTCGGAGAGAATCTGGCAAGGTCGGAGTTGTTCTTGGTAAGAATTTTATCAATAGCGAGTTGATATCAGATACCGTAAAAACTGTATTAGAACGCCATGGCGTTCTATTTTTCGGGACATGGTTAGGGGTGGCGTTTTATTACAGGTGTCGTTCTACTACAGGGTGGCGTTATATTGTTCATGCCAGCATTTTTTATCGCTATGAGTTTTTCGAACAACAACAGGGGTGCGCGGAAGGGGATTTTTGGAATTTCGGAATTTTCGTGATAGTTTTTATAGAAATTTTTTGGGATTTTGTGTGGTTTTTGGCCTGAAAAAGCGATTCTCAGTTGAAATTTTTACTGAAATCGTTAATATAGTTCATAACTAATCCGTTTTCTATCGGAATTATTTCGATCGGAAGGTCGTTAAAAAATAAAAAAATTTTCTGCACAACTTTCCTTCTCGTAGCTTGATTTTGAAGGTGGCGCTCTATTAGAGGGTGGCGTTCTATTTTTCGGTGCTGCGTCCGAGGTGGCGTTGTATTACAGGTGGCGTTCTAATACAGGTGGCGTTCTAATACAGTTTTTACGGTAAGCATTCAATTTCAGATGTTCGGGAATCTCCTACTCCGATACGATGTTCAAGCCCATGAGAAACTACCATCCACAGAGGACCAGCTACCATACAGCGCTGCAAAAATTGCTGATAAATCCGTGCCACTGGTGTTCACTAAACTATGAACTAATTTTTCATTACTTCCACATTCAAAATAAACATTTTGCTCTTAGTCTATCCATGTGTATTATTCACGGTTCGGTGTTTTCATTAAACTTTCGTTGTTACAAATTCGGACAGAAAAATCGTAGTTGTTGTTGTGAAGTAGTGTGAGTAATCTGATTCACTAGTTTTTGAACCGTGACGACTCATTGCTCAGACTATATTTCATATGTAGGTTTGATATTCTGGTAAACATTTTTTGAGATGACGAAGAAATAACACATGTTAAAATTATCACGCCTTGGTTAACACTGATGCTGAACTTTGAGTTTTTGGAGTGTAGGTGCCAGCGATTCTTCTTTTATGGCAACATAGTAACCCTGAAAATTTACATCAATTCAACTTGCTCAACATTTTTTTCACGTAAGGCATTTTCACGTAAAATTTATTTACGTGATGCTTTGTTTGCAAAACAGTTCACGTAAATAATTTTGGGTCAAAATTTTTTACGTATTTTCGTGTCATAATCTTCTACTCACCCATAACAGCTCTCCTGTAGTTCTTGACTATAAAAATAGTGGGTAATGGATTCAAGGCTGGATACATCGCAATGCTCAAGTTCAGAATCTTCCCGAAGATTTCAGAAGAGCAATTGAAAAATATAGTGACATATATTGCAGTCGCAGGTATATGCATCAAAAATACTGGAATAATGGTTTGAAAAACCAGCGCATGGAATAACTGAGATTGGAGCGCCTTGTACTTTTCGGAAACTGATGTCATTTGCATCATTGTTCCCATTGTTTTGTAGCATTTTAACCCAAAATAAAGCATAGTGGTGAAGGAGAGAATCTGGAATTTTTTGCTTCAAATTTAATACAGTTGCGTGTCTAGAAACTTACAATCAAAGTTAGCACTATCCATGTCCCTTGAAAACCTTTCCAATTGATATACTCATTTCCATTTTTGTCATGCATATAATAAAACGGTCCACCAGAATACAAGTCTTCCATTTTTGTCCCATTTTTCTTTGTCGGAAGGTAAAATTCTTTCAAAAACCGCTCCGAGTCTTCCGTCGAAGCTAGTATGACATAGGAAACATAAATCCAAATAGCAGCGTTTAGAATCGGAAACAATAGCCAAAGGATTAGTTTCCAGTTTTGAAATGATTCCAGTAATCTGCTCCTGAAAAAAGGACATTTTTTGAAAATGACATCATTCTTTGGACAAACTTGCTAATCGCCAGATATCTGTAGATGAAGTGTATGGCCAGAAGAGCAATGGAAAGTCCATAGAAACCAATGAAGACTACTGGAAGTGAAATGAAGTAGATCAAAATTTCGAAAGTTTTTACCATCCATCCAAATGGATACTGTCACTGGAAATATGGACTCCTTTGTGTTGGTGATGATTAAAAATGCAGAGTCTTTGGTGAAGATATCCTGAAAAAGTTAACTCAGAATCTCAGAGTCTCAAAAACCCAAAAACTCGAAATCCCTACTTACGGGTTTTTCAGCAACATAACAAATCGCATATGTCAACTCCAGAGTCGCAATATATACCATAAGATGTTTATAAGTTCCGATAGCTTTCGGAGATTTTGTCAAAATCAAGACTATCAAAATAAAATTGACAGACACTGCCAGAAATGCGCATGTATTCAGAGTCCAAGTTTCAAGGTGGTCCAAAATGTTATAATCAGAGAAAGTAGGAATCATAGTCACAAGTGAGAGGCAAAATAGTCGAAAAAAGAAAAAAAAGAGAGGAATTTTTTTTATAGGGGAAATTGGGCGGAGTTTCAAGATTCTCGTTTGTTGTGCATGACGGATTCAGGTGGGCTGCTTATTTTTGAGTACTCTTATTAATGAATCATTGCTTTTCGGAAGAGGATAGCACTCCCCCCTCTTCCACAAAAAAGTCTTTGTACAATTTTCGGTGCTAAAAATAAGGCAAAAACAGAGAAATTTATTATTATTACTTTTGAAGGTGAGTCTGACTAAACACAGAAACTTGGGGAATCGCAGACACTTCCACTTTAGGTTTCCGGCAGAGTAGAAAATCTGAAAAATAGTTTCTTTTTAATTGTGAAAAAATTGAAATTTTACCCATTACAGCTTCTCTATAACTTTTCACAATGAAAATCGTCGGTAATGGATTCAACACCGGGTACATCGCAATGGTAATTGTCAAAATTTCCCCATAGATTTCAGAAGAGAAACTAAAAAGAATAGAGATATAGATAGCAGTTGCAGGAATATGCATAAGGAAAACTGGAATGATAGTTTGAAAAACGAGAGCGTTGAATAATTGAGACTGAAGAGTTTTGTATTTACCAGAAACCGAACTCATTCCGATCATTTTCGTCATTGTTTTGTAGCATTTCACTCCAAAAACTATCATCGTAGTGAAGGAAAGCGTCTGAAAATTCAGCGTTTATTTTTGTCTTAGAAATATAACTTACGATCAAGGATAAAATAATTAATGTCCCTTCAAAACTCTTCCAGTTTATATAGGCATTCCCATTTTTATCAGTCACATAATAATATGGTCCTCCATAATACAGGTCTTCCATTTTTGTTCCATTTTTCTTTTTCGGCAAGTAAAATTCTTCCAAAAATCGATCCGAGTCTTCAGTGGAAGCCAGGATCTCATGAGCATCGTAGACCCAAACAGCAGCGTTTAAGACTGGAAATAATAGCCAAAGAATAAGTTTCCAGTTTTGAAATGATTCAAGTAGTTCGCTTCTGATTAATTTTCAACTATGTCTTGGTAATTTTTTTGAGATACTCACTGACTAACTGCCAAGTATCTATAAATAAAATGAACGGCCAGAAGAGCCATTGACAGTCCATAGAAGCCAATGAAAATCACTTTGAAAAAATTGGATTACTTTTGAAAGATCTATGCTATTTACCATCCATCCAAGGGGATACCGATACTGGAAAAATAGATTGCTTCAGATTGGTTAAGATGAAAAATGCGCAGCCCCTTGTGAAGATTTCCTGTAACCCAGACATCTGAACATCAGACACACAGACGGTCAAAACCTTACAGGTTTCGAAGCAACATAACATATAGCGTAGGTGAACTCCAAGAACGCAATATAGATCATAAGATGCTTGTATGTTCCGATAGCTTTTGGAGATTTCGTCAAAATTAGAATCATCAAAATCAGGTTGATAGAAGCTGCCAGGAACGCGCACGTGTTGAGAGTCCAAGTTACCAAAGTTTCGAAATCAAACTCGGTAAATAACTTCTGGAACATGGTTCAAAGTTGGACTGGGTTGAGAAACTTCAGATAATAGTAGACTATCAATAAATGTTCTACTTCGATCATCTTTGTAATTTCCGGTATAACAGGGAAGACAACGAAAGTTATCTCCTAGTAGACAGACGGAACTGTGTTGAGAAAAGAGCTGATTTCAGAAATAATAGTACGCAAAACGCCCTCCAATTGAGAAAAACTGTTTCAAAGACAATATGTAATTGAGAATGTTGGTCAGGAAACATAAAAGTTCTAAATCTTTTTATCAATTTCAGACACATGAGCCCGACATCCAAAAAGCGTTTCACGCCATCTGCATTCTCTGGACCCTCTCAAGCGAGACATTTTTTCACTGCGACATTTCGTAACCGGTCATTTCGACACCGCGACAATCCGCAACCACGTCGTTTCGAAACAACACAATCCAGGATTTTTGAAGAATGTTCGCGTTCAAATCACAACATTTCAAATGTAGACTATGTAGACCTGGAATAGTTCACAATACCCTACAACCTTAATGAATGTAAAGAGAGTTGCGAAAACAGAGTTGCGACAGAGTTGCGAAACGACTGATTGCTAAACGTTCAGTTGCGAAATGTCCTGGTTGCGGAATGTCCTAGTTGCGAAATGACTAGTGGTGAATAGTCCCGGAGTCATATTTTACCATTCTGTTTCAATTTCACGAATTACGTTTGTGTTTGATTATTGTGTCATGCTCATCGAGGTACTGTCCACCTAACGTCACATCCGGTAACAATAACAACGCAAAAAATAACACATTTTTTAATTTCCTGCCGTTGACTGGTCTACGAACCTGTAGGCGGGTTGAAAAATCTGATATAAAAGAAAGCATACCTGGCACATCTAAGTCATTCAAAGATGCTCCCTTTCCAACTATCCGCTGATCTCGTCAAGCTTGGATTCTGTTTCAGCTTCCTGGCTAACTTCATTTTGATCTACCTTACCATTTTCTACATTAAACAAGTCTTTGGTGTTTACAAACGAATGGTCATCTATTTCGCTGTCATTGGAATAGTATTCTCTGCACTGGATCTTGTCGCCAAACCGTTCACCCACAATTATAACAATTCATTGTTATTTTTTAGTGCAAGCGGTTTTGAACTTTCTCAAGAGACTCTACAGTGTTTAATCTCGATCTGGGCAGGCTTCTACGTCTTGATAATTTCCTTCATAGCCATTCAGTTTGTGTACCGATACTTATGTCTGTTCGATGCCAATAAAACAAAAAAGTTTGACGGCGCCCGAACTATTATCTGGGTTCTCTATCCAGTGGTAGTTGGATCCTTGACAAGTATTGTTCTCTTCACTTGCTGTCTTCCTGACCCTTATTCTGACGAATATTTGAAACCTGACATCTTCAAAAACTATGGGTTGGTCATCTCAGAGGTGCCACGATTTGTTATTGTACCTTACGATATTCATGGGGATCTTCGCTACAAGCACTTATTGCTCCTTGTAACCGCAGGGGTCAGTATTGCCTTTCACTACTGCACAATGTTGTACTGCGGTCTGAAAATGCACTTCAATATGAAGACTTTGCTCAAGAATACTTCGATCCCTCAACAGAAGCTTCAACGACAGTTCTTCAAAGCGTTGATTGTGCAGAGCCTGGGACCGACTATCTTTATTGTCCTTCCGGCGTCGCCTATTCTTTTGAGCCCATTGCTGCCACCTAGTTTGGGCGTGAAGATTAGTTGGCAAACAGGATGGTTGTACACTTTAGTGGGGTTGTACCCTCCGTTTGATAGCATTGGTTTTATGCTGATTGTTTCCGAGTTTAAGAGTGTTATCAAAGGTAAGAGAAATATAAATATTCACTTCTTTATTGACGTGTCTTCAGATAATTTGAAGTTTCTCGTCTCTGGCAACTCAAGTACACAAACAAATGGAAGTCGATCAAGGGGAGTAGCAGTATTGGAATCGACATGTTAAAACTCGTAGACACACGAAAAACCTGTCTTATCAAATTGTTCATTTTCGACGCGCTATTATGTTTTGTAGTCGGACAGTGTACTGGGAAAACCATGTATTCTAGTGTCTCATAGTTAAAAAACGCACCTCCTCTTCAATACCACTATATTTCCTATTATGGTTCTACTTATTTTCATAGTTATTTTGCTGGTTACGTTGATTGTCAAACAATATCGACAGTCGAGAAAACTTCCCCCAGGCCCGTTCCCTTTACCTCTTATTGGAAATATTCTTCAACTCGTTTACTATGTTTTGAAAGAAAAAGGAGTGGTTCCAGCATTCAACAGGTTCAGAAAAGTAAGTTTCTCGTTTTTTAGGCATTAGACAATTAATTTTCAGCAATATGGAAACATTTTCACTCTATGGATTGGACCGTTTCCTCATGTGAGCATAGTGGATTATGAAACGAGTCATGAGGTCTTCGTGAAAAACGGAAATCTCTTCAAGGATCGATTCTTGCCTCCGATTTTCGAACATCTATCAGGTAGGTCAACTTTTTTAAATATCGTCTGTAAAGAAAACTTTTAGAAGGACTAGGACTCCTATTTGGCAATGGCCCGATATGGGCAGAGATGCGGAAGTTTACAATGGTGACGTTTAGAAATATGGGAGTGGGAAGGGACACAATGGAGAGGAAGATCATGGAGGAGTTGGATGAACGGTAAGATTCTCCTAATCACAAATTGAAGAATGTCGGATTTTGAGATGCCACGGACTTGAAAAACAAAAAGTTGACGGAAAAGTTGTCATCAACCACAGCGAGTTCTTCGAGATAATGGTTGGAAGCATCATCAACAACTTTCTGGTTGGAAAACGATTCGATGACTCCAATCAATCTGAATTTTTCAAAATCAGACATCTTCTTCATAATGTTGGGGAGATGTTCACAATGTTCGACACGATGGTTCCGGTATGGGTTTTGAAAAATATCTTTCCCAGTCGATACCGTATCATTTCAAATGGGTGGAACTCATTGGTGGACTATATTGGAGGCACTGCTGAGAAAAGACTAGAAGACGTCAAATCTGGAAACTATGTGTTGGATGAAGAGAATCCTCGAGACTTTGTGGATGCATTTCTCATCAAAATGCACAAGGAGAATGATCATGTAGCATACAAGTAAGTCATTTTGCATAGGCTTTTGTCTTGAGATCTCTATTATTCAGCATGAACTCCTTGAAACATGTACTAGCAGATCTATGGTCTGCAGGACATGATACCACTGCGAACACGCTGACTTCAGGATTCAACCAACTCGTTCATTATCCAGAAATAAGGAAGAAAGTCCTTGAAGAGCTTCTGAGAGTCACGAAAAACAGATCGCGATCACTAAGTCTCAAAGATAGAGCTGAAACGCCTTACCTGAACGCGACGATTGCTGAAATTCAACGACACGCTTCAATCTTGAATGTGAATCTTTGGAGAGTCAATAGTCAGGATTTGCATGTCAAAGGTTATACCATAAACCCTGGAGTACTCCTCTGCTCAACTATCAGGACATCATCTGAACGAGCAAATCTTCGAAGACCCAGAAAAATTCCACCCAGAGAGATTCCTGCAACACGAAAAGCTCAGTCAACAAATTATTCCCTTTGGTATTGGCAAGCGATCGTGTGTTGGAGAAATATTGGCGAGGTCGGAACTATACTTGGTAAGAAGAAAATTTTAACTCAAAAAAGGGCAAACTCGAAATTTTTCTTGCAGATATTTGGAAACCTCCTGCTCCGTTACGACATCCGACCTTATGGAAAGTTGCCATCAACTGTTGACCAGTTACCATACGGTTCTCTGAAGATTCCGGACAGATCAGCAAAAATGGAATTTGTTAAATTATGATGTACTAGGCTTGTATATGGTGAACTTTTCATCAGAAACATGTTTTCTTTGAAGCACAAGAAATGGTTAAAGATTATATATTCAATACAGAATAAGGGGAAGAAATTATTTTGTTTTTTTTCAGGATGTAGGCTAAAAACAGCAGTAGCATTGATTAACTCTTGATCACATTCACACTCCCGACTTTCATTACTCCTCTCTGAAAAAATTCCATTTTTCCCCTCAAAAATCACGTTATTCAGTGTGGATCCATTATTTCATGGATTGGAAATAATAACTTTTTGGGTTCTCCGCAATTTTCAGTCTGTGGGCCACACCGTTGGCTCCAAAATTATTTGATTGATGCTTTGAAAGACCAGCTTTATTTCAAGTCACTATTTTGTTCATTCTTAACTTTTTACATGTACCTGTTCACACGCAATTTGTTTTCTGCTGAAAATGCGGTTAAGAGAAAATTATTTTAATTTTTTTCTAAATCAAAGATCATCAAAACGTCATTATGTTATGAAAGTATAAAACTAGAGACACGGAACAATCTGCTTAATTAATCTTAGTGAACCTCACACCCCAATGGTTTTCATTTCCTGTCTGTTTCCCATGGTTGGAAAACATGAGTAAAAATCTGACATACATAGATACACAGGAATTGCTTCCAGTTGTATCTCTGAAATGCTCACACTACTGTTGGTCATATTCTCGTTCATTTATTTATTGTCATTGTTTACTGTGATCGTCAACACTGGTCTGCTTTATGACCTTTTTGTGTCGGTTTCGAAATTGCCTAAAACCAAAAAATTCCACGTAATTCAGATCAAGGAAACTAAAGAGGTACTCTAATTTTGTTCTACATTAGATTTTTGATAGATATTTTATTAGCAATGACGTGTAAGTGACTTCTAAAAGAGTCGTATAGAAATTGTATGATTTAGGGGCTTGCTACATTTCTGCTCACTTAATCGAAGCTGTTGCACCTGACAAGGACTTAGATCCATATCAAGTTTTTATATTTTCCATGACTTGGTCGACTAGTTGTGCAATGTCTGCTCGAGTTGTTCTCGTTGTTATCATCAATTTCGATAGAGCTTCCGCTGCGTTCATGCCTGTGTTTTATCACAACTATCGAAGGAGTGTTCCGAATTCCATATTGATAAGTTTTGTCTTTTGCATCCCTATCTGGGATAATATTGCTATGTGGGTGATTTGCGATTACCATTTCGAAGCTCGTCCGGGGTGCATGGATTTTATATGTTGGCTGGATTCGTGCTCCCGTGATTATGTGTATATTTTTGAGTGGGTATGTTCTTTTGATCATTAATTCAGCTTTTCCAATTCAATTTTCAGTATTCTCACGTTATAATTGCCGTCACTTCTCTTGCTCTTGCCCTCAAATTATTTGTCTGGAACAATTGTGCTTCGGGGACAAAAAGCAAACATATTGAAAGGGTATCTAGCTTCTATTCTGAATGGGAATTTCAAATCTATAGTTTTTAGGCCAACTACTTAGCCCTGACAGATGCTGTTATTATAATCGTGTTTGACATTATACCAACATTCTCTGCCGAGCGATTTAACGATAATATGATATATTTATTGCCAACTTTCGCACTGTTCAGAGTTGGTGGATATGCGTTGGAAGCATTTTTAGCGAGTAGAGCATTGCGTAGAAAGAACAAGGTAGACACAAACAATGTAACCTTGGTGAAGCCGTGAATGCTTGTTGTAATGGTTCTGACATCATTACGTTTTTTACAATAGAAATTTATCAAAATTTCATCTCATATCATATTCACAAGGAATTCATGAGCCAAAGTCACATTGTTCTTATTACTTCTTGCACCCCAGACAATTAGTTCCGTGTCCTGTTTGTTTCCCATGGCTCAAAAATCTTTGCTGTATTTTTTCGCTTTGTCGGTAATACGTTTCTTGATTCAGGATCATTCACCGCACCTCTTGCTCATAATCGCATTCAGATTTAAGAACATGACAGTATTAAAATAGAGATATTATAATTTTATTGGTTCTTAAGTTTTCTGACGAATATCCTAACATGAATGAACTTGAATACTAACATGACAAAGACAAAGCCGGCCAAGTATGGAAGATATATCACAAAAAAGATATCCAACTGTTGTCTCTCAATAAATCCCGACCTCTTTCCGCTTCTGTTCATCTTGGGGAAAGGTCCGAATTTTGCGACAAACTCCACGTATTTCACAACTTGCTCCTTTGGTTTGGTCGGTATATTGGTAAGCATCTCGGCTAACTTCTTGGCATTCTTTTGGTACTTCTCGTTAATCAAAATTTCATGAATTGCCTTCTCAACTTTCTCAACGTTTCCCAAGTCACGTCTTTGGAATACGAAAGCTCCTCCATGCCTCGCCAACATATGAGAGTTTCTTGCCTGGTCCCCCATCACAGGTACCATAAGTGCAGGTTTTCCAAAATGTGCAAGTTCATTGGTACTTCCGAGTCCTCCATGTGTGAGGAAGGCAGTAAGTCGGTCGTCGCTAAGGAGAGCAGTCTGTGGGACCCATTGTGAGAAGTGGATGTTGGTGGCGCCGGTTGCCCAGGATAAGTCGTCAGATTCGTATTTCCAGATGAAGGTGACGTTGTGCAGAGATTGTATTGCTTCCAGGAGACCTTGCCTAAAAATACCTTGAATTAAAATTTCAAAGGTTAATGCTCACCTCCATTTCTTCGGCATTTCCTTGCTTTTCACCAATGACCCGAACGAAATCAGCATGTTGTACTTTCTCCTATTCAGAACTTCATTCCATTCCTCTGGCAGTTTGGCAAACTTTAAAGTCTCCAAGTCCACTGATATACCTCCAATAGGAACAGTTTTTTGGATAACTGTCCTTGGGAAATCCAAGTAGGGAATGGAGTTCACAAAATGAGCGGATGACTCAACCATCAAATCTCTCCAATGGGGAACGTCCTGACCCAGAGATTTTTGATAGATTTCAGTTTCACGATCCAAAATCTCGAAAGAGAGTTTTTTCAAAGATTTCGTTATCCGATAGTTCTCCACTCTCTCCAGTAGGCTCAAGCCATCTCCATAGTACCTGTCCATTTGTCCAGGTACATAACTAGCATCATCTCCTTCTCCAATCGCTTCAACCGCAGCATCATAAAAAACACAAGATGACGCCGTGATTGTCTTCCGGATCCCAATAGCATGCATAAATCCAAGACCACAAACTGAGAGCGGCTCGAAGATTCCAACATCGAAATTTCGGGACTTCATCTCTTCGAAGACTTTTTTGTTTCGCAGAAAATTGCTGCAGGATAAGCGCATGGAGTCGACGAATGCAGAGAAGATCTGAAGGGATGTAAAATGAGCATCTTTATGGATTTTCGGGCTCTTACTGTATCCATATTAGATGAATTCACGTCTGATTTCCAGTACACGGACATCCCGTCGTCAATAGGTATGACTTGACGGCGCATTTCCTCGTCTTGCTGAAAAATTTTAAGAATTAAGACTGACTGACGGGCCTAACAGCCTTGTAAGGCCTTCTTAGGTCTAACTGATTGGCCTAACAAAAAACGTACCTCTACTAGAACAACATCTTTGGTCTCTTTCACACTCAACTGGTTTCGCCTCACTTCATCAACCACAGGAACCAAAAACGTCTGAAAATTTCATTTCTACATTTCATCGACGAGATTTCTAGAATTTTCCTACCACATTATGTCCAGCATCCGTCAAGGTATCCGCTATCCTGGCCATGAAATTGGTGTGACTTCCCGCTAATGATGGAGAGTAAACCAGGATGTTGTAGGCATTAACAGTGGCAATTAAGATGAAGAATCTAAGAATCATTTTCTAACCCTTTCTCCCTTTCTCCTTCAACTCCCTCTTCCTTAAACATCATTCGTAAATTGTGTGTATTGTGTGTTGAGAAAACCATGTATTGTAGGCAGACAGGAAGGTTGTGTGTTATTGCGCAACGTTGCGGGGTTAGAGGGAAAAGAGAGAAGATAGCGGAAAAGTACAAAGTGATCAATTGAGAAGAATGGGAAAACTAAGATCATGAACGTCAATATCAGATATTATTATATGAAATGAATAATGTTTTCAAAATGTGAAATTTCGAAAGATTAGTATTTCTCGGCCATTGTCATAGCTAACATTTCCTCGTCCACCGAGATGTTGTACATTCCACACAACTCGAGCTCCTCTATGTTTTTCCGTTCGGCGTGCTGAAAATGAGGCTACGGGACATTTCACAACTAGTCATTTCGCAACTACGACATTTCCCAACTCACGTCAATTTCGCAACTGGTCATTTTGCCTCCGCGACAATCCACAACTACGTAATTTCGGCACCACGAAGTCCAAGGCTTTTATAGAAAGTTCACGTTAAAAACACAACTTCTCAAATGTAGACTATTACTGAGCCGCTCGTGGCTGACCCTTCCTGTGTCTGCGGCCAAAGAGCAACGTGGCATTTTAGAAATCTCTCGAATGGAAGAGCCGGTCTTGTGTCGATTTACACGTGCAAAATTTTTTCAAAAATTTGTTTTCGTTGCGGGAGATTTCTAAATTGCCACGTTGCTCTTTGGCCGAAGACACGGGAAGGGTCAGCCACGGGCGGCTCAGTAATACAACCTGGTATAGTTGACAATACCCCAATCCCATACAACCTTAATGAATTAAAGTAAAGTGGACTAGTTTCAAGAGTTGCGAAACGTCCAGTTTTGAAATTTCTTGGTTGCGAGTTTTCGCGGTTGCGAAATTGACGAGAACAATTAGGTCATAACACTCACCTCCAGTATCCTTAACGCATCCAGTACTTCAAAAATCCTTCCTTCATTAGCATCATTCTCCTCAATATACCCACTTAACTCCTTCAGCATCACTTTCCGCATATCTCGACATTTTTCAGCAAGATCATCGCTCAGGTTTGTGTACCCTAAAATCACAAATTACGTTTTTGATGAATCCAGTAGTCTTACCAGAATCCCAGAGCAATAATCCAAACAGGGCAACGCTTTCCATCCCATCAAAGTTTAAAGCCACCAACGGACGCATAATACTTTGCGCTCGCCACGTGCAAATGGGTTCGAAGGTTCTGCAATAGAGCATTTTTTAAAAATTTGCTCGCAATTTTACCTCTTCTTTTCTTCCCCTGTCAAAACTTCTTGTCTACCGGCGTTAGTATTAGTGTAATAATTTTCAATAGATCCCGTTGGAGAGCCTGATGGAGCATATATACCAAACATATTTTTGAACTTTGCACATTTCTTAGCTATCTCGAATATGCTCCATTTAGAGTGAAAATTGGAGAATATGGTTTTCTGAAAATCGTTTTTTTTATGTTGACCCTCACTGCCAAAATTTTACCTTCTCCTGCTTACTCAACTCATCAAACTCCAGAAAAGAATCTTCACAGAATTTCCATAAAAGTTTTGCCTGAGTTTTGACTTCCAAGGAGAACTCGTGAAGGTTCAGACTTTTGTCACTTTTTGGGAGAATTTCGGTTCTAGTGAGCTCCAAGGTACAGTAGTTATGAGAAAGGAGATCAATACGGTTTGTGGACCGTAGCTTGATACCACACTAAAACAACGGTTCATATGTAATGAGAATGATGAAAGTCAACTTACTTGAATTTGAATATGGGTCTTTTGACACGATTTTTCGTAAAATTCAGTTCGCAGCTGGAGATTCACATCACGAGATCCTTGTATCTCTGAGAAAAGCTATATTGAGTTTTTTTTTCAAAGTCACTACTATCATACTCGAAGCCTGCATCCCGGCGTCCAGACACTTCTGCATCCGGCAATACCTACAAGGATAGGGGGCGCCTGAATATGAATAACCTGTCAGAAAATGCGCTCCACTGAACACACTTTTTCTTGTTTTACAATCGCAGAAGATCATAAACTTTCTCGTCAAAATGCATCTTCGGAAGAATGCCGCACACGCTCGACAGGACATTGCGCCAAAGTGAAGTTTGGCATTTGGAGATTCACAAACGAGGCAAGAGGATTTAGAGAGCATCTTTTGAAATAAAAGTTATTTCGAATAAAAATTTTTGAACGAAGTCAAGTGAAAAGGTCAAAAACTCTGAGAAACCTAAAAACAGAAATAAGAAAATTGACAGACACAGACACACAAAGAAAGACCAACCGGTCATGGTTATTAAGAGACAAATGGAACAGGCTTTTTTCGATGGATCATGAAAATTGACAGGCATGCAAAAGTGAAAAGAAGCAAGATCAAGGAAAGTTGTCACGATTGGGCAAGGTGTAGACACGTTGTGCAATACTGACCAAAGAACGTATTACATAGCCCAATTTGTGGATTTAACATCAGTAGGTCTCTTTAAAAACAAGGTAAACTCAAAAGCAGGGACCCTTCAGGTAGCTCCAAAAAAAATAATAGTTTTCAAGGGACCTCAACTTTTTCGAGAACCTGAAGGAACCCCTGTTATTTGAAGAGACTCTTACCTTTTAAAGGGAGCCCTATTCTGCAATAGAGCCGTCAGCAGAAATGTGTTCATGACTCATGGGAACAGACGAAAATTTTAAGAATATAAGTATGTTGATAACAAGCTTGTTAGTGTCCGTGTGAATGTTACTCGGTTAGTCAGGTTTGGCTGGCCATGGGAAACAGACAGAAAACGGAACTAATGGTATGGAGTACACGAAGCAATGAGAACAATGTGACTTTGGCTCACAACTTCCTTGTGAATATGGTATGAGGTGAAAATTTGGCAAAAGTTTATTGTAAAGAATGTAATGAAGTCAAAACCATTACAGCAAACATTTACGACTTCACGAAGGTTCCATTGTTTGTGTCTACCTTGTTCTTTCTACGCAATTCTCTTCTCGCTAAAAATGCTTCCAACGCATATCCACCAACTCGGAACAGTGCAAAATGTGGCACTATATATGTCATATTAAAGTGGATTAGCTTGACAGAGAATGTAGGTATAATGTTAAACACAATTATAATAAAAGCATCTGTCAAAGCTAAATAGTTGGCCTAAAAATCAAAGATATAAATATGCTATACAGAATAGAGGGTAGATACCCTTTCAATATTCTTGCTTTTTATCTCCGAAGAACAATTGTTCCAAACAAATAATTTGAGGGCAAGGGCAAGAGAAGTGACGGCAATTATAATGTGGGAATACTGAAAATTGGTTTTGAAAACCAGAAATAATGATCAAAAGAACATACCCGCTCAAAATTATTTGCATATTCACGGTAGCACAAATTCAGCCAGCTCATAAAATCGATGCACCCCGGACGAGCTTCGAAATGATAATCGCAAATCATCCACAGAACAATATTATGCCAGATAGGGATGAAAAAGAGAAAGCCGATCAATATGGAATTCGGAACACTCTTTCGGTAGTTATGATAGAACACAGGCATGAAAGCAGCGGAAGCTCTATCGAAAGTTACAAGAACAGCTCGAACAGACATTGCACAAATAGTGATCCAATTCATGGAGAATATTACAATTTGATATATATATAAGTCCTTGTCAGGTGCAACAGCTTTGATGAAATGAGAAGACATGTAGCAGGCCCCTGAATCATATAATTTCTAAACGACTTTTAAAGAAATCACTCACACAATATTGCTAACGAAACATCTATTAAAAATCTGAGATAAAACAAAATTAGAGTAGACTGCCTTTTTAGTTTCCTTGATCTGAATTACGTGGAATTTTTGGTTTTAGGCAATCTCAAAACCCACACAAAAATGTCATAAACCAGACCAGTGTTAATAATTACAGTAAACAATGACAATAAATGAATGAGCGAGCATATGATCACCAGTAGTGGAAGCATTTCTGAGATACCAATGTGAGCAATTCTTGTGTATGTCAAATGGTTACTCAAGTTTTCCAACCATGGGAGACAGACAGGAAAAGGAAACCATCGGAGTGTGTCTAGAGAGGTTCACTAAGATTAATTAAGCAGATTGTATACTAAATTCTTCCGTGTCGCTAGTTCAACCAGGTGGTTTTTGCACACCTTCAGGGCTTGACCACCTGGCTTCCACTTGCTTTTTAAATCTGAAAAGTGCAAAAATTAAATCGCGATTCATGAGCATTTCGAGTATGGGACTACTATCAGGCGGCTCTACTTTTTCGAACTTTCCCATTTTAGCGGTTTTTTTTGTTATCATGGACCTCATATGTGCAAAAATATATCTTCCCACTGGCCACGCCTCCCCCCCCCCCCTTTTGGTGGAAAAAACCAAACTTGAGTATCTAAAAAGATAGTTTAGAGAAGTCCGATATTCTACAAAAGTCGTGAACATATGAAACAAACCTAGATCATCATCTTCGTAAATGATAACTCTTTTGAACCACTTTTCGGTAGAAGATTGTTCACGCGACAGTGGCCCTACTTCAAATTTCAACGTTAATTTCGAGAAAAATCCGGGGGTTTCAGAATTTGTACACATTTGTATTTTTTGGTTCCGCAACATTCAGAAGTGTGAAACTTCACCACTGTGACATTCCGCAACTGATGTCTATTCCGCAACTATGCCGTTCCGCAACTAGCCACATCACTACTGAGACCCTTCGCAACTTACACGCAATTAGTCTTCTGGTGAAAATAGGATTAAGAAAAAATATTGTATTATTTTTTGAAAATTAAAGTTCATCAAAACGTCATCATGTTGTGAAAGGATAAAACTAGAGACACGGAACAAGCTGCTTAATTAATCTTAGTGAACCTCGATAGACACACTCCAATGGTTTCCTTTTCCTGTCTGTCTCCCATGGTTGGAAAACTTGAGTAACCATCTGACATATACACTGGAATTGCTCACATTTGTATCTCAGAAATGCTTCCACTACTGGTGACCATATGCTCGTTCATTTATTTATTGTCATTGTTTACTGTGATCGTCAACACTGGTCTGGTTTATGACATTTTTGTGTGGGTTTCAAAGTTTACGAAAACCAAAAAAGAACTCCACATATTTCAGATCAAGGAAACTAAAAAGGCAGTCTACTCTAACTTTGTTCTACATTAGATTTTTGATAGATATTTTGTTAGCAACGATGTGTGAGTGGTTTCTGCCGAAGTCTTATAGAAGTTATGATATTTTAGGGGCCTGCTACATTTCTTCCTATCTTATCAAAGCTGTTGCACCTGACAAGGACTTAGATCCATATCAACTTGTAATATTCTCCATGAACTTGATCACTAGTTGTACGATGTCTGTTCGAGCTGTTCTCGTCGTTATCATCAATTTCGATAGAGTGTCCGCTCTGTTTATGCCTGTGCTCTATCACAACTACCGAAAGAGTGTTCCCAATTCCATATTGATCGGGTCTCTCCTTTGCATCCCTATCTGGCATAATATTGTTCTGTGGGTAATTTGCGATTATCATTTCGAAACTAGTCCGGGGTGCATCGATGTTATATGTTGGCTGGATTCGTGCTCCCGTATATATAGGTATAGTTTTGAGCGGGTATGTTCTTTTGATCACTATTCAAGATTTTTAGAAACAGCTTTCAGTATTCCCACATGATAATTGCGGTCACTTCTCTGGCCCTTGCCCTCAAATTATTTGTCTGGAACAATTGTGCTTCGGAGACAAAAAGCAAGCATATTGAGAGGGTATCTAGCCTCCATTTTGGATGAGATTTTTAAATCTATGATTTTCAGGCCAACTACTTAGCCTTGACAGATGCTGCTATTATAATTTTGTTTGACATTATACCAACATTCTTTGTCGAACTATTTCACAATCATATGACATATGTATTCTCAACTTTCGCACTGTTCAGAGTCGGTGGATATGCGTTGGATGCATTTCTAGCGAGGAGAGAATTGCGTAGAAAAAACAAAGTAGAAACAAACAATGGATCTTAGTTGAAGCTGTAAATGCTTGTTTGCTGTAGTGGTTCTGACCTCACTTGTTCTTTAGAATAAAAGTTTATCAAATTTTCTTCTCGTATCATATTCACAAGGAAGTTATGAGCCAACGTCATATTGTTCTCATTACTTCTTTTACTCGGCACTACTAGTTCCGTTTCCTGTCTGTTTCCCATGGCTAGCCAACCCTGGCTAACATTCACACGGACACGAAAAACTACGCGTAGGTTCGAAAAAATGTTCGCAGAAAACCAAGAAATTACTCTAATATCAGTGATAGTGATATTGTGCATGCATTCACTCCCCTGCTTACAAACTTTCTCAAAATTCAGAAGTTTTGAAACTCAATTTTCTCAAGCCATCATTTATTGCTGCAATATGGATATTTAATAGAAAAAATCACAAGTCACTCAAAATTATTAATGCATTAATCTTCATCAGTGTATCATTATTATCATGTTTGAACTGTCAACCCGCTGAGATACTTTTCGATGGGGGAGGGCTATCTAAGAAAAAACTAAACTGAAACTGGGAAGGAAGAAAAAACTGGGATTGGATAGGTAGATCAGAAAAAAGGACAGGGATTAGGGGGAGAACTGGAAGAAGTCAAATCACAGATCAAACATTGCTAGCTATGTAAGGTTGCAGTGGAGCACACTTACTGGTACAGATAAATGCAGGGGAATAAGGATCGCTCAAAGAAATACATTAGAGCGCAGTTTTTCCTGACAAGTTCAATCAGTGTCAGTCATGGTCATGGCTGCAGTCATGTCCCGAATATTTTGAATATTCTGGAACAACATCTGCATATCGATTGGTGCCATTGGCATTAAGAACGGGTTGGTGAAAAGATTCGAAGCTGCACCATACATGAATGGGGAGGCAAAGAATGATGGGGTTGTGCCAGTGGCGGTGGTGGTGATAAGAGAAGGTACAGTAAGAAATGGAAGAGGAATTGTGGTGGATGGTAGAGAGACCTGCGGGAGGGCAGCTATTGGAGCTGGAGAGACTGGAAGGGAGAAGAGTGGCAGTGGAGAGGGGGTCTGAAAGTAGGTCAAATTTGAATTGAGAATGGTTTTTGATCTACCAACCTCATATGGAGATCCTGATGGACTATGTGTCCCTGTTACCGATGGCGCGATGAACGCTCCAGTGCTGAAGTCGAACTTGACCTGCACATTTGGCGCCAACTTCAAACGCTCTGACAGTAACCCCGACAGCGACGAGTCCGAAGATCCTGACTCATCCGAATTGTTGCCGGACGACGAAGAAAGGGAAGAAGTTGAAGACGTTGTGTTGGATCCAGTGCTATCGTGATGATCCTTCTTTGGACTCTTTGGCGCGGTGGCCTCGACACCGTTCTCCTTCATATTCATCTTTCGCTTCTTAATGTGACGATCGAGCGCGCGACGGGAATCGATGAGATTGCACTGCTCGCACTCGCAATCCTTGTACTGGCAGTCCTTTTTGTGGTTCTTCTTCCAGACGAGGACGTTGTGATTTTTGCATTTCTGGCAGAAATAGCACATGTTCATGGTTTCCAGGGCGGTCTTTTCGTCGATTTGCTCGCCGGCGGTGAAACCTGGGAAGACGTTGGCTTCTTTGATGTCGTTGGTGCGCTGGAAATTGGGAAGGTTGGAAATGGTCCATGATGAGATGGACAATAATCCTCCTAATTATCTAAGGTTAAAACATGGATCTCTAAAAGAGGATTCCAGCCAAAAATGTATTTCCCTAAATAATGTAAAAATTTGTGTGGATTCCGAAAATCCTAATGAAATGGCTCAAAAATTGCTCCAAAACCTTGGAAATGCTTGTCATTTGCCGGCAGCCAATCACAGCACTCTCGTCCGTAGTTGCGATGCCGCTGATCGGCTGACTCCGCCCCTTTTTTTTGGGAAACTCGGCCACGGCCCTTGAAGACCATGCGCTTGATTTTTGCTCATTTCGGAGAGCATTTTCAGGGGTTTGGAGCAATTTTTGAGCGTTATCATTATGATTTTCAGAATCTACGCACATTTTTACATTATTTAGGACAAAACATTTTTGACTGGAAGCCTCCTTCAAGATAATTACGGATCTCACCTTCCGAGATTCTACTACACCCCCTTCCCCAGATCAAAAATGATGATCTCGACAGTTCACTATATCGTTGATCTATTTTATCCCAATATAATCTCTCCCCCTCCCCCATACTAACCTGAAACTTCTTATCCTGCTCACGACGTAGACGAATCTGAGTGGACATGATCTCTCGACGCTTGCGCACTAGCTCACAGTGCTCACAAGCACAGTTCTTGTACTCGCAAGTGTGACCGCGTGTCTCCACAATGACACCGTGCTGCTTGCACATTCCACAGTGGCGTTTGACATCTGAAAATCGACAAACAATTAGATGATCTTTGGCCATAAGCTCTAAGAGATCCTAGATCAAATTACAAGTTATCATAGACTAGCACCAACCCTCTATAGTATCGAAATTCTAGAAAATCGGATGACGATTCTGTGAAGTTGTTTTCAATTTGGCAGTATAAACGTTTCTGATCTGAAGACGTATGCCTTGAACTTCCCGGTTGACGTCAAGGATCTCTTGAGGGATCCTTAACCTAGACGTCAACAAAAAAAGAAGCAAAGTTTCAGAGATCGCGGGGTCAGACGGAGATGGTTTCAATGGGAAGATATAGAATTTCAGCTCCGCGACACTTCGCAACCGGTCATTTCGAAACTGTGACATTTCGCCACATTTGTCATAGTTGCGAAATGACCGGTTGCGAAGTGTCGCGAAGCCAGAATTTCGAGGTTAACTCCAAATAGAAGGTATTGAAAAAGTTACTATTTTAATGACACTGACTCAATGATTATCTCGGAATGAGAAAACCAGGTTTCGGTATCTCCAACTTTTGAATCTCATAGACATTTTTAAGAATAAAATTCAAGAAGGAACTGAAAAAAAACGAAATTTCCAGGTGGAGGGCGTGTTGAAGAAGGAGGAGGAGTTGAAAAAAAGGAGGAGGAGTTGAAAAAAATCTTCTTATCATCATCCAGATTTTCAGATTTTCTACACATCATCAAGATTGGCAATATTCTAGATTGATAGGAAAAAATTTAACACCCCACATCTCAGCCATAATGTCAAATGATAGAGCCGAAGACATCTCTTCAGCTCCTGATTTTGAGCCAAGAGCTGTATTTCAATTTTAACATTGAGCAGTTTTCGTGGAAAGGGAAACTTTAGTAAACTATGAGAAACCTCAAACTCAGGAAGCCAATCTGGCTCCGCCCCCTTCTTACCCATCCCCGGCTTACCTTTCGGAATCCGCTTTCCTTGACTGAAGAATCGCTGAGCTCCGCCATCTGGAGACAAACTTCCTTTCGGAGAGCTGCCGGCGGTGAGAGATGAGGCATTTGAGGACGAGGAGTTGGACAATGAGGAGGTGGACATTTTCTGAAATAGGGTACTAGTATACTAGGTGTCAAAGCTTGGGGTAAGAAAGGAAAACGTAAGGTGGTCAGCGGAAATGAAGAATAACCAAATACAAGGTTTTTTATAAGGAAGGCTAGTATGGCTGACAGTACCTAGGGGAGCAGTTACTGTCTAGACATGTCGTGGGTTGGTAACAGTATCCATTAATCATTTACCAGACACCCACGTGATGATCTAGGAGGTCCCATAGGGGGTCCTGACGTGGAACTATGAGATCTAGGTCAGAGATCAGATACAGAGAAACTACCGAATACGGTGTTGGGCAGCAAATTTTCAAGGAATTGGGGTTCGAGTTGAGTTTTGGAATCAGGATGGCTTAGGATGTTTCAAGATCACCTAGGTTTTTTTATTAGAAATTCTCCGTTCAAAGGCTATGGCTTAGTCAAAACCTGAGGGTCGCTTTTTCCTCACAGTGGGGCTCTTTAAGATCTGAAACACCTGAAGTTTTGTAAATTTAGAAGTCTTAATGTAAGATCCTTCATGGAGAATGGGACCTTATATAGACTCCTATTGTTGTCAATCCCAGAAATTTTTCAGAAGACGTCAAAGCTTTTCTCAATCACAAGAACAGACTTCGAATGGCACCAGGCAATCGAAATGAAATGCAAATAAATATATTCCATCTTCTTCATCCCCCTTTCTCTATCCATACAGGAATTAGAGATATTCTTCTTCTTTTCTTTCTTCTTCACTCCGCCAGCTCCTCCCCTTTTTAGGCCGATTGCTGTCTAACCACCCGAGCCTCCGGCTCCATCTCTCTAGCAATGTTTTCTGGAGTTTTCTGTAAATATAGATACACACACACATGGATAAAAAGTATCCTTCGTCTATTTTGGATTTTCAAGATGATGACGGAGGAAGATGCATAACGTTTCCAAATTTACGTAGAAGGGAAAATCCGAAGGATTTTAGCCGGATCAAGGGAGCATGGAAGGAATTGGAGGGACCGCCCGTTTTCGGTGTCTAGTCACTTTTAGTATACATATTTGAAATTCTGAAGAGACGAGAAGTTTGAAGAACGAAAGAAGAGCAATCTAACGTATTCTTTGATAGAGAGGTTACTGTTTTCTTTTTTTCAAAAATCCAAATTTTTTGGGGGAGCTGATTTTGTTAAAATTCGGAAAAAAACTCAAAAAGTTTTCCAAACGGGGGAGCTGATTTTTAAAAAGTTTTATGTCTATATGGGGAGCTGATTTCTAATACATTTTTCAAAATTGAGTTTTTCTCATTTCAACAAGAGAATTTTATGTTTTTTATCATAGTACAATGCTAAGATGTTGTAGGATTTTACTAGGATTCTTTGTGATATGTGTGAAAAACTTTTTGGAACACTAGATTTTGGGAAAAATGAGAGATTCTGAAAACACGAGGTTCTGAGTTTCTGTTTTTCTAAGATATCAAGATTCGGTAATTCCAACATTCCGAGACTCTGAGGCTATTCGGGCTTTTAGAAACTGCAATTTTGGGAACTCTAGATGTTTCCAAAAATCTTTCAATTATTATCGCGCCGCGGTCCGCTGTCAGTTGGCTTTAAAGGCGCATGGACTTATTTCAGACGATATCTCGTTAGGGCACGAAAAATGCGCCAACGCCCGAGAAGGCGCACTTCGCGTTTATCAGTCCATCGTAATATCATGACACATTTTCGGTGCCCCAACGAGATATCGTCTTAAATAACTCCATGCGCCTTTAAACCCAGCTGACAACGGACGGCGGCCCGATAATATCATTATTTCCCATTGCTCCATTTGAAACTTTCTTATTCTACGTCACAAAAAGAGTGCAAAATTTTGATAACGATTTCGTAGAATTCCCCTTATCAGATTTTTCTCTACTTTATCCAAATCTATCCCCACTTAAAAATATTGACAAGAATTTTCAAGAGAGATTTTGCAACACAGATAAGAGCAACAAGTTTGAAAAGATTATCTAGAAGAACTGAGGACATAACTCAAATTGAAAAAAATGAGACTATTGCCAGTGATTTTTAAAATTTTCGTAACCGTAAATGTGTGATTTTGGCGTTTAAGAGATTATAAAATTCTGGATTTCAAAATTCCGAAGTTTACTCTAACTGAGTTTGAGATTCTGATTGGGAGATTCTGATGTCTGTGCTGTGCTTCTTTCTAATTTTTGCCTTTTTTAGAATTGCATGACATGTTTATCCATTTCTATAATTGTTCTCTGATTTTCCATGTATTCAAAAACTAGAGAAGCAATCAGAGAAATGCATAAATTCTCCAATTTTTTTCTATAATTCCAGACCGTGAGCAATGCGAGAAAAAGATTAACAATCGTCAAAATCTATGCAGATGTCTGTTGTTACAAATTTCTCAACAAAAAAACACTTGAGACGATTGAAATTTTCATCATTCGTGATAAGGACAATCCATATGTAAATCGGAAAAATTCATTTGTCAGAGTGTCTAATCTTTTTCTAGATTTGTTTTCTAGATTTGAAATTAATTTATTCGATTTACATATGGATTGTCCTTATCAAGAATGATGAAAATTTCAATCGTCTCAAGTGTTTTTTTTTGTTGAGAAATTTGTAACAGCAGAAATCTCTATGGATTTTGACGATTGTTAATCTTTTTCTCGCATTGCCAACGATCCGGAATTATAGAAAAAACTGGAGAATTTATGCATTTCTCTGATTGCTTTTCAAGAACAATAATAGAAATGAATAAAGATGTCATGCAATTCTAAAAAAGGCATCAGAAATCGGAATCCAAGAATTTAAAAATCAGTTAGAGTATCAGCCTCTAAAAAATTTTGGAATCTTGATATCCAGAATCTTAGAATCTCTAGAAACACCAGAATAATATATCCCTTTCATATGAAAAGAACAAAAGTACGCATTTTTTAGTCAAAAGTACACAAATTGTCACAACTTGATACCCTTGAGGTCTACTTATAGAAGAATCTAAACAGCAAAAATTTCGAATAAAAATTTGGCACCCAACCAAGTCTCCTTTACAATTATACTCATGAAAATAGTTATAGTATTGGTCTCTGAAATTTCAGACATCTTCAAAACTACAAATGAAAAAATCTGCAATCCTCTTTTCCTCCGTAAGTTTCTTTTTTGCTCTGTTCCAACCATATGACGTTGGTTTTTTCTCTACCAAATTCATTCATATTAAGCTATTATTTTTGTTTATTCCTCCTCCTATGTATTCCTGACACCTCGAAAAATCTAAAAATTCCAAAAAAATGACGCAGTGACACTTCTAACTCCGATTAGCCTAGCCTTATCCCATTCAAAGTATCAAGACCACGTTTGAACAACGTGATTTTTTGCTCAATTCTCAAATTTGTGATGACGTCTGAAGTTTCAATCCGAGATGATCTACAGATGAGCATAGCCAAGAATCCATTAGACGTCAGCATGAGGCTTATTGTGAGAGAATCGAAAATAATTGGGTTTTTATTGTTGGTAAATGAGAAGAAAATAGGCAATAAAGGGACCTAGGTCCCTGATCATTGGCTAGATGAGCTAGGTTCATTTCGACATAGATTACAGTAATCCTATGGTAATCCTTAGAAAGTTGGATGATCTCAAGGTAAGCCACATGCTTAGTAGGTCTTCGGCTTTGACCCAATTTATTTGAGTAACTTGTTGAAGATGGCTAGCTAGCCGGCGGTCCCAAAATTTGGGTATCAGTAATCTCACAGTAATCTTCGGGTTGATAGACAGAATCTCACCCTAATCTATTCAAGCAATCAGTTGACTCAAGAGGCTAGCTAGCCATGACTTCCGGCTATCACCTAGAGCCCTGAGTTTCTGGATTTCAGTAATCCTACGGTAATCTTCTAGTAATCCAAAAGTAACCCTTATATCTGTCGGCCGCCCATCTGTCAGAGTACTAAAAAAGAAGCTAGCTAGCCCAAAATCGGTCCTTGGACGGTCCTTCATAGCATTACCGTAAGCCAGTGGTAATCTTACAGTAATCTTCAGAATATGAGAAGATTAAAAACTCAGTCTACTCTCAAAATGATCAGAAATCAAGGAACGATTGGCTAAGGTTAGCTGGAGGCAATTTCAAAGATCTCGGCTACTAAGATGTTGAAAAAGACGTGCTAAGTAGGATATAAGAAGCTCGGAATTATATCCAAAAAGTTGAAAAAAGAATTGACTAAAAATAGATGAATTAGCCAGACATTAAGATTACTTACGATTAGTAGACAGTCATGCAAGGGTTGTACTTTAAAAAAGTGCAAAAATGAAGTTGAAATTCCGAGAAAAAGGAGTTATTTGCAATAAAAATTTAATTCCTGAAAGTTCTATTTTCGGAGTCCAGAAATTTTTTTACAAACTAAGAGTATCGCATATCTGCAGTAAGCACATTAGCTATATTTACCAAGGGGAAACGCGCTCCATCGGCAACATGGGTGAAATTTGAATTTTCAGCTTTCCAACCGTTTTGAAAACAGCGAAACATGTTTTGGGGGTGCGTGGACTTCCTGTGGACAATTTGACTGCTGCCCAAGTTGTCCACGAGGAGTCAAAAATCTCAAGAAACTAGTGAAGTTGGTCCCATTGTTTCTTTAGGGTATGATCCCATGATCAAGTACCAAAACCTATTCTTAGGATCGACTGACCAAATAGGGCAATAACCAAGAAACCGTATCAAGAGCGGAACTTCAAAATCAGTTAACCAAAAAACTCAAAAACCTAGTTAAGAATCTCACGTACACCAGTATGCTATGATCACTATACCAATAAGTAGACAATACTCGCCCACATGTGACAGCACCTCTGGGATTCGGGTACATCTTCTAGAAAGACAGAAGTCTAGGAATTCTAGAAAGTAGAAGGAATCGGAAATCTATTAGACCTAGAAATGATGTTTTATGAAACTAGTAGGTGAATGAAAATCAAAAATCTAACAAGTGAAAAAAAGTTTCATAGGAATTGCATTCAAATATATGTAAGATTTGCACTAAATACTCTAGATGATGACGTTAAATGAGTCCTGACATCATCAGGTTTATCCAGATGTCTTGGGGAGAGGGAGCCCAGGGTGTAA
The DNA here is from genome assembly GCA_963932045.1 of Caenorhabditis sinica. NCBI lineage: Eukaryota > Metazoa > Nematoda > Chromadorea > Rhabditida > Rhabditidae > Caenorhabditis > Caenorhabditis sinica. Next base: position 4,387,484 of record OZ009939.1, on the reverse strand, counting down.
GCCTAAAGAGGGGGGGGGGTGCTTAACCCCGATTATCCTTGTTCTTCCCCACTCGAAGAAGACGAACCCTGATGATGAGGAATGACATTTTGGGTGTACACAAGACAAACAACAGAAAACAATGTTCTTAAGCAGATTCACGAATTTAGAATTCAGAAACTGAAGTTATTTCTTGTACTTTAATTTAGAGTTGCAGTCCCGGCCATAATTATATACGTTTTTGTCATTTTCGGTTGAAAAGATGCCAACTTTGAGTGGCTGGAAAACTCATTTATAGTAGTTATCTTTGTTTGAAAATTTGAGGGTATATGAATCAAACCTTGTACTTTAACTTTGTAGTTGGCAACTTTTTTGTATCTCTCCAATCAAAAAAGTTACGCACAGAAACCTGCAGCGATGCCAAACTTTGCTCGATTTCAATGCTATTTCTCAAAAAATTTTGAGTTTTTTTTGACGGACCATATCTTGGCGGAGCGGACTTCTACAAAAAAATTGCTAACTACAAAATGAAAGTTCAAGGTTTGATTGATACACTCAAATTTTCAAGCAGAAAAAGCGACTTTGAATCACTTTTTCAGCTTCTCGAAATTGACAATTTTCTACTGAAGATGACAAAAACGAATATCCAGTACTGTATCCATGGCTTTAAAGCCCAATATTACAAAATTTATAGGGTCCTACTTTCCTAGACAGAAAAGTACATAAATATCAAAAAATGCCTAACTATTGATAGAACAAGAGACAAGTATTTTAACAGGTGAAAAAACTTTTTAAAACTTCCCAACTTTTTTGGAAATGAACATTGATAAGAAAAAACGGACTCTAGGGTCACAGGTGACATGACCAACAAACATAAGACTACTGACAGATGTCATAAGAAGATCTGGACATCTAGATCTACACACGGATATATGTATATCTGAAATTCCAATTCCATGTCAACTGAAGAGTAGCGGGGCTAAGCCTTACTTACTTCCCGCGCGTTGACGTTATTTTCAGTAGAGTAGTGATGGTTGTAAGCGTCATGGTTATTTTTAGAAAGTGGCCTAGAAACTTTAGCTGGGAAGTTAGGCCACTTTAGCTGTAAAGTTAGGTTTTTGAAGTGGCCTAACTCTCTCCAATTTTAGGAAGTTAGGCCACTTGAAAAATAAGCTGGGTTTTTGTTCAAGTTTTATTTTTAGGAATTCCTTCTCCCTCTCTATGGATTGGTGGCCGAAGTTTTGAAATAACGAAAAGTTAGGCCACCAAACCACTAGCAAAACAGTTTCTGAAAAATCATCTTGTTCCTGCCGCCCACATTCCTTGGAAAGCCAAAAAAAAAGACATTTTTCATTCGGATTTGAATTCGATTTCAGTTGGATATAGAAATCTTTGACTGTGTGCATCTCTATTTTTGGTAATCCTACAATAAAAATCCGATGTGTAGGGTGCGAACATGGCTAAAGAGTGATTTTTCTGGAATTTGTGAAATTTCGGAAGTCACGGTTAAGTTTCCGACTATAACTAGGTTTGTAGTTAACCAAATTTTATGATAATTATAGGGATCGATAAGAAATTTTTCGGGGATCAAAATGGGCGTTCAAGTTTTTGAGAAATTCAGAAATGAACGTTTTCTAAAACTTTTTAATATGCGCAATCCGACTCTGTATGTCCATCTACGTGTCATCTACCGTATCTCTAGTTTCCGTCGGCCAATCCAGGCGAAAATTATAAGGATCGGTAGGGAATTTTTCGGGGATCACAAACTGTTTGCTTCAACTTAAAATTGCTTCAAAACTCTTGCATGATACCTTCTTAAAGCTGTTTCCCCAACTCAACATCCTCCGAAACAATGGCTTCAGGGCATTCTGAATTTACCACAAAAATCGTAGAAGTTGTGTTCGGTGGCCGCGGCCGAGTTTTCCAAAAAAGGGGCGGAGCCGAGCGCAGTGATTGGCTGCTGAACGACTGCAAAGACGCTCATTGGCAGTCTTCGCCCATTTTTTGGGAAACTCGGCCACGGCCACCGGGAACAACTTCTGCGATTTTCGCTCATTTCGGAGCCATTTTTCGGCATTTTAGAGCGATTTTTGAGCATTTTCATCATGACTTTTGGAATATTTGCACATTTTTAAGTATTAAAAAACAGTAAAAATGTTTGACCGGAATCCTCCTTTAAGTTACGGTAGATCATCTTTTGACCTCTTGCACTATTCCTCGTGTTTTTCGACTCATTCTCAACAATCCCGATCCCGATTAAACTTTAACCTCATCCCTCCTCCCCCGCTCTTTTTTTTCTCCGATCCTACCGTGTCCATTTTTTTTCACGACGTAACAAATAGCTCCTCACATACGATATCTTTAGGAAGGGGGGAGGGCGCGAGGTTACGTCAAAAGTGTATGTGTTACAATGAATGTATACACATACATACACACACAAAGAGGTACATAGTCACACTTTAGAAAGCCGAAAAGCGCTGCTCGGGATAATTTTCAACTTGTAATTCGACACCGAATACCCCGGGGTTTCTTTTTTCTGTATAGAAAAAAAGGACGACCCGATGTTGCGAAGGTGAAAAATAAGAAGAAGAAGAAGATGAAGTTGAAGATGAGCAAGAAAAAAAAAATAACATGAGAAGGTTGAAACTTCTAGAAGATCATAAGACTGATAATGAATATTTTCGACTAGCCCCTCCCCCAAGGGGAACGGTAACAATGAAAATGGGAGTACGGTTTCTACATGCTCTAGTATGGGCCGGGCTGGAATAGGCAAGACCTCTGAGACTGATAGCCTGCCTACTGTATACACTGATTTTTAAAAACCAAAATCTTGTTTTTCAAAAGAGACAGAACGTTCTAGTTTGAACCTGTTCTACGTCCCCAGAGAGCTACAATGGTTTATATTTATGCTCTAGAAGCTTCGTGACGAAAACAACGGAAACCGTTTTAGCCTCTATTCCACCTGGAACTCCACCAAGTATCGTAGTTTGAGCAGAAGTTAAAATGTGCTCTAAAAATCAGAATCTAGGTCATAGATGGCTTACTGTAGCTTTGTTATAGGATAGGGTCTAAACACTTACAGTAACCCAAAATGTTTCCAAATTGAGCTACCTATAAAAGAGAAAATGCAACCACATAAAAAATGTTTGACAAAAGTTTGAAAACACGGAGCAAAAAAAAGTGAGATGGATGATGATGATGATGCGACGAAAAAGAAACGTATGGGATGAAATATGATACAGGTGTAGGTAGGGTGAAAAGTTGCAAACGAGCAAAAGAATCAAGAAGAGAGGAAAAATACAGATTTTTTGAAAAGAGAAGAAGAATCGGAAATCGAGAGGGCGAGAAGTTGGTTAAGTGACCAAGATGATACTAAAAACAGAGATCAGGAAGGGGAGGTACAGTGGTGAAAAATCAGCATCGGACAGTTTTTCGCGGTCGGTAAAGTAGTCTAAGAAATCAGGCTCCGAGACATTTCGCAACCAGTCGTTTTGCAACTACGACATTTCGCAACTCACATCATTTTTGCAACTACGACAATTCAGTACCGGCCATTTCGAAACCACGAAATCCAGGATTTTGGCAAAAAAACTCACGTTAGAATCGCAACATTTCAAATGTAGACTATAACCTGGAATAGTTCACAATATCCTCAATCCCATACAACCTTAATGAACATAATGAAGACAAGTTTACAGAGTTGCGAAACGATTGGTTGCGATACGTCCAGTTTTAAAATGTCTTGGTTGCGAATCGTCGCGGTTACAAAATAGACTTGAGTTTTGAAATGTCGTAGTTGCGAAACGACTGGTGGCGAAATGTCCCGGAACGGTTTACTTTGTCCATCTGTGGAAGCAGATTTTGGTCTTAGCCAGATGACAGTTTGTATGTATCATTATAGAGTTGCGAAACGACTGGGTGGTTGCGAATTGTCGCGGTGGCAAAATTGACGTGAGTTGCGAAATGTCTTTGTTACGAAATGTCCCGTAGCCAGAAATCACCGTTTTACTTCTATACCTTATCACGAGCAATGCGTTCCTAACTACTATATTCCTGACTACCGTAATTTCAGTCCTACCCTGATAGGTACCATCAAAAAGTTATAGCCCAAACAAAGAGTACGACACAAGAACGAAAAACTGACTTTGAATGTTACAAAAATCTCGTCGTTATGAAAATTTCGTTCGAAAAACAAGTGAGCGAGGAAAGGGCGTAACATTTTTGTGTGTCTCTTCTTCCTGTCAGCCTTCCTTGTCTCGAAAATGTTTCGTCGAAGGACACCAACTTATTTCCCCTCCCGTTCCAGACTATTCATAAAAAACGCGGTCCTCGCTGAAAAAAAATTACGGCGCCGCGCCCCGCGGCACGGTACGAGATCTTTATCTATTTTTCAATGGTTGTGTGTGTTTCGGAAATCAAGAAGAAGACGACACCGACTTTTTAGACAACTTTTTTTTGTGCAGTTTTTTGGTTTTTCACTCTTTTTCTTCAAGGGGTCCCCTATCTGAGGTTGAGGTATTGGGGACAAGGACGAGACTCGCTCGCAAAGTGGGAGTGTTTGAAATTTACGCTTTGATGAAAAATTTTTCGAAATTTTTGTGGGTCGTCGACAGAGCGATGGGATCTAGATATGGTGTAGATAGGGGAATTTTGGAAGAGTTTGAAAAATTGAACTTTCTAGGAAAATGGTGGTCCGAGAAGTGGTGGGGGGGGGGGATATTTTAGGGTTCTGGGTTTCTAGGATTTTGAGATTCTAAGTGATCTAAGATTCTAAGATTCTGCGATAGATTGTCATTAGAGCACGTTCGCTACATGGAAAGTAAACATATGCAAAAATTGAAAACGCGCTCCAATGATAACCACCAATTTTAACCATGAATTTCAACAAAAAATCAAGGTACAAATAAACTAGTGCAGCAGCGCTCTATTGATAAAAGCGCACTTACAACAAACAAAGTCATTTCATTGATAAGAAGTGTCAGAAGCCAATTTTTCTCAAAAAGTCGAAAATCAGACCCATCGTCAAAAAATAATTTTGCCGATGATTTGTCGAGATTTTGACACCTTTTTTGTTTCGTTTTCACATTTCCTTTTTTCACATTTTGCCACTTTTCGTGTGTGTCAAAGTGTGAAGTTTGTACAGCTGCCTAGGGGATACAGTGCTCGGTGAGCACTTGTAAATATTTTTAGTTAATTTTTTTTTTGGTATTTTTCTGTGTTCTCATTCTGGAAAATACACGTGAAAAGAATCCTGGGGGAATCTACAGTATTCAAGGTTCACAAAGTGCGCTCTAATGTTAACAATGGGTGATAATGCAAATGCGCTCAATTGAAAATTTTTGAAAATTAATAAAAGTCATACTTGCCGAATCTCGGCACGGCCCGGCTCGGCACGGGCCGAGGGAAAATTTTGCCGGCCCGGCCCGGGTAGGGAAAAATTGCTCAAAAAAAAATTTTTTTTTTGACAATTTTTCACGAAAAACTATCCAAAATTCATGGAAAAGTGTAAAAATCCATGAAGTACAAGAAGGATACAAAAAATCACGATTTTACTAAAAATTAACGAAAAAATCGAATTTCGCTCCAAATATTGACCTTGAAAAATTTTGCCTCCAAAAATCCGGGCCTGGCCGGGCCGGGCCGGTAGAAATTCCTCCACCGGCCCGGCCCGGCCCGACCCGCGACATGCATGATAAAAGTGTTCTACAAATGCGCTCAATTGAGAAAAAACCGAAAACCAATAACAAAGAAGACAAAAATAATGAGCCTCAAAAACTTCCGAAAGTTGATAACAACACTAATAAAAATAAGAGAAAAATCATGAAGTTTTGACAGTTTTATGACATTTTCAACGGTTTATCAGTAGTTCATAAGAATGGCATGCTCCCAAAAAATAAGCGAAAGTTTTCAAAAAATTTTGTTGACCGGTCACCACCAGACACCTTGGAGCCTAAGGCTTTTATAGAAAAAAAAATTTGGGTTGACTTGTTTTTTTCTCCCGGCTTCTCGAAAGCTCCAAATTGAGCTAAATTCCCACCCCCACCCTCCAAGCTCCGCCCAAATTTTTGGCTCCTTTTCAGATCAAATGATTTCATTTTCAGGTCCACTGAATTTTGAAGTTTTTTTCAGAACTTTTCTAATGGTGATGTGAGCTGAAATTGCACCTGCTTGACCTGGTTGTAGTCTCGAGTTCTGGAAGTGGGTGAAAAAATGAGGAGCAGCTGAAAATTTCGAAAATTCGAAATTTTTTGGTTGGAGTGTTGAAGTCTGGTGGGCCGCCTGAAAAATGAGAAATTTGGATTCCTTATTATCTGAAAAATTGTTGAAGCAAGATTTTTGAAATTTCCTATTCTGGAGCAGCTGTATGATTTCATTTCTCTTAGATCAGAAAATGTGGAGACTTCATAGTCAGAATTTCGCAATCCTAGAACCTTGGACATTCAAAAATTCAAAATCTCAAATTCATTTCCTCCTTTATCCCATTTTTAACACATCATCAACATTTTCAAAAAATCTGACTATAGTAGCCACCAAAACTTTCCGCACCACTTGCTATTCAGATCACTCTTTTGAACTTTTTCCTGGAAGAAAAGTTCATAGAATCTTTGAGAAAAATAACAAGTTTTCGTCAAAATGATATGTACATGTATAGTTTCAGCTGATCAAATGAGAGCGTTGCAATTTTGGATGTGCGGTGAGCGGAAGAATCAACAGGAATTGGCACGTATGAATTGGTATTGGGTTCAAAAGACGTTTTGGAAGAATTTTGATGAAATTCTGAAGGGGTTTAGAAGCCGGGAATCCAAGAATCCCTTGGATACTCCGTAATATCAGGAATCTAAAAATCCGTTATACAGTACCGGCCATAATGATATTCGTTTTCGACATTTTCAGTTGAAGAACGCCAACTTTGAGTGGCTGAAAAACTAATTCAACGTTGTTATTTCTGTTTAAAAATGTGAAGGTATATGAATCAGACCTTGAACTTTTATTTTGTAGTTGAAAACTTTTTTGTATCTCTTCACTCAAAAAAGTTACGCTCAGAAACCTACGGCGATGCCAAATATTGCTGGACTTCAGTACTAATTCTCGAAATTTTTTGAGCTTTTTTTTCGACGGGCCATATCTTGGCAGAGCGGATTTGTACAGAAAAGTTGTCAACTACAAAATGACAGTTCAAGGTTTGATTAATACACTTACAAATTTTCAAACAGAAAAAGCAACATTGAATCATTTTTTCAGCTACCAAAAATTGACGATTTTCCACTGAAAATGACAAAAATTATGGGCGGTACTGTATCTCTTGAAACACCCATCACATCTGCGCTCTATTGACAATTCCCTCTATAACGTTTTCAGTCAGCACAACTTACCCCTTCGCATCGATCAATAGACCGCGACGCGACACGCGTTGCTCGCGAAAAAGTGTTGGGCGCGAAAAGGTCTCTGTCTTGTCACCTCTACCACCCTCTTGCAGTCATTCCACATGTCATTTCATTCTATCCACTCATTCTACCTCTTGGAAATCTATCTGTATCCTTCCCATATAACTTGCCCCCTTCTTGATTATTGGTTTTTTACTCCTTGTTAAGATTTGCTCATTTTCAGAAACTCTCTACAATCATCGTCAACAATGTCGACTTCCCCAGCCACCGTGGAATCCCTCGAAGCCCAAATCGCTGCTCTTAAGTATAAATTAGAGCTGAAGGATGCGGAGCTTCAACAAAAGAATGACGTCATTCTGAACTCTCGGATTAGCCAAATCCGCACCGAAGCGGAGTATCAGTCCCAAATTCGGATCTTGGCACCGGAGAGAGTGCGACACTTTTCGATGGAGCAAATCCGGGAACAAGAGGAGAGCATCCAGGAGGATCACACACGCCAGATTAACATGGAGAAAATGAACATAGATCAGAAGGTGCATATGTTCAAGCGCCAAATGGAGCTTGCTCATCAGATGCATCAGATGGAAGATCGTGGGATCTTAGAGGCGGGACCGGTGATGGAAAATGTGAACGAACACTTACAGAACGGTTGGCAACCGGTATTTATCAACTTGCAACCGCCATGTGTTGGTTACATCCCTGCTAATGTTCCGATGTGTCCAACGATGGTAATGACAGGCATGGAGGACATGGTGGATGGGATTGGTGGAAATAATTGATTTGTTGTTTCTCTTTTGGTTTTGATTATATGATTTTTTTTTGAAATAAAGTTGGTTTTTTGAGAAATTATGTTACTTTGTGAATAATTAGTCTGGGTCAGTTAGATGAGACCAAAAAGACAAAGTGTCGAGAGTTGCCAGTGATCGAATCAAAATCAGTCCTTCGAAAAGTTGCGAAAAGTTTTCAACATCGTCTGATACATGAAACCGATTAACAACTTCTCCACGAGGAGTACACGCGACCTCAAAACCCGAAAAAAAGGCACCAAGTTCAAATTCAAGCTTTCACAATGTTCCCAGTGGAGCGCGGTGTGACACATAAAAGGTCGGTAAGGTGAGACGGTAAGACAATTAGAAAGGTGAGTTTCTTAAAAAATCAGAAAAAATATGGATTTGATCCCGAAAAAACAACTTTCATCCGTATTTTTTCTTTTTTGGAACAGTTTTTGGTCTTGGCTACTCTTTCTCTATCCTTTTGTTGGGCTCTGAGACATTACGAAACCAGTTGTTTTGCAACAACGACGCTTCGCAACCGATCATTTCGCCACCGCGACAATCCACAACCATGTCATTTCGAAACCACGAAATCCAAAAATTTTGTAGAAAGTTTACGGTAACAACACAACTTTAAAAGGTAGACCCTTACCTGGAATAGTTCACAAAACCGTCAATCCCATATAACCTTAATGTCCGTAAGGTGGACTAGTTTATAGAGTTGCGAAACGACTGGTTGCGAAACATCTAGTTTCGAACTGTCTTGGTTGCGAATTGTCGCGGTAGGCAAATGTTGTAGTTGCGAAATGTCGCAGTTGCGAAATGACTAGTTGCGAAATGTTCCCTAACCTTTTGTTGCCAGCTATTTGAATTTTCATCTGAAAATCAGATGTTTGAACTCCCACGCACTTAGCAGCGTATAGAATATTGGTTCCGCAGAAACTGTGTGTGTGGCAAAGTGTAACACAATTTGATCTTTATCTCCAAAAATTTGTACTATGTCTAACCTTGTCTATGACTGCTATTCAATCCTCCCCCCAGCGTCATCATCAATGCCAATACCACCAGCCTGGTCTGCTGAAAAAAGCGATGTTCTTCAGGGTCAAATCATGTGATTCTTTGGTTGTCTCTTGTCTAGTTTTCTTTCTTTCCCTCTCAATAGCAGCTGCTGTGTTGAATTGAATTGAAGAAGAAAAAAGGTTAAAATCTTGTGATTGTTCTTCTTTTAAAATCTTCATTGATTTTCATTTTTGGACTTTGAAGTTGTTAGGGTTTTCTATGATCCTCTAAACTTTTAAAAGATAAAAACTTTGATTTTCCTTTTTGGTATTTCCATTTCGGGTTTTAGGGCCTAGGGGGGTCTTCTAATTAGATAGGTGCAGATGGTCTAGGTTTAGTAGACAGGTGCTTCTAATTGAGGCTTAGGCCTAAAAGGAAAACCATCAACACCTCATTCAAAACGTTTTGAAACCTAGTGTATGCATTTTTGCGTTAGAATTTTTCGGTTGCGGACCTGGCATCAGATTTGACGCCAAGTGACTTTTTGACAGAAAATACAAACAATTCTGACTATTTTTGGCAGCTTCGAAATAGCCTAATTTTCAAAAATCTCTAATTTCTTTGTGATTTCATCAGTAGAGCGTTGTTTCTGCTTTTGTGTGTTCAGATGTCCAGATGTCCACAATTTTGAAAATTCAATGATTTTGGGTCAAAATATATTATTTTTGGATGAAAATTTGCTATTTCGGGCTCAAAATGTATACCTTGCAACTTGAAATTACTGATTTCTGGATCAAAATTCGTGAATTTCAGATCAGTGCATAATCTTAAATCGCAATTTATGATAATTTTTGTCGAAATGTCGAAATTTTTTGGTCAAAGTGCATGATTTTGGGTGCAGAATGTATGATTTTTGGACCGAAATCGATAATTGTTGGGTCGAATTTCATAATTTTTGGACAAAAATACACAACTTTGGGTCAAAATCCATGATTTTTGGATGAAAATTGATGATTTTTTGGTCAATATTTGTGATCTTAGATTAAAAATCATGATTTCTGGATCAAATTTCACACATTTCTGGTAAAACTCATATTCTTAAATCTCAATTTATGATTTTTTTTGTCAAAATGTATCGTTTTCGGTCCAGAATATATGATTTTTGGATAAAAATGCATGATTTTCAGGTCAAACTGTGTGATTTTTATATCAAATTTTATTAGTTTTGTCTCAAAATCCATAATTTGAGGCTCTGAAACCATGACTTTCAGTTCTAAAAGTATGATTTGAGAGGTAAACGCCATCATTTTTGAGTAAAAATACTCAATTTTTGAATCAAAATGTACTATTGTTGAGGTCAAAATTCATCTTTTTAAGTTTAGATACATGATTTTTAAACTAAAAAAAATATTTTGGAATCAAAATTTATCACTTTAGGCTCAAAATTTATCGTTTTTGGATCACAAAATTTATTGTTTTTGGATCAAAATTTCAAGGTTGACAGCCTTGGAAATAGTTCTAGAAAACAAAAATCCCATCATTTTTGTTGATATTTATTTGTCTTGAGGTCTAATTTTTCACTTTTATTTTCCCCAAGACCCCCCCCCCCCTCTCCACTCAACAAAAAATACCAGTTTTTTTTCTCTTCACCTCTTGTCATCAAGTCATACTCTCACAAAGAGTGTCACCAGTGTTGTTCACGTGCTATTAGTCTAGGCCTATGGGGTGTCTCTGCGCTCTCTTCTCATTTCCCACTATTTCGCCGCGGGGTGTCCAGTGGAGCGCGTTTGCATTTAGTCAGTTGAGGAGGGTACCCCCCTCCCCTCTCCTCTTCCCGCGTGAGAGAGGGCTCTCCCATTGATTTTTCTCATCGTTCGTTTTCGATTTTCGTCGTTCTTTTCAGGGGGTTTTTGGAGGGCATTTTTCGATATTTTTTGCTATTTTTTGCCCCTATTTTCTCTGTAAATTTTTTATCGATAAAATAATTTTCGATTTTTCAGACAAACTGGATGTTCACTTCGAGTTCCAAGCAGCGATCATATCAAGTAAGGATTTGATGAAAAATTCAAAAATATCCATTTATTTAGACGAAAAAGATCTATTTTGAGTCGAAAAACATGAAATTTTGACCCAAAAATCATGAAATTTTGACTCTAAATTATGGAATTTTGACCCTAAAATCATGATTTTCCACCCTAAAATCATAAATTTTGACTCTAAAGTCACTTGGCGTCAAATCTGCTGCCAGGTCCGCAATTAGAAATGTTAGACACTCTGACGCAAAAATGCATACAAACGACATTTTGACCTGAAAACCATGAATTTTCTGTCGAAAATTTTTGATTTTAGGGTCAAATTTACCGATTTTTGACCCTAAAATCATAAAGTTTGGGTCGAAAATCGATGAATTTTGAGCCAAAAATTTATCGATTTTGAGACGAAACTCATCACTTTCAAATCTAAAATGACCAATTTTTAATCAATATGTTTTACCTGGAATTTATAAAAACTTACACCCTAAGAGGACCAAAATCGATTTTTTGAGAATTTTGGATCCCAGATTTCGAAATTTTACCCAACCAGGACCCGACAAAATTTGAATTTCCCTCTAAAATTTCTCAAAATGATTCCAAATTTCTTTCAGCAAATCGACGATGAATATGATGATGAAGTTTTGAGGAACAGCGCGAGCTCTTCTCGATTCATGGGTTGGGGCTCGGCAACGAGATCCATTCTATTCGGTGGAGCGACGAATGATGAGCAGAGAGGATTGTAAGTAGATCAAAAAAATTGAGAGAGGAAATGGAGAAAATTTAGGAAAAAAAGACTAAGATCATGGAAAATAGTCAAAAATGACCCCCAAAAACCAAATTTTGTTTGCTCAAATTCTCGCATTTTTCATGACTTTCAGAGCATCCCAACTCAAATTTCAACTTTCCCTTCAAAAACTTCAATTTTTCATTTCAGAATCGCCGGCTCCTCATCCCAACACTCATATCATGATTCGCCAATAGTGGAAATGCCTCCGGTAAGATTTCATTTATTGAGAAATTAGACGGATTTGCAGGTTTTGAAATCTAAAAATTTGAAAAAATCGACCCCGAAAACCCCTAGGAAGTCAAATTTTACGAAAACTTTTTTGAATTTTGAATTTTTGAATTTCCCGCTCAAATTTTGATCTACCAGGACTAATTTTCGCTCTAAAACCCAAAAATCTTACTGAAAGTTCAAATTTCCCGCCAAAAAACTCCCAATTTTTTCAGGAAGTCCACTACCAAGGATTCACCGCCACCCAACACCACGGACCGCCCACGATGGCCTCATCATCCCAAATCAATTCTCGTCGATGGGATCATGTTTTGAATTTGGACGAATTCTTCACGCATATCTACGAGTATCATCAAAATGGAGGATATTTGTGTATCATACTGCAGAAGGTGTTCAGTTTGCTGCAATTCGTTTTCGTTATGGTAAGGATTTTTTGAAGATTTTGGAGGTCAGGTGTCCCGGAGGCTTCTAGACAAAATTTGACAAAAAATGTGCTAGTTTAAGCCAAAAATAACGAAAATTGAACAAAAATGATCCCTAGAGTGTTCTAGAAGATTCAGAAGACTTTGGGAGGATCTCTAGAAGATTCGGGATATTCAGAAGTCGTCGTGAGACCCCTATAATCCTCTAGAATCCATCTGGAAAAAATTCGACTTGTGAAATCTTCTGAAAAGTTTAAGGTGGTCCTTGAGAGTTCTGAAGCATCCTGAAGTCTTCAGAATCCTCTTGATACCGCCAGAGGATTCTGGAGGCTTCTGAAGACTCCCAATCTCTTCTATAACATTTTGAATCCGTCCAAAAATGCCCCCATTTTTCCAGAGCTTCACCACATTCTTCACCCAATGCGTCGACTACGAATTCCTCTTCGCCAACACCAACGTCACCTCTCATGGTACAGTAAACCAGGGAAAGCGACATTTCGGCGACGCCGTCGTCGACAACTGCGCCGCCCATCTCAGCGTTTGGTGCGTATTCGCAATCCTGGCCGCACTGGTTTATTGGATAACACGAGTCGTCAAACATGCGCAGTACATTATGAAAATGACGGAAATCCAACAATTCTATGTGCACGAGCTGAAAATCCAGGACGACCAACTGCCGAATTTGACGTGGCACGCCATTGTCAAAAGGATTTGTGAAGCGCAGAAAAAGCTTAGGCTTAGCATTCATCAGGACAACATTACGTCGATTTACATTTATCATAGGATACTACGGTACAAGAATTATATGACGGGAATGGTTAATAAGGTGAGATTTTTTTTTGAAAATTTGGACAAAAATTGATCTAGAAGAAGTCTCCATCGCCAACTTGGCTTGAATTGTCAGCTTTCCCGCCGTTTTGAAAACAGCGAAACTTGTTTTGGTGGGTGCGTGGACATTTCGTGGACGATTCGACTACTGCCCGAGGTGTCCACGAGGAGTCCACGCACCCACCAAAACATGTTTCGTTGTTTTTTCAAAACGGCGGGAAAGCTGAAAATTCAAATTTCAGCCAAATTGGCGATGGAGCGTGTTTCCCCTTGGGTAATATCGCTAATAACTCAAAAACAAATAAAAAATATTCCAGCCAGATTTATATTCAAATTCTTAGTAATAACCTCAAATTTTTCAGCGCATCATCTCGCCGGTCTTCGACATTCCCTTCCTGGGCCCCATCGCCTACCTCCCCAACAACCTAAAGCATGAAATCGAGCGAATCCTCTTCACAAGTTCCACCTCAGCCTGGACGAATGGCCCCAACCTTCGCGACGAGTACAAGCATCATGAGCAGCTGGAGCAAGCCGCCCGTAAAATGAAGGAGGACTGCAAATTCTATGGATTCCTGTCGTTGATCCTGATGCCCTTGCTACTTCCTTTCCAAATGATGGAGTCGTTTTTCTCGCTGACAGAACTCATTAAGCGCCGCCCGGATGGTCTCGGAATGCGGCGGTACAGTAACTATGGGCGGTACTTGGTTCGCCATTTCAACGAGTTGGACCACGAACTCTCGGCCCGATTGAATCGATCACATATCTATGCTGCAGCCTATATGGATCAATTTTTCTCGCCAGTCTTGGAAATTGTCGCCAAAAATGTGACTTTTGCGGCGGCGGCTATTGTGGGAATACTAACGATTCTGTCGGCATGGGATGAGGATGTACTTCAGGTATGTTTTCAGAGTGGGGAAACCCTGAAATTTGAGCCAAAAATCATGAAAATTGACCTAAAAATCTCTTGGCGTCAAATATGATGCCAGGTCCGCAATCGAAAAATCTTTGACACACTGATGCAAAAACTCACACACCACGAAAATTTTGAAAAGGCGGGCGTCTAGACAGAAGAACCCCTCTAATTTTCACACTTGGCTTCAAATCTGATGCTTGGTCCGCAATCGAAAAAGTTCTGGCTACGAAAATTAGGTTTCACCCACTGTTTGGGGTCAAAAATCACCTATTTTAAGCCAAAAACTTTTTCCAGGTGGAGCACGTGCTTACCGTAATCACTATCTGCGGAATCATCATTCTCATCTGCCGTGGAATGATACCCGATGAGAATCTCGTGTGGCAACCGGAGATTCTAATGACACACGTCACTTCAGAATTGCACTATCTACCATCGACGTGGAAGGGAAAAGCCCACACGGCGGGCGTTCGACACGAATTTGACCAACTTTTCCAGATGAAATGGATGTTTTTCGTGTTGGAGTTGACTAGTCCGATTTTTACACCATTTGTACTGCTGTTCTGGCTTAGGCCAAGATGTAAACAGTTGGCCGACTTCTTCCACGACTATACGGAAAGGGTCGATGGATTGGGAGATGTGTGTAGTTTCGCTGTGATGGATGTTGGAAAGCATGGAGATCCCAAGTGGAATCATATCAAGGTAAGTGGATTCCGGGCTCCGAGACATTTCGAAACCAGTCGTTTCGCAACTACGACATTTTGCAACCACGTCATTTCGAAACCATGAAATCCAGGATTTTTGTAGAAAGTTCACGTTAAAATTGCAACTTTTCGAATGTAGACCATAACTTGGAATAGTTCGCAATACCCACAATCCCATATAACCTTAGTGGGGGTAAAGTGGACTATTTTATAGAGTTGCGAAACGACTGGTTGCGAAACGTCCAGTTTCGAAATGTCTGGGTTGCAAATTGTCGCGGTTGCGAAATGTCATAGTTTCGAAATGGCGTAGTTGCAAAATGTCTCCGGTGCCGGCTTCCGACTGTCATGTCTAAATTTTCCCCCATTTTTTTCAGGAACTCAAAGCGATCGACGAGGACGAAGAAGAGCCATCCGGCCCGCCGCCAGCCATCACCACCTCGCACAATCGTGCTCGTGACGGAAAAACCGAACTCTCGGTACTCCATTTCAAAACCACGAATCCCGAATGGCAACCGCCGAAGGCTTCGGAGAGATTTTTGAGGAAATTCAGAAATCGTCTAGGACAAGAAGCATCAATGTTGGCACCGATTGGATCCATGCATTTGGGACAACATTTGGATGGGACACGGGGGCAAGGTAAGGAAAAATGTGACGAATTTTAGGTCAGAAAATCTTGAAATTCGGCTTAAAAATAAGGATTTTTGAGATCAATTTCAAATCGAAAATCAAGAATTTTGACCCTACATTTTTGAGTTTGGGGCCTAAAATGACACATTTTGGATCGAAGGTTATGAATTTTTAGTCAAAGAACGACATTTTCTAGTGGAAATGGGCAATCTTTAGCCAAACTTAACCAATTTTCGGTCCAAAAATTCGGTTTTTGGAGTCATTTTTTAGCGATTTTTCACTCATTTTAGGACTGGTTTGTGTCAAATTTTCATTCAAAACCACATTTTTCTCAACTTCAACCTGAAATTTCAACTCAAACCGTCATTTTATGCCATTTTTGGGCTGAAAACTATCATTCTGCCTATTTTTGACCTAAAAATCTGTAAAATTCAACTTTTTTTTCGATTTTTCACCTATTTTTTCTTCAAATTTCTATTCCAAATTTTATTCCCCTTAATTTAAACCCAAAAATTCCACTCAAAACCATCTTTTTAGTCATTTTCACCCTTAGATCCATTCAAAAATTTCCCTTTCCCGCCAAAAATCTCCTGCGGCAGGGAAAAGTGGGCGGGGTCGAAAAGTGGGCGGAGCCTAGTTGGCAATGTCTGCGGCACACTTTTTCGCGGATTTTTTCTTATGTGACCATTTTTCGTCCAATTTTTGACCATTTTCGGTCGAAATTGATGGTTTTTGACAGAATTTTTCGTGAATTTTTGGTCACAAAGAGTTCTAAAACCATTAATGTCAGTTTTAGGGAAAAAACCATAATTTTCTCTATTTTCGACCTGAAAATCTGAAAGTTTCCACTTTTTTCGATTTTTCACCTGCTTTGTATGCAAAAATCTATTCTAAATTTTATTTTACCTCGATTTTCACTGAAAAATTCCATTCAAAACCCTCTTTTCTGCCATATTCGCCCTATAAATCCATTCCGAAATTTCAATTTCCCGCCAAAAATCCGCACTGCGGCAGGGAAAAGTGGGCGGAGCCAAAAAGTGGGCGGAGCCTACTTTGCAATGTCTGCGGCACACTTTTTCGGGGATTTTTTCTTGTATGACCATTTTTCGGCCAATTTTTGCCCATTTTTGCTCGAAATTGATGGTTTTAGACCGTTTTTTTTTGTGAATTTTCGGTCACAAAGAGCTCTTAAATTTTTAAATTTTAAAAATTTCCTGAAAAAGTTAAAAAAAAGCATTTTTTTAGAAAACTAAAAAATATTTCTTCAAATAATTTTTTTCCAGACCTTCCCCAACGAAACATCCTCCTCGAATCGGTCCACTCTATAGTTCCAACCACTTCCGGCGGAATCTCCGCCTCCCAAATCGCTCCAGGCCGTCACCCCCTGATCGGAGAGGGTCTCCACCGTATCGATGGACCCCTTGAGAATGCATTCCAAGGAATTCCCGGAAAACAGACGGGCGGTATTTTGGCTAGTCTCTATCAGGAACAACCCCGGGCTGCCGAATCGTTGAATAACAGTTTGAGGGCCAGTGGAGTGGATATTGATGGTGCTGGCGCGGAAATGAGGATTAATGCACTATTCCTGAGAGGACTACATGATGAGAGTGTTATGTGAGTTTTTTTTTAATTTAGAGAGAAAAATTGAAGAAAAAATTTTAATATTTTCAAAAAAATAATTTTAAAAATTTGAGCAAATTTCAAAAATTTTCGAAAAAAAAATTTTTTTGAAAATTTTTTTTCAACTCAATATATGTCTGGAACTCAAAAACACGTCTAGAATCGAAAAATCGCTACAAAGAAACACAAAAATCGCTCCAAAACCGCGAAAATCGGCTCCAAAAAAGTTGGCTCCTCCCACTTTTTGGGGGACCCCATTTTCGCGGTTTACAGCGATTTTTGAACGTTTTCATGGTGATTTTCAAATTCTACACTCATTTTTGCACATTTCTAATAAAAAATCAACACTTTTCGAGCCATTTTAAGCCAAAATTGGCTACTTGGCGTCAAATCTGATGCCAGGTCCGCAATCTCGGGAATTTCTGACACGCTCACGCAAAAATTCACAAACTTGCTAGAAACATGTAAGAAAGTGTGTAGAATCCAAAAATAACCATGAAAAAGCTCAAAAATCGCTCCAAAACCCCGAAAATTGGCTCCAAAAAAAGTCGGCTCCGCCCACTTTTTGGGGACCCCTTTTTCGCCGTTTTATTGCGATTTTTGAGCTTTCTCATGGTGATTTTTGGATTCTACGCACATTTTTACATAAATCTTTAAATTTTGTGCATTTTTGCGTCGGCGTGTCTAAAATTTCTGTGTTTGCGGACCTGGCATCAGATTTGACGCCAAGTAGCCTATTTTGGCTTAAAATGGCCATTTTTAAGCCATTTTTAGGTCATTTTGGGCCAAAAAATCTCCTTTTTGGGCCAAAAATCTCGAATTTTTCGAATTTCCCCACAAAAACGCCACTATTTTTCAGCCAATCCTCATCATCTCGTCACTATGGAAATGCCACTTCCAGCTTCAACATGCATCCGAATGCAATGCAAAGTGTCTTTGCGATGCCTGAAGGATTTGGACCAGTTTCAGAAGTTGAAAATTCGCTGATCAATATCGAAACGCCCACGTATCCAAGGGACTCTACGCAGCGGTCAGTGTCCCGCCCGTCCTCCGACCGCCGATCGTCCGACCGCGACGCGACCGCCGTCGCCGCTACCGTAGATCACGTGGCGCCGCCCGTCGTCGCCTTTGAACCATTGGCGGATCTTTCTGATCTACCTGGAACCTCTGAAGGCGCGGGACGTTCCCAAGACCACCCACCGAGAGGAGACCACCCACAGCGACGGGAACCAATGCAGCATCATCAGATTGACGAGGAAGAGGAGGAGGAGGAAGATATAGACAATAGTCCACCACTTCATTTTACATCTTAAAAATTCTGAATTTTGAAGGTCCCCCGGGAAATTTGAATTTTTTGAAAAAAAATTTTTTTGAAATTTGTGAAAAAAATTTTTTTTTGAAATTTTTCCGATTTTGGTATCAAAAGATTCATAATTTTTCGCTGATTCTAATGGTAGTGATTTTGTTGGAAAATTTTGACTTTGAAGGGTTTTATGAGGATTTTAGTGAAAAAACTAGGATTTTTAAATTTTTCAAAAAAAGTTTTTTTGAAAATTGATCTAAAATCTTTCAGAGCCATTTTTGAACAGTGAAATTACTACCGTTGAAATCAGCGAAAAAATCCGAATCTATTGGTATAAAAATCAAAAAACTTTGAAATTTTCACTTTTTTCGAATTTTCAAAAATTTTGAAAAAAAAAATTTTTTTCAAAAATTTTCATGTTTTATACCAAAAGATTCAGAATTTTTCGCTGATTCTAATGGTATAATTTTTATCAAAAAAAGTTATCTAGAAAAAATTTTGGAGCGATTTTAGTGACCTAAAAATTTTTCTTTCAAAATTCAAATTTCCCGCCAAAATGTTTTCTAGCCAGTTTCAGGCCATAAAATCACTACCAATAGAATCACCATGAAATTCCAAATTTTTTGATACCAAAATCACAAAAATTTGAGAAAATTTGTTTTTTCGAAATTTCCCAAAATTTCCCATTTTCCCCCCTAAAAATTGCATAATTTTCTGTTAAAAAATTTCCCCATTTTTTGTATTTTTGTACATTTTTCCCCAGTTTTACTCTTCAAAATCCTCATTTTATCTACTTTTTTCAACTTTTTTTTGTAAATTTTGACTGAAAAAAACGAGTCTTTTCATCCCCCAATTTCATATTTTTTTTTGGTTTTTTTTTTGAATTTTAGAAAATCTGCCACCTAGTTTTCATATTATGAGCACAATTTTCTTATCTTTTTTCTTCTCAAAAAATTTTTTTTTCGAAATTTTTTTCTCCCCAATTTGCAGCTGTTTGTGTGTATGATCTTGTCATTTTCCCCCATTTTTTGTACATTTTTTTGGTCAAAAAAATTTGTATAAACTTCTCAGTGATCCCCTAATTTTCGATTTTTTGAAATTTTGAATTCCCGCGGTTTTTAATCTGAAAATTTTATATTTTTTAATTCTTATTTTTTGGAGACTTTGGCCTAATTTTTTTCTTAATTTTTGTTCCAGATGAAACCAAAGAACGCCGAGGATTTTCGAAAATTTCAAACGTTTCCGTCGAAATCTGGCGCCCAGAAGGGGCCCCAGTTTGCTCCGGGAGCCAATAAATTTCAGCAAATGGTATAAAAATTAATTTTTTCAAAATTTGGAGAAAATTGACCCAAAAATGCCAAAAAAAATAGTCGATTTTTGAAAAAAGTTGAATTTTCAAAAAAAAATTTTTTTCAAATTTTTCGATTTAGGTATCAAAAGATTCAGATTTTTTCGCTGATTCTAATGGTATCATTTTCAGCGAAAAAAATCCTGAATCTTTTAGTATAAAAATTTTAAAAATCGAAAAATTTTGAAAAAAGTGTAAATTTTGAAGGATCTTCATTTTTCCCCATTTTTATACTAAAAGATTCAGAATTTCATGCTAATTTTAATAGTATCATTCTCAGCAGAAAATTTAAAACATTTTGATACCAAAATCGAAAAAATTGGAAATTTTTCAACTTTGACCAAGATTTCAAAAATTTGAATTTTTTCAAAGTTTTTCGATTTTTACACTGAAAAATTTAGAATTTTATGCTCATTCTGATATTATTGTTTTCAGCAAAAAATTCTGATTCTTTTAGTACAAAAATCATGAAAATTGGAAATATTTCAATCTTTGACCAATTTTTCAAAAATCGAAAATTTTTCAAATTTTTCCGATTTTTATACCAAAAGATCCAAAATTTAATGCTGAAAACGGTACTGCTAAAATCAGCAAAAAATTCTGAGTCTTTTGATACCAAAATCGCAAAATTTCCGCCAAAAAATTCAAATTTTCAAATTTCCCGCCAAAAACTCAAAATTTCCTAATTTTTCGCAGGCAACATTCCACAAGCAACAAGAGTCCACCGGCGACTACCGTAATGCTCCGCAGCATCGAAAAATCCATTTCGGCGGCACACCAAAAATGCAGTATCGCGAAGGCGGCAAGTTCTACAAGCCGCCCGTTGAAGTAGGCGGAGCCAAGGGAAAAGTGGGCGGAGCCAAAGGGGGACCACCCAAGAAGACGTTCCAGAAGAATCCCGAAGAAAAAGTGGGCGGAGCGAAGAAGCAGAGAAAAGTGGGCGGAGCCAAGAAAAAGGGGCCCCCAGCCAAGGGGACCTCTCAGGAATATCGAGAATTGGCGAATTCCGATGACGAGGATTCAGATGACGTCATGGATGTGGAGGATATGTTAGAAGAATCAGAAGACGTTAAGGATTCTGAAATTCCAATGGTGAACACTTTGAGAGTGGGCGGAGCCTCCTCGGGGGTCCCCAAAAAAGGGGCGGAGCCTAAACCTCAAGCAAGGATATTCAATGCTTTGGGGGAGTACGAAGAAGGGGCGGAGCCGAAATCGAAAAAGCAGAAGACGTCAGAAGTTCAAGAATCTCCAGAATCAGATGACGTGGATTCAGAAGGGGGTAAAAATTTTGAATTAAAAAAAAAATTTTTTTTGGAAAAAAAATTTTCTCGATTTTTATACCAAAAGATTCAGAATTTTGTGCTGAAAATGATACCATTGAAATCAGCGTAAAATTCTGTTTTTTTAGTATAAAAATCGAAAAAATTGAATATTTTTTTTTGATTTTTAACCAATTTTCAAAAAACTTTTTTTTTCCAAATTTTTTCGATTTTCATACCAAAAGATTCAGAATTTTGTGCTGAAGACGAAAATGTTAAAATCAGCAAAAAATTCTGAATTTTTTGATATAAAAATCGAAAAAATTGAAAAATTTTCGATTTTTGACCAATTTTTCAAAAATCAAATTTTTTTTCAAATTTTTTCGATTTTTATATCAAAAGACTCAGAATTTTTTGCTGATTCTAATGGTAGCATTTTCAGCAAAAAATTCTGATTTTTTTAGTATAAAAATCGAAAAATTTTGAAAAAAAATATTTCAAAATTTTTTTCAATTTTTCAGAAAATCCTCCAGAAGAGGATTCAGAAGACTCCAACGACGACGACGACGACGACGAAGAGGAACGACTCAAATTTCGCGCCGAAATTTCGCAAATGCCCTTGGGGAAAGTTCGCGAAATGAAGGAGAAACTGGGCATCAAATTGTTCAACAAGACCTATTTTGGCACTTCGGAAGTGGAGAAAAAACAAAAAGTGGAAAAGAAGAAGGAAGCAGAAAAGGGCGGTCAGCATCGGCCGAAGGAGATTTCGTCGAAACGTCCTGTGTCGACTTTCAGGAATATCTATGGAGATCATGAGAAGGGAACGAAGAAGAAGTGCGTGAAATTTGACCCAAAAATCATTAATTTTGACCTAGAAATCATGAAAAATGACCTAAAAATCATGAAAATTGACCAAAAAATCATGAGAATCGAACCCTAAAAGTGGGCGGAGCCTATTTTCCATAGGCTCCGCCCACTTTTGAAAATCGATTTTTATGAATTTTGGGTCGATTTTCATGATTTTTTTGATTGATTTTTATTATTTTTGTGTTAAAAATCATAAAAATTGATCCAAAAATGACCAATTTCGACCCAAAATTCATAAAAATCGACCTCTAAAAGTGGGCGGAGCCTAATTTTCCTTAGGCTCCGCCCACTTTTAGAGGTCGATTTTTATGATTTTTGGGTCAAAATTCGTCATTTTTGGGTCAAATTTAATGACTTTTCACCTAAAAACATGAATTTTGATCAGAAAATTCTGATTTTCGACCCAAAAATCAAGATTTTCGAGCCAAAATACGTCATTTTAGGCCAAAAACTCAATTTTCCAATAAAATCCAAAAAAAGTTTTTTTTTCAATTTTTTTCAAATTTGACGGTTTTATTCGGTCAGAAACTACTCTAAAATTTCATTTCCGTCGATTTTTACTGAAAAATTCGCCTCAAAATAACGATTTTAGGCTTAAAATCCACTATTTTTCAATTTTCGACCTAAAACATCCAAAATTTTCTCATTTTCTTCGATTTTTTCCCTGTTTTTCTTTAAAAATCCTTTCGAAATCCTATTTTTCTCGATTTTAACCTGAAAATTCCACTTAAAATCGTCTTTTTTCGCCATTTTTACCCTTAAATTCATTCAAAAATTCTCTTTCCCGCCAAAAATCTTCACTGCGGCAGGGAAAAGTGGGCGGAGTCTAAAAGGGGGCGGAGCCTACTTTGCAATGTCTGCCGCACACTTTTTTCGGCGAATTTTTTTGAGATTCTATTTTTCACCGATTTTTGCTCAAAATAGCTCAAAATTCACCTTTTTTTGAGCACTAAAAAAGAAAAATCAGTGTAAAAATGTAAAAAATATTTTTTTTGCAGAAAATGGGATCCACGATTCGACGCGCGCGCCGGCGACTTCAAAGAGGTGTGCTTCGAGAACAACTATCAGTTTTTGGACGATATTCGAAGTGGTGAAATGGCGGATATTCGAAATGAGCTGAAGAAAGCGAGAGAGGAAGGCGATGAGAGGAAGGCGGAGCGCTTGAAAAATGTGAGGAACAATTTTTTTCGACAAAAAAAATTTAGGCCAAAATGAAAAATTTTCAAAAAAAAATTTACCAGAATTTTTTGGATTTTGGTTTCAAAAAATTCAAAATTTTCCGCTGATTCTGATGCTGTTACCTGTTTTCTGCATTTTTGCGTCAGTGTGTCTAAAATTTCCCAAATTGCAGACCTGGCATCAGATTTGACGCCAAGTGGGCTATTTTGGCCCAGAATAACCCGAAGAGGGTCAATTTTCGATGGAAAACATGTAAAAAGGAGTGAAAAGTCCAAAAATCAAAAATGCTCGAAAATTGCTGTGAAACCATGAAAATCGGCTCTAAAGTGATCACTCGCTAAAAACCTCATTTGGAAGCCAATTTTCATGGTTTTACGGCGATTTTGAGCATTTTCATTGTGATTTTCAGAATCTACGCTTATTTTTACATAATTTCATCGGAAATCGACACTTTTCCGGTCATTTTGAGTCAAAATAACCCACTTTTCGTCAAATCCGATGCCAGGTCCGCAATTTCGGAAATTTCAGACACACTTACGCCAAAATGCACACAATTCCTGGTTTCATGTGAAAACATGCGTAGAATCCAAAAATCATTATAAAAAAGCTCAAAAATCGCTCTAAAACACCGAAAGTGGGGTCCCCAAAGAGTGGGCGGAGCCAACTTTTTTGAAACCAATTTTCGCGGTTTTGGAGCAATTTTTGGGCTTTTTCAAGATGATTTTTGAGTTCCAGACATGTTTTTACATAAATCCACCAATTTTGTGCATTTTTGCGTTTAGTGTGACTAAAATTTCCGAAATTGCGGACCTGGCATCAGATTTGACGCCAAGTGGGCTATTTTGGCTTGAAATTGCTCAATTTTGAGGGAAAATGGCTCAAAAAACTGCAATTTTTTTTCAAAAAATTTTTCAAATTTTCAGACGCTTCATAAAATGGAAACTCGCGAGAAGACCCGTGCCGAGAAGCGTCGTCAAGCGGAAACCCGTAAGGAGTTGCACGACGACAACATTGACCGAATGCTCCGCGGCGAGGCGCCCATCTTCCGAACCAAAGCTCAAGTCCGCCGAATCGACGCCGAGAAGAAGTATGAGGAGTTGAAGAAGGATAATAAGCTGGACAAGTACCTTCAGAGAAAGGCCAAGAAGGAGTCGGCGAAACAGAAGAAGGCCCGCCCACCGTTTGAGGGATATGGATATGGGAATTAGGACTAAATCTCATGAATTTTTCGTCTTTTTTTTCTAAATTTCCATTTGTTAACCTTGTTTATTTGTTGTGTTACTGCTCATTTTATAGTTAAATAAATTTATTTTTAACGGAATCCGTTTCAAATCGTTGACCCAAAAAAACCTAAATTTTTATTCAAAAATCATAAATTTTAACCGAAAATTAATGATTTTTGACTAAAAACGAAAAATTCGCGTTTTTGTGCATTTTTGCGTCAGCGTGTCGGAACTTTTGCGATTGCGGACCTGACATAATAATTGACGCCAAGTGATTTTTCGGTCAAAACACATGATTTTTTGTCGAAGTTCATAATTTTTGGTTTCTAAAACAGAAAAAGGTTCGATATTACAGAATTTGAAGCGATAAATCATGAATATTGACCTTAAAACCAAGAACTTTTACACAAAAATGGTAAATTTCGAGTCCAAAATCATGAATTTAGAATCAAAAATCATCAATTTCGAGCCAATTAATCATTTGGCGTCAATTATGGTGCTAGGTCCGCAACCAATGTTTTTTGACACACTGACGCGAAATTGCATACACTGACAACGAACATTTCGAGGCTCGGTGTTTGCGTACTTTTCAAAAATTTCGAGCAATTTTGGCTTAAATTTTGAAAAGTACGCAAACACCGAACCACACTTTTTCACATCCGATAATAGCAGCGATAATCTTAACTTTTTTTCCTCTTTTTTAAGATTAATTTTTTCTAAATTTACCCGTTCTTCCTGTATTTTTAACCTTGTTTTTGTTGTGTTACTATTCATGTCATAGTCAAATAAACTCATTTTACCAAGGCCTCACTAATTGGATTAAAGTTAGGTATGCCTTAAGACAACTAGGGGGTCAAAAAATTATTCAGACACTTTTACTTTCTCCTATTAGCATTACTGAAGATAACCAAAAACACACAAGTTTACCAGGAGAAAAAATTTGGTTTAGGCGAAATGAGGGAAATTAGATTAGTCACTTACTTACCTACTAGTTTGCTTAAGATTTCACTTACTCTCGAAAAAACAGTATATAAGGGAAATTAGGCATTAAGAACGGTAACTAAGATGTTTTCTTGCTATGATGGTTTTTCGGTAACACGAGGATTTGGTTTTGGATTTCAGCAGAAGTATTCTCTATGTCTACTCTTGGTACCATTATTATTGTTCTTTGTGGTTCAAGAAACCGAAGGTGAGTTTTGAGAATAACGACGTTTCGCAACTCAGTCGATTTCGCAACCGCGACATTTCGCAACTGCGACAATCCGCAACCACGTCGTTTCGCAACCATTGAATCCAATAATTGAATCCAATAATTGTATAATAAGTTCCCGTTCTAATCTATTTTTTTGGAAAGTGATGACAACCTGGATTGGTTCATGATATCAGTGATCACATGTAGCCTGTATGATTAGTTGCGAAATGTCTAGTTGCCAAATGTCTAGTTGCCAAATGTCTTGGTTTCGAAATGTCGCAGTTGCAAAACGTCGTGGTTGCAAAATGACCAGTTGCGAAACGTCTCCGTAGAATGGCATCTCAATCATCCCCTTCTCAATTTCAGGATCCATAATCTCCCGAAATGAACCATCCTCTTCCTTCATCACATCCTTCAACCCTTCCGACACCACAGACCCCCCACCCGACACTTCTCAACAACAGTCCACACTGATCCCCAACTTCCCATGGCTGGAAAATATCGCAAAAATCGAGTTCACGACCTCAAAACCGAAGAAGCCAAATGCCATCCGTGAAGGGTTAATTGAGCAAGTCAGAAGTGGAAAGATTCCGAAGGAGTTGGCGCCATTTGTGAATTTGACAAAGATCGATGAGCTGAAGAAGGATCATAATGAGGTGGGTAGGGGGAAACATGGGTTTACTATTTAAAAAATAGGGGTCCGCTATCAAAATTTATGAGATACTTTGTCTGCCTAAAGTTCGGCTTCGAGACATTTCGCAACCCGTCATTTTGCAATTACGACATTTCGCAACTCACGTCAATTTCGCAACTACCACATTTGGCTACCGGTCATTTCACCACCACGACAATCCGCAACCACGTCATTTCGAACTTTTCAAATGTAGACTATAACCTGGAATAGTTCACAATACCCTCAATCCCATACAACCTTAATGAACTTGAAGTGGACTAGCTTATAGAGTTGCGAAACGTCCAGTTTAGAAATGTCATGGTTGCAAATCGTCGCGGTTGCGAAATTGACGTGAGTTGTGAAATAACGTAATTGTGAAATGACTAGTGACGAAATGTCCCGGAGCCTAAAGTTCGTATTGCTCTTTCGATGAAACCCCATTAGCATCCAACCTTGATGACTCTGAGTTCCAGACGCTCGACTTCATTATCCGTGACGAAGACGTCGCTGACATTCCCGATGATGACGTGGAGCATCGAAAAGTGAACACCCTCACCCATGATGGTAACAAAACAATCATCACAATATCCGATGAAGCTCGAGATGACCTGTACAAACATTGGATGGATCAGAGTTTGGCGGGACTCATGGGAGCAGTTGTCACTAATGTGTGGGTCAAATAGGTTACGGTGGAGCGCAATTACTACTTGGCCGCTGTGCGATAGAGCGCATTTACGTTTTTTCCATAAGTTTCACATTGGAGCGTATTTTCATTTTTTTAGGATCAACAAACGGAAGATGACCAAGGCTGAGAAGAAAGAACACTACCTGTGTATCCATGAGTCGAAGAATGTGACCGCCCATGCGAAATGTGTGGTTACAGTACTAGATCAACTCAAGAAACGAAATGAGAAGTTGAAAATGTACAGTACCTTGACGACAAGGCGTAAGTCTAGATAGATTCCGGGACCTGCACATCTAACTCTCCTACAGTAAACTCTCATCGAAAACGCAACCGTGCGGATAATGAAGCTTTCAAGACTACTCTTGGTCACTATGAGAAGTATGTGAAATCTGGAGCAGAAGAGTTCAGAGTGAAGAGAGCTCCAGGATTCTCGATTTTCGACGAATTTGAAAGTAAGCGTCAATCGGTGTTGAAAGGAAATGTGCAGACGAGAAAGTCTTATACAATTCGAGAAAACAAAAGTTTGTCGCCACTGGCACTGATAGCAAGGAAGCTGACAGAGTTGGTGAGAGCCGGGAAGAACAAGGCGGGACCGCAGAAGAGGTAGGTCTAGGAATTCGAAGTTTTAAAGATCCTCAATTATTTGTCAGGTGGCAAGAAGTGATTCGGGACATCAAGGATGAGAGTACTAGGATTAAGAGTAAAAAGAAAAATAAGGAAAGGATGAAGAGGAAGTTTTCAAAATTTGTGTCGACGATGAAGGAAGCGGGAATTAATCCGAGGAAGGCGTTGAACACCATGGTAAGATTTTCAAATATCTGTGCGTATAGTATGCAGAAATATAAACCACATTCCCCAAGAGGAAACGCGCTCCATAGCCAACTTGGCGGAAATTTGAATTGTCACCTTTCCCGCCGTATTTTCCTATTTTCAAAACAGCGAAACATGTTTCGGTGGGTGCGTGGACTCCTTGGCAACTCGGGCAGCAGTCAAATTGTTTACGAGGAGTCCATGCACCCACCAAAACATGTTTCGCTGTTTTGAAAGATGAAAAATGGAGCGCGTTTCTCGCAAACCATTCCTAGACACCCCCAGAATTTCAATTTTTCAGGGAATAGAAGATCTTTTTGAAGATGACCCTATCCTCTCCGACAAAGAAATGGACATGAAAGACCGAAAAGAAATGGAGAAAAACATGAGTCCTGACGATAAAATCTTGCACGAACCTATCAAACTTATCAGAGAAGCCATCAAAATCGGAATGACCATGGCAGGCAAAAATGGGTCAGAGATTGGAGACAAGAAAATCGCTTTCCTATCTCCCCAGTTCATGAGCATTCTTCCGGATGAGGTGGCAAATGATACAGTAGGTTGCCAAGTTCACTAGAGCGCTTTTTCATAGTATTCTAGGTATCCCTCTTATCCCCATCCCTCCTGGCGCTGCACGGCGAAGGAACAATGGCTGAGCGCGAGCTATCCCTCACCAAAGCGCTGAAACTCATGGAGGACACTGGACAGGAGGAGTGGATGAATTTTGTTCTGGAAGCTTCGGGGGTCACAGAAACTGTGGATAAGATTAGGGATTTGGAGAGGAAAGAAGAGGATGAGGAGATGAGGAAGGACTATATTGATAAAGATGGAAAGCCGATCTTCTTCACCAAGGAGAACGCGACGGAGATTTATGGAGAGTACGAGGCGACGAAGTTGGATATCATTCAGGGAGTTTATAAGAATATGTCGCAGGAGCAGGTAGGTCAAAAGTTTTTAGCGTAGGAGCACACTTGCATGACAAGCATGAGCATTTCTTGAAATCAGAACACCACCTTGAAAATGCATGGCCTCACATTTGTTGCAGATGGACGCCTTTAACGCCACTGGCTATGCCATCCTAGACGACCACCAAATGCATATGCTCTACGGTCCTGGCTCCCCCTACAACGACACTGACACCCTCGACCGTTTCCGTGGAATCCCCAAAGAAAGCATGCCCGCAAGAATCGAGGAGAACATTCGAATGATTTCTCGAGAAGAGCTGAAATTCGACTTGTCTAGAAAAAAGGATATCGTCTTGAGCCCCTTAGTTCTCACCTCACTTGTAGGGGACGCCGCGACGGCTTCTCAATCCATCATCCTATCACCTGTACTCCTAGCACCTATCATTTTCTCACCTTCTATCTACGGAAATGTTATTTTGTCACCCTGGGTATTCGTTCCAGTTCTTGTCAGCCCTCGTATCCTTGGAGCTGTTGTTCTGTCACCAGTAGTCTTCTCCCCAGCGATCCTCACCCCATTGGCACTAGTGCCTCTAATTCTGTCCCCTGGCGTTGGTCTTCCATTCGTCCTATCCCCATTCGTAATGTGCCCCTTTGTCCTCTCCCCGGTAGTCATGGCCCCACTTATCCTCTCCCCATTCGCACTATCACCCTTCATCGGTATCCCGAATGCTTTAACCCCACTGGTCCTTTCACCATTCGTACTATCCCCTCTTATTCTATCACCACCTTTTGTATCAGCATTTGTCCTGAACCCATATGCACTTTCACCAGCTGTAATGTCAAATGGTGCAGTGTTCACCGCGGTGTTATCCCCGAGTTGGCTCAGTACTCTTTAGATAATAAACTGTCAACGCCTTTCTAGCACATGCACTTGTCATATGGAACTTTAAAAGAGGAATCCGATCAAAATTTTTTAACTTTAAAATATGTAAAAATGTGTGCTGATTCCGAATATCACAATGAAAATTCGCTAAAATTACTCTAAAACCCCTAAGATCCGCTTGGAAATGACCGTTTTTGGCCGAAGTTGTCTTAGGCGGCCGTGGCCGAACTCCGAATTTTTCTCGGCCACCGCGTTTTTTCGCCGATTTGAGTCATTTTTGATTTTAGTCATTTTGCAGAAATTTTTGAAATTTCGAAATTTTTAGAAGAAATTTTATTTTTGTTGAATCATCAACTTTTATTCCAATTTCTGCCCAAAAAACGAGAAAAAATGACTTAGGGCGGTGGCCTAGAAAACTCCGGAAATCGGCCACGGCCGCCTAAAACAACTTCGGCCAAAAAGGATCATTTCCAAGTGAATTTTCGGGGGTTACAGAGCAATTTTTATGAATTTTCATTGTGATATTTGGAATCAGCAGACATTTTTACAAATATCAAAACAAAATAAATTTTGACTCCTTTAATGCTCAAATTCTGATTACAGCTAAACGCCTTCAATGCCACTGGCTATGCTATCCTGGACGATGATCAGATGGGCATGATCTACGGTCCTGGCTCTCCTTACAACGATTCTAAAGTCTTGGATAAGTTCCGTGGAATTCATCGGGACGAGATGCCAGCTAGAATCGAGGAGAACATTAGACTAATCGCAAAGGAAGAGTTGAAATTTGAACTTTCCAGGAAAAAAGATATTGTGCTCAACCCTCTAGTGTTAACTTCCGTTGTGAATGACCCCGTGACAGCTTCCCAGTCCATTATCCTATCCCCAATTGTCATAGCTCCTATCATCTTCTCCCCGTCTATCTACGGAAATGTCATTTTATCTCCATGGGTGTTCGTTCCAGTTCTAGTCAGCCCTCGTATCCTTGGAGCTGTTGTGTTATCCCCTGTAGTCATGTCCCCAGCTATCCTTACCCCTCTGGCACTAGTTCCTCTAATTCTATCTCCTGGTGTTGGTCTTCCATTTGTCCTATCACCATTTGTAATGTGCCCCTTTGTCCTATCCCCAGTAGTAATGGCTCCCCTGATTCTCTCCCCATTCGCATTATCTCCATTTATAGGAATCCCGAATGCTTTAACTCCACTGATCTTATCCCCGTTTGTTTTGTCACCTTTGATTCTGTCCCCTCCATTTGTGTCAGCATTTGTGTTGAATCCCTATGCGCTGTCTCCAGCTGTGATGTCGAATGGTGCTGTGTTTACGGCGGTACTGTCGCCGAGTTGGTTGAGTACGCTTTAAGGGGTTTTGTGATTTTAGTAGTGATGAGAAACGGTTCAAATAATAAAGGTTATTACTACAAACTTCTAGTGATTTGTTTCTAAGACATCAGGGATGGGCTCAAACGACACTCCACTATGTCGGGAACCTTCTCATTTCAGGCTGTCATTCATAGTTGCGAAACGACTGGTTCCGAAATGTCGGTTTGCGGCATAGCGGAGTATCGTTGTTCCGAAATGTCGGTTTGCGGCATAGCGGAGTATCGTTATAGCCAATTCTAATTAGTTTTGGGCAGATGATACAAACAAACTATCATCTGGCTATGACCGAATTTTTCACAGACAGAACGGCTCCGGGACATTTCGCCACTAGTCATTTCGCAACTACGACAATTCGCAACCAAGACATTTTGAAACTGGACGTTTCGCAACTCTATACACTAGTCTACTTTTCGTTTATTAAGATTGTATGGGATTGAGTGTAATGTGAACTATTCCAGGTTATAGTCTACATTCGAAAAGTTGTGATTTTAAAGTGAACTTTCTACAAAAATCCTGGACTTCGTGGTTTCGCAATGACGTGGTTGCGAATTGTCGTAGTTGCGAAATGGTGGTGAATTGCGAAATGACATAGTTGCGAAACGACTGGTTCCCAAACGTCTTGGAGCCAAGTGAACGAGTCAACGAAAGATCTTAAAGTAAACGGGATCACCGACTTTCGTGTAGAATACTTGAATATTAGCCGTATGCCTATAACTTTAGAACAAGAACGAAACACATTTTTTTCGAAAATTCAAATTTATTGAAATGAGACCAAATCAGTAAGCAAACAAAAAAATCAATCAAAATTAATCAAAGACTCCACAAACATCTTATCCATGTTTCTGCACATCTCATTATCCAATTCCATCTCCTTCTTCTTTTTCAACTCCTTCAACGCTTCATCCACCGCTTCTGGAACATCCCCTTCAATTTTCATTTTCTCCAATTGCTCCTGGTTCGCCATCAAGAAAGCTCTCATCCAGTCAGCTTGCTTTTTCAGTTCCGTCGATTGCCATTTGACAGTTTCCATAGATTTAGAAATCCCCTCGGACATCGACTGGAACGTTTTCTTCATATCATCAGCAGAAACTTCGGTGAAGTCGTCGGTTGGAGATGGTCCCTCGTCTTCAGAAACTTCTGAGCCAGAGTCATCGTAATAAATGCGATCAAAAATATCTTCGACATTCTCCCTGCGAGGCTTACACTTCAGAATCTCAATTTGAGCTTGCAGCTCTTCCTTTTCCTCCATCATAACCTCCAGACGCTTCTCCCATTCCTGGTTAACCTTCTCGATCACCTTCTTGGCTTCTTCCTTGACGAGACTGATTTCCTCTGTGGCCTGGATCTGTGCTCTCATCTGAACTCCATCTAGCATCGAATGCATCATGCGTCGCTGGCCATCAAGCGTCGCCTCATGTTGCTTCTTGAGCCGTTTCACAGTTTGCTCCATCTGTTGAGTCATGGCAGCCTTCTGCTCTTCTAACTCTTTCTGGTGGCATTCCTGGATCTGCTTGATTTGCTCGTCGATTTCTGAATCTTCAACCATAGGTGGGAGTTGGCAGTTATCGGAATTTCCACTGTTCTCCGTCATGAGCTCCGCCCACTTCTCCTCCAATATTGCGAATGACTTGGCGACATCAGCTCTGAGTGATTCAATGGTTTCCTCTGATGACTCGATGATTGTGGGGATGGTGGTGGACGACATAGTGACAGTAGTAGTAGTTTCTAGAAAGAAGAACATATTGGGAAGGGTAAGGCAAAAAGAGGAAAGTAAAAAAACCAATAATCAAAAACTGAAGAAGAGACTTTTTGCAGTCGAAAATCCAATAGAGCCCGAGAAGAGTCGAGTGGATGACTGAATGAGGATGACACCCACATAGATAATGCATATGGTACAGGTGTGTCCAGGTTCTTATCGATTTGCAGCATGTGCATTGTTTCCAAGGGGTCCTCTGTCTTAAATATTGATTTTTAGTGTGGGAAACTGTAGCTGTGTACTGTGACAATGTCACAGTATGGTTGGGTATTTTATCAATAGAGCATACGTGTAGCGAAAAAAAGTAGAAATGAGAAAAAAAAACAAAACGCTATGGTGAAGGAACTGAAATTCATTCTCGAAAAAACAAGTCAAAATAACAGTACCCACATCGACAATAAGTCAAATTTTTTCACAAGATCAATTATCAAGCATTTTCATTGAACTTTCAAAATCGTAGTCGTCGCCTTCGTATTTGAAAAGTTCTGAAAATTTTTACATTACTATCAGTTTCCTGCATTTTTCTGTACAAAATTACCTTTGTTAATAAATGGAAGGCAAGAGATGTCTATGATATGACCCAAAATGTAGGCATGGAATAGAATATTGAGCCATTTTGGAGAAATAAACGTCTTGCTTTCTTTTTCCCAGCACATCTACAAAATTCTGATTTCTGAGATTCTGAGAATCATGTTTTCTGATGATTCTTCATGTTCAATCATGGCGAATCCTGAAAACCACCGTCAGTCTATTGGATAAGGTAGTTCAGAATTTTGTCTACAGTACAAATTCTCGAGAGTAGAGCACTTTTCTAAATTGATGCTATGTGCTGTCCGGATGTCTGCAATCTGAAAATTAAGCAAAACACAAAAGTTTTGTCGTCTTCTTGCTTTCCAAGAACCGCCAACATGCATTACGAAAAATTTCATAAACCTTCCTTATTTTGATTTCCAGCTCTCAAAATCATGACGTAATTTTCTGCTCTCATGCTTCATATTTCAATCCTTGACCATTCCAACCTGAATTAGTCATTCTGGTTATAAAAAAACGTCATGGAAACCTGCGAGACTGGGAGGAGTTCTCTGTTCTCTCACCGAAAAGTATTGCGAAATATTTCGCCACCGGGGTATATAAGAGACGAGAAACGGGGAGAGCAGTCACCGGCGGTCAGTCATGTTCGAGGATATTTATTTCTGGTGAGTTTTTTTCTTATTTTTTTTTGGCTTTCGGTTTTTGTTTTTAATATGGTTCAGGTATTCATGAGCAAGTCTGTGGTCCCAAAATTAGGTTTTTGAAAAGTGGTTTTTTTCTTATTATTAATTAGTATATTGACCCATATACAATACTAAAAAATTTCAATAATAAAACCATTTTCAGGACAAAAAATGGCCGCCCGGACACTGAAAAAGATCATGACCGTAACGCCTCCTGCCAATACATTCTTCGTAAAATGAAAACTGGTGGTGTCATTATGAAAACTTATCATGTTGATCCCAACGACCCAATTTTCGATGAGGATTTCCATGAAAAAATGGATCGTACTTTCTTCCAAAAGGATTTGACTCCATTTGTGAAGTATTCGTTGAATAAGAAGAAAAGATGGGAGACTGATGGAAGTTTCAAAACGTTGAAGGCTCTCAGAAATTCTTATAAGGATATGGATGTGGTTGTTAATGATCGGGTCTGGCTTGATAGTTGTCCTTATTGGTGTAAGTTTTTTTTGTTTGGATTTGGGCGGTCGGCGGTCGGCGGGTGGTCGGTGGTCGGTCGGTCAGCGGTCGGCCGGCGGTCAGTAGGTGGTCGGCAACTGGTCGACAGTAGGCCAGCGGTCGGTCGGCAGTCAGTAGGCGGACAACACCGGTCGAAAATAGGTCAGGTCGGTAGGCGGTTGGCGGCCGGGCGGCGGTCAGTAGGTGGTCGCCAACTGGTCGACAGTAGGCCAGCGGTCGGTCGGTCGGTCGGTCGGTCGGGCGGTCGGCACCTGGTCCACAGTGGGTCGGTCGGCGGTCGGCACCTGGTTAACAGTGGGTCGGCGGTCGGCCGGCGGTTAGTCGGCGGTCGCCGAAACCCAGCAACATCCATACAATCGCTTATTTTTCAGGCTTCCTCTCTCATATCAACTACTTCCACGACTTCTTTGGTGGATTTCCAATCCGTAAAACTGCCCATCTTGATACGGATAACAACTACCAATGCCTTATTTCTGGTTCAGTTTTTGGTCAACCTTTGAAAAGTCTTCTTTCTGAAAATCGTACTAATGAGAAAAAGAAGGATGATGATGATGATGATCTCAAGACTGGTGCTTTTGAGAAACCAAAAGTTGCTTATCACATTTTGACTCCTCCGAAGAATTATGAAAAATTGCGAAATCAAGATTTCTGTCCTGGAAGCAGTGACCGTTTTCTCAAACATCGATCCATTATTCATTGGAGAAGATGCAAAATCATGACAGAGGCTCTTTTGGATATTCGTTATGAGGATCCTAGATATATGGATGATCCAGTTTATTTTATCGAAAATGATTTTGATAAGGATTTTGGGACTCCTAGTCAATTGTGAGTTTTTTAAAGAAAATAAAAAAAAACTAAAAAAATGTTGAAACATTTTCAGCTACAATCTGATGGATCACTTTGTGGAAAATTTTGTGATTTTGAAAAAGAGAAGAAGCCGTGGGGACTCTTCTGGTTCCTCTTCATGGAGTGTGATTTCTGATAATTGATCTCTTTATTTTCATGACGGGTTGATAAATATTTGATCTAAAAGTCATTTGTTAGCGTTTTGAAGTTTAAAGATTGTGAGATTCTGAGATTCAGTTTGCCAAGAAACACCACAACACAAACCAAAAAGACCATAACCACGAAAAAATTTCTTATCTTATTTATCTATTTGTTCTTCTCTCCCTCTTTCTCCTCCTTATCATCTATCCTCTCATTTTCGGCGTAGACATCAAGAAGGGAGATAAATTCACTTTCTCGGATTTTTATGGATATATGGGGGCTAATGCTTAGAGACATTTTCCGCCAATTAGTAAGTAACCGAACTGGTTGAGATGGGAGGGGACCGGGAGAGAAAAGTGATAAGTTACAAAACGAATTAGGGTCGGTTTCTATTTAGCATGTACGATAAGCTTATTTGGCTTTAGAGAAGATAAGACCAAGCTAATACATCATTCCATTTGTTTCTTATTTTGTCGTTGGAGGTTGTCTTTTGAGAATGCGATGGTTTTTTGGAGTCTTTTTGATATGCGATGTGCTATTGGTTTTTGGAATAGGTGAGTTTTTCTATCTTTGATTTTTTTGTAAAATTCACATACGGCTTCCGTTCAGGCCTCTTGAAACTTGGCAATCGCCGACTAAAACCGTATAGTTGAAACTGAAAGTTTTTTTTTGAATTTCGAGAAACCAGGGTTAAAAAACTTCAGTGAATATACATATTCGACTTGTGTACTAGAAAAATATTATGAGTTTTTGAAAACGTAAAGGCCACTGATCTCAATTTTTGAAAATTTTGAATCTTGACGGCCTATGAATTTTGCTCCGGGACATTTCGCAACTACGACATTTTGCAACTCACGTCGATTTTGCAACCGCGGCAATTCTAAACCAAGACATTTCGAAACTGGACATTTTGCAACCAATCGTTTCGCAACTCTATAAACTGTTAACTTTACGTTTATTAAGGTTGTCTGGAATTGAGGTTACTGTGAACTATTTCAGGTTATAGTCTATATTTGAAAAGTTTTGATATTAACGTGAATTTTCTACAAAATTTCTGAATTTTGTAGTTTCGAAGTGAGAGTGGTTGCGAATTGTCGCGGTGGCAAAATGACCCATAACAAAATGTCGTAATTGCGAAACTGACGTGAATTGCAAAATGTCGTAGTTGCGAAACTGCTAGTTGCGAAATGTCTCGGATGTTCGAGTTATCACTGAATCCTCTGAATCCCAAAATCGAATTTTTCAGAATCCAACACCCCCAACGATTTCCGAGAAGGTGTCTCCATTCTCAAGCATCAACTTGAACATGGCTCAATTCCCTCGAAACTCATTCCATTCCTGAATCTCACCGCTGTTGAAGAGGGTAAAGTTGCTCATAATGGAAGTCTAACTTTTATCGTTGATGATGATCCTGAAGACGTCGAAAATGAGGATAATAGAAAACCTCCAGTTCTAAATATCAATGAGATGACTCACGACGGGAACAAGACCATCGTCAAAATTTCGGAAGAAGCAACGTATCAGTTGATACAGAAATGGGTGGATCAGGCGGCGTCGGGATTCATGTCAGCGTTGATGAGTACAAAGTAAGTTTTCTTTTTTTTTTGGGTATGGTCACTACAGTGATAAGGCTACAGTAAACATTACTGTAACTACTGTGATTCTTACTGTTTTTATAGTGCTCCTCAATGTACAAGAATATTTTCTAGACTCCAAGACACTCGCCTCAAGCCACGTCACATCTCCCAACACAACAATTGCACAAAACTAGCATCTTCCGTCACAGAACATGCCAGATGCGTAGTAATAATCCTAAATCGTTTGGATGATCAAAGAAGGAAAATGCGAAAGTACAAAAAGTTGAAATTCAGAAGGTCCAGATTCAGAAGATCTGTCAGAATCAGAAGAGACGTTATGGATAATCATATGGACGTGTTGGACGAGGATAAGTTGGTGGTGCAGCAGAGGGATCGGTATGAGTTGAAAGTGAAAAAAGAGATGACTGCTCCATTTTCAAATATCGCTAAACAGCTGACGAATTTGGTTAGGGAGAAGAAGAAGAAGGAGAAGGAGCCGAAGAAGAAGTGAGTTTTTTTCTTATTTTGTAGTTTTTTGTAGGCTCTTGAGGCTTCCATTTAGACCGAAAATCCGGTGGTGATTTTGCCGTTCGTACGCTACCCGGTCGGTCGGCGTACGGTAGGCGGACTGCCGGCGGACTGTCGGCGGTCGGCAGGCGGTCGGCGTATGGTAGGCGGACTGTCGGCGGTCGGCAGGCAATCGGCGTACGGTAGGCGGACTGTCGGCGGTCGGCAGGCGGTCGGCATACGGTAGGCGGACTATCGGCGGTCGGCAGGCGGTTGGCGTACGGTAGGCGGACTGTCGGCGGTCGGCAGGCGGTCGGCATACGGTAGGCGGACTGTCGGCGGTTGGCAGGCGGTCGGCGTACGGTAGGCGGACAGTCGGCGGTCGGCGGTCGGCAGGCGGTCGGCGTACGGTAGGCGGACTGTCGGTGGTCGGCAGGCGGTCGGCGTACGGTCGGCGGACTCTCGGCGGACTGCCGGCAGACGGTCGGTGGTCGGTCGGCCTCTTCCCACTTAGTTTGTACTATCGTTAATAGGTCCTTATGTCCGCAACCTGTCTTTCAGATGGCAAACAGTAATCAACGAGATCAAGGGTGAACTCGACCGAATAAAAAAGAAGAAAAAGGACCGAGAAGATTTTAAGAATATTTTCTCGAAATACTCGAGAACCATGAAGACGTTGGGACTAGATCCGAAGTTGGCCTTTGAGCGAGCGGTAAGCTACTTTTTCAGATTTCTGGGGTATTTGGGGGAGGGGTCTTGGATTTAGGGAAAAACAAGTCTCCTGATTTTTCACACTTTTCAGGGCATGGCCTCACTTGGTGAGGAAATCTCCTCCTCATCTAACAGTTCTGAAAAAATGACCGAGGAAAAATCAGCGCTGAAAAAACCACTGATGATGATTAGAGATGGTAATCGCAAAACTTTCGACTACTACAGTACCATAAAAAACTCTCAGGTGTGAAGCTAGGGATGATGTTGGCCGGGAAGAATGTCTCAAACTTTGACGAGAGAAAAATCGCTCTAATGTCTCCCCAGTTTATGAGTGTGCTGCCAGATGAGCAGGGAAATGATACGGTAGGCGATTTTTGAGTGTTGAGGTTTGGAAGTTAGGATTTTAGGTCAGCCTACTATCCCCTTCTGTATTTGCTTTACATGAAAAAGGATCGGAACTGGACCAAATGTTATCACTATCCAAGGCAATGAGATTTCTCTCTGAAAATGGACATGACGAGTGGATGAACTTCGTTCTGGAAGCTTCTGGAGTCACCGAGGCTGTAGAGAGGATGAGGGTAAGGAACCAAATGCGCTCTACTGTAACATTTTCTAATTTGATGAGCAATACGGTCATAAGGTTCTGTGCCTGAAGGTCCTCTCAATAGAGCGCATTTACCACCCCCTCTCCGCATAACTCAATCAACAAATTTCAGCACGACGAGAGGAAAGAAGAAACTGAAGCGTTCCGGAAGCATTTTTCAAACGAAAAAGGCCAACCCATGTACTTCACGAAGCAAAATGTATCAGAAATGTATGGAGAGTATGAGACATCAAAGATAGAGACAATGGAAGCCCTGCATAGGTCTATGTCAGCGGCTCAGGTTGGTATTATTGGGAAAATTAGACCACAAAAAATTAGCATGACGGCCTAACATTCCTGATAACTTTTCCCTCCATTATTTTTCCAGATGCACGAGATGAATACCACGGGCTTCGCAATCATGACACCTTACCAAATATCGCAGTTCTATGGACCAGGTTCTCCATATAATGACTCGCATGCTTATAAGAACTATGGGAACTTGAGAAGGGATGATGTTCCGCATATTCTGGAAAACAATATTCACAGGATGGCAAGGGAGAAGCAAGCGTTCAAAGTAGCGAGACAGGTGAGTAGCTTGGAGTTGAAGTTAGGACCAATGTGACTAGATTTTTGGTGCGATGTTTTTACGTTATTTAACGGCTCCGAGACGTTTCGCTACCAGTCATTGCGCAACTACGACATCTCGCAACTACGACATTTTGCAACCAAGACGTTTTGCCACCGTGACAATCCGCAACCACATAATTTCGAAACCACGAAATCCAGGATTTTTGTAGAAAGTTCACGTTAAACTCACAACTTTTCAAATGTAGACTACAGCCTGGAATAGTTCACAATACCCTCAATCTCATAGAACCTAAATGAACGTGAAGTGGACTAGTTTATAGAGTTGCGAAACGTCCAGTTTCGAAACGTCTTGGTTGCGAATTGTCGCGGTTGCAAAATCGACGTGAGCTGCGAAATGTCGTAGTTGCGAAATAACCGGTTGCGAAGTGTCGCGGAGCCGGAGATAAATGAGCCTCTGTGTCTACAAACCTTGCGCCTTTAAATGAAGTGAGAGCAGACAAAAAGTGCACCATATACTTGAGAGTAGACATAGTAATGTCAAGGAATCTTAAAAACCCGCCCACAACTCCATATGTTCCAGAAAGACGTCGTCCTCTCACCGCTCCTCTTTACATGGATCGTACTCGCCCCCACCACCGCTTCCCAACCCATCATTCTCTCGCCCCTCGTCTTCTCCCCTCTCATCCTCTCCCCATCCGCCCTAGGACCCCTTATCCTCTCCCCATGGATCTTCTCTCCCTTGATTCTCTCTCCTCGCGTACTCGCCCCCATCATCTTATCCCCAACCATTTTCAGTCCCATCATCCTTTCCCCACTAGCATTGTCACCACTGATCCTCTCCCCCGCAGTCGCTGATCCCCTGATTCTGTCTCCATTTGTGTTAACTCCTTTCATATTGAGTCCTTTGGTTATGGTACCATTGATTCTAAATCCATTTTGCTTGTCTCCTCTTCTAGGAGTTCCTAATACATTGTCCCCGTTGATCTTGTCACCATTCGTATTGTCACCTTTTGTATTGTCACCTCCGTTCGTCAATGCGTTTGTGTTATCCCCATATGTGTTATCACCAATTGTGTTGTCTGATGGGTTACTGTTTACTGCGGTGTTGTCACCATCATTCTTGAGTTCTCTGTAGTCAAGGGTAGTTATTTATATGTGATTATTGTAATAATATGTAATTTTTAATAAAGTGGCTATATAGTTATTTTAGTGGTTGAAAATACCGTTTTTTGAAGAAGTTGTATTAGATGGCCGTGACCGAACTCCAGAGTTTCCTTGGCCACCTCATTCTCAGAAATAATTGTTGGTTTTTATTTCAGTTATAGTCGAAAAAAAACCAGAAAAAATGGCTCAAATCGCCAAAAAAATAGGTGTCTGATAATGAAGTGGCCGAGAAAACTCTGGAGTTCGACCACGGCCGTCAAATACGACTTCTGTCAAAAACGGTATTCTCCAAGCGGATTTTCGGTCTATTAGAGCAATTTTTGTGAATTTTAAGTTTGATATTCGGAATCAGCACACATTCTTTGGATATTTTTAGGCAATAAAAATTTTTGGTCGTATTCCTCAACAAATTATCTCAAAAAATCAGCAAACCTTCAAACTTTATTAGAGATCATAGTGTACTCAACCAACTCGGCGACAGCACCGCTGTAAAAAGTGCTCCATTCGACAGCACCGCCGGCGATAATGCATATGGGTTCAGCACAAATGCTGACACATAAGGAGGTGACAATATCAGAGGAGACAACACAAATGGTGATAAAATAATTGGTGTGAGCAAGTTTGGTACTCCTATGAACGGTGACAGCGCGAATGGGGACAAAATAATCGGGGTCAGAGCAACCGGAGACAAAATAAATGGGGTTAGTACAAATGGGGATAGTACGAATGGGAGACCCACGCCAGGGGAAAGGACCACAGGAACAAGGCAAAGAGGGGATAAGATGACTGGGGAGAAGACGATAGGAGATAGTACAACAGCTCCAAGGATACGAGGGCTTACAAGGACTGGGACAAAAACCCAAGGAGACAAAATGACATTACCGTATATGGAAGGGGAGAAAATGAGGGGTGCAAGGAGTAGAGGGGATAAGATAATGGATTGGGATGCTGTTTCAGGGACACCAACGAAGGAAGTTAGGAGGATTGGCATGAGTACGAGGTCTTTCTGAAAATGGAATGTTGATTTGGGTAGTACTGCAAGTAACTTCTTGCTTCGTTTCACCACTTCATTAGCGATATTCCCCAGAGCGAAACGCACTCCATCGCCAACTTGGCTGAAATTTGAATTTTCACGTTCAGCTTTCCCGCTGTTTTGAAAACGGAAAAACATGTTTTGGTGGGTGCGTGGACTCCTCGTGGACAGTTCGACTACTGCCCGAGTGGTTCACGAGAAGTCCACACACCCACCAAAACATGTTTTGCCGTTTTCAAAAGAGCGGGAAAGCTGAAAATTCAAATTTCAGCCAAGTTAGCGATGGAGTGCGTTTTTCTCTAGGGAATATCGCTTATACTTCTGCGCTGATAGAATTCCGAACATATTTTTTGGCGGTCGGTCGATGATCGAACTGCGGACGGTCGGCGGATGGTCGGCGGACGGTCGGTGGACTATCGGAGGACCGTTTCTTACCAATAAACCGAACTAACCCCCCCCCCCCCCCTTTGTGCCCTCCAGTTATACATACATCAAGAGCACAATTTGCCCCCGATTCCTTATTTCTGATCAAACTTTGGTATGTCAACTATCATGTTCATCAATACATCTTTTCCAATTCTTGCAATAAAAAATTTCTTTGCAATATCAATTCTCCCGCGCAGAACGACCACACAATGACCTCATGATGTCAGTGATCTTGACAATAAATTTAGGTACAAAATGATACGCGTTTATCGTTCTTCAGTAAGTCACGAATGCCCGAAAAAAGAGATACCGGAAGTTCAAAAAATCAGAACACAGACAAAAAACTTTGGAAATTCATTCTGAGAATCGCTTGAGATCAGGATGGAGTTTTAATACCACGACTAACCTTTCTCGAAATCTCAAACTTCATCTCTTCATTGGCAATCAGTCTAATGTTTTCTTCAATCCTTTCAGGCATACTATCCGGATGAATTCCCCGGAATTTTTCCAAGGCTTGAGAATTGTTGAAAGGTGAATTTGGTCCGTAGATGGTTTCTAACTGGTTGTCGTCCATAACAGTGTAGCCGGTCTTGTTCATAGATTGCATCTGGAAGAAATTGAGATTTGAGGGTATATTTAGATTTTTGTCAGTCAAAAAATTTAACTACCGCCCGCCGCCGGACCGCCGACCGCGCCAACTGG
Organism: Caenorhabditis sinica; assembly: GCA_963932045.1. Taxonomy (NCBI): domain Eukaryota; kingdom Metazoa; phylum Nematoda; class Chromadorea; order Rhabditida; family Rhabditidae; genus Caenorhabditis; species Caenorhabditis sinica. The sequence continues at coordinate 4,344,716 of OZ009939.1, read as the reverse complement.
TGGCCCACCGGCCCACCTCTCGGCCGTGGCCCGGTCGATCAACGGTCGGTCGGCGGTCGGTGGTCGGAGGAATCCGGTCAAAAAATTTTAATGCTTTAAGATATGTAACAATGTGTGCTGATTCCGAACATCATACCGAAAATTCACAAAGATCGTTCTAACACCCCGAAAATCAGCTTTGAAAACGTCATTTTTGACCAAAATTGTATTAGCTGGCCGTGGCCGATCTCCGGGTTTCCTCGGCCATCTGTTTTCGGCCACCGCTTTTTTCGCCAATATGAGTATTTTTTCTGGTTCTTTGGGTTGAAACTGGATTGAAAATTGATAATTCATTTGAAACTCATGAAAAATAAACAAAATTATCAACTTTTAATCCAGCTTCAGCCAAAAAAACCAGAAAGATGACTCGGCCGAGAACAGGTGGCCGAGAAAACCTGGAGTTCGGCCACGGCCAGTCAATACAATTTTGGCCAAAAATGATGTTTTCAAAGCGGTTTTTCAGCGTGTTAGAACGATTTTTGTGAATTTTCGTGATGATATTCGGAATCATCACACATTGTTACATATTTTAAAGCAATAAACATGTTTGACCGGATTCCTCCTTTTAACTCAAAAGTGGGCAATATCACCGACGGACATCCGAACGCCCTGACCCACATACAAATACTCCTCCAGCTCACCTGTTCCGCCGAGAGTGACTTATAAAAGCCATCCAACAAATCCAACTTTCCCGCCTCATACTCTCCATAAATCTGCGTGGCGTTCTCCTTGGAAAAGTACAACGGCTTCCCATCCTTATCCACAAAATCGCGCATTCTCTCTTTTTCTTCTTCATCTTTCTCTGCTTTTCTCAACTTATCCACAGTCTCAGTGACCCCCGAAGCTTCCAGAACAAAGTTCATCCATTCCTCCTGTCCAGTGTCCTCCATGAGTTTGAGCGCTTTGGTGAGACTGATTTCTCGATCCGTGATTGATCCTTCGCCATGAAGAGAGAGGATCGAGGGGGAGAGCAGGGAGACCTAAAGTGCAAAAGTTTGAATTGAGAAATCTTACAATCCTTGAATTCTCAATTCTCTTATGAGACTCCTTTAACCCTTGACTTCTTGAACTTTTAATCTTTGAACTCATATCCCCCCTTTCCCATACCGTATCATTGGCCACTTCATCGGGAAGTATGCTCATAAATTGCGGCGATAAAAGTGCAATCTTCTTGTCGTCTAGAGAATCGGCGCCTTTTTTGTTGCCCGTCGCCATCATTCCGATTTTGATGGCTGCAAAAATATAGTGATAGCATAGAGAGGAAAAGGGATAGGGTAACGAATGTTGACCTAAAAAAGTATGAGATGACGACTTCATTTTTCTTAGAATTTTGCGTTCTGCGACTTGTACTTTTCTAAATATAGGCTTGGGATTTTTACATATGGTACATTTTTGACCTTTACTAATAAAATTCGTTGAATTCTGCATCCGACTATGTCTACGGTATGGTATAACTTGACAACCAGTTGACCGATTTAGATCAAAATTATACAGATGGATAGGAAATTTCTAGGAGATCATTTTCACTTTTTTGTCAGGACGGCCCACAGGGCCCATTATTGACTAACTTTTCCAATCCAGGCTTAGTTAGGACTTCGCAAAACTTGATTAGCTGTCCATGGCTGGCTTCATGCTAACTAGATTCTCTATTCTTCAAACATTCTTACGCAGTTTTGTCCCGATGTCCGTTTTACTGGCTCTGCTACATTTCGCAACCAGTCGTTTTGCAACTTCGACATTTCGCAACCACAAAATTTGGCTCCGGGACATTTCGCAACCAGTAATTTCGCAACTAGGACATTTCGCAACTCACATCGATTTCGCTTTCGCGTCATTTCGGAACCAAGGCATTGCAAAACTGGACGTTTTGTAACCAGTCGTTTTGCAACTCTATGCACTAGTTCACTTTCCGTTCATTTGTTATGTGTGGAATCAAGTTATTGTGCACTATTCCTGGTTATAGTCTACATTTGAAAAGTTGTGATCCGAACGTGAACTTTCTACAAAAGTCCCAAATCCCGTGGTTTCGAAATGACGTGGTTGCGGATTGTCGCGGTGGCGAAAAGACCGGTAGCGAAATGTCGTGGTTGCGAAATCGAAGTGAGTTGCGAAATGTCGTAGTTGCGAAACGACTGATCGCGAAATGTCTCGGAACCCAAAATTCACACTTTTTCAAAAAAGTTCACATTCAAATCAAACTTTTTCGAATGTAGATGAACTTTTGGTCGGTTAATGAAATCCCAAGTTGCTTCTGGGCAACTCTGAAAAGTTG